>QEPC01006398.1:1925778-1955403 GCA_003113815.1 Sphenodon punctatus
GGGAGGTTATGGCTCTAAGGGTAGAGGCGGGGGGGTTAGGGCTCTAAAGGAGGGGGTCCGGGCGGTGCGGGGGAAGAGAGGCTGAAGGTTGCCCGGACGGGGTTGGCTGAGGTCGGGAGGCATCACATGGAGGTTTCTCAGTGCAAGGAGGGGGCGGGGGATGAGGAGAGTGAGTCTCTCACACAGCAAAGCGATAGGAAAGTGAAGGCGGGGCTCTCGCGGGGGCTCTCAGGAGCCGCCCTGGGGTCGCGGCTTGGACCGGGGATTCTCTCTCACCAGCCCTGGCCGGGCAACCACCGCCTGCAGTTGCCATGGAAACAGGTTCGCTGCCCCAGGAAGTAGAAGACTTCTTTTCACATCCGGTTCGTTAGGGGAAGTTTTCAGTTGGGAGCCGGCCGGGTCTGACAGGTGAGCGGGGGAGGTTGAGCGGATGGAATCACCGGGGGCTGGGGTAAGGGGGCTACCGGGTTTGTCGGGGTGGCCGGGGTAGGGTACGGCGTGTCGCTGGTTTTGAGGAGGGGTAGGTGTGTGGCTGTACAGGGCAGTCACTAGCTGTTGGGTACGGAATGGGACGGGACGGGACGGAGGTATCGTTGAATGTGGGGGGTGCGATGGGGTTACTTAGGGTGGCCATACCTCCCCTTTAAAAGAGGACGCTTATGAAAAATACATGATGCAGGGCTGCTTTGGTTCCAATTCAGCCCTGCACCATGTATTTTTCATAAGTGTTCTCCTTTAAAGGGGGAGGTATGGCCACCCTAGATGGACGGGGTACGATCATGTGAGTGGAATGTGAGGTGTCTCTGAGTGAGTGGGCAGGGCACACGAGGGGGTGCGAAGGGAAGCATAGGGGGTTTCTCTGGGCATTTTTAGACATAACAAAGATTGGGTGTCAAAACTCCTAAGCACGTGTTTGGCCATTGTGTGTAAACACCAATTTGGCCACCTGTTGAACATGCGATGTGATGAACACCATGCATCACAAGGACAATTTGCATGTTTCGGCTGAACACGTGGTCAACGTTGTGTCTAATGATATTGCGTGGCGTGTTAGCAGGTACAACATGGAACAAGGCAGCAGCAGGGATTGCCACCTGATCCCAGTGCTGAGATCAGGTGGCAAGCAAAACCAAGATGGTCCATGTGTCTAAGCAGCGCCACATGGTGAACAAAGGGCCAAACCGGTATTTGTATCAAGAGCAAAACACACATTCAGACACCTGCTGATGTTATATCTAAAGACACACTTGGAGTGTGTGGGCAGGGTACGGGAGGTGTGAAGGAATGTATAGGGGAGTCTCTGAGTGTGTGGGAAGGGTATGAGATGAGGTGTGAGGGAATGTATAAGAGTGTCTTTTGGTGTGTGGGCAAGTTATAATATGTGTGGGGGTGGGGGGTGAGGGATGTATTATAATTTTAGATTTTTATCCTACCCTTTTCCACAGTAGACCCAAAGTGGCTTTACAGAAAAATAAGCACAATATAAAAATACATGGCAATGGAAAAGTTAGTTGAAATCCCCAAATACAAAAATTAATAATTAAAAAATTTGTAATTATAACCTGACCCCCCAAAAGCCTGAGTTTGTGGGCATCGGTGGAGTGTGATGCAAGTGGATGTCTGGTAGTATCGCTGAATTTTGTGGGAGTGCTGAGTTGTGGGGAGTACATAGCTAAGGGTAAATGTGAGTAAATGGAATTTGCTTCTCTTTTGGTGTATACAGAAACTCACCCTTTTTTTTTTTTAACCAACTCTCACACTGTTTGGGTGTGTTAAGGCATGTGGGAGTTTGTTTGAATTTCTGGCCTGGCCTTCCCCCAAGGGTGGCTTATATAATAAAAACACAAAATACAATAAAACTCCCTATAAAAACTCCATGAAAAACCCACCCTTGCCCCTAAACCCTCCCACCCTAACCCATAACACGACCTGTCAAATGCTTTGTCAAAAAGTAAAGTTTTACACTGCCTCCAGAATATGCTCAGGCTCTGATGGACCTTGGGGAAAGGGGGTTCCATAGTTATAGGGTAGCAACCGAAAATGCCTCTCTGTGGGCCCTTGTTGTACAGATGAGATTGGCAGGTGGTACCCGCAAGAGTGTGCTCCTGGCCGACCGCAGGGGTCGCGGTGGAGCACGGAAGGAAAGGCGATCTTTCAGATATGTGGGGCCCAGGCCATTTAGGGCTTTAAAGGTAAAAACCAGCACCTTGAATTGAGCCCAGAAAGCTGTAGGAAGCCAGTGGGGACTGAAAAAACACCGGTGCAATGTGCTCGCGGTGACCCACCCCCGAAAGGAGCTGGCCACCACGTTTTGTGCCAGCTGCAGCTTCCAAACAGTGATCAAGGGCAGCACCAAGTAGAGCACATTGCAGTAGTCTAGCCTGGAGGTCATGAAAGCATGGCTAATGGTGGCCAAATCGGAATCGAAAGGAAAGGGCCGCAGCCTCATAACCAGATGGGGCTAATGAAAAGCACTCCTGACTGTCACTGCGACCTGATGTTCCAAGGAGAGAAAGGGGTCCAGAAGAATTCCAGTGCTGCAAACCTGAGTCTCCACAGGGGACTAGATCCCCTCAACGACAGGGGTCATCATCACTTCAATCTTGTCTTGATTCAGTTTCAGTCAGCTCACCCTCATCCAGTCCCCAACAGCAGCCAGGCATCAGTTAAGCACTGAGACTGCAGGACCTTGTNGTTCTTGTGGCTTGCAAAAGGCGCGTTCTCCGCCCATGGTGCCTATGAGCAGCGGACCGGTTTGCTGGTGTGGCTGGCGGCTGCCATTCATAGGGGCCTGTCTCTTATACACATCTAGATGTGTATAAGAGACAGGAGCAAGAGGGGGGACAGAATAGAGTCCTGTGTGACCCCACAGGGGAGGCCCTGAGAGAAGAATAACAATCTCCCATCGTTACGTGCTGGGACCTCCCTGACAGGAATGAACAGAATCACTTGAGCAGCCCTGTGCACCACTTCCAAATCCCGCAGTTGTGTCACAAGTTTCTGAGTTTGTGTTGTGAATTGGGGCTGTTGAGTCTCTGGGATTATGGGAATGCCACTGTGTTTTATGGGAGGCTTTATGGCTTGGGGTGTGGAGGGAGAGAAGCCGTCACTGGCCTGTGGGGGTGCTGATGGCGGTTTTCATGTCTCATGCCTAGCCTTGTTAAATGGAAGTAATTGTTAACATTCACTTTTATCAAATGACACAATGAAAGGAAAATGACAACATAATTACTGAGGTTTTGTTAAATTGTAGTTTGCTTCATGTCTGTACAAAGTAGACATCTTGTAACAGGCAACTTATTGATGATATTTTTATATTGTATAAGTAAGACTATACCTTAAGGAAGTCTTCTCATTTTTTTTCCTTTTTCTTTTTGCAGTAAGAGAAAATGAGTTCATCAGGGAAAAGAAGAGGAAGGCCAAACAGAGGAGGAGGAAAGGAACAATCTCATAGAGGAAGAGGAGGAAAAGGAAGAGGAGGAGGGGGAGGAGGAGGAGGAGGACAGTCTCATAAATCTCAAGCTGGTGGGAGCAAGAAAGGCCTGAGCAAAATGTGGGATGATAGTGATGACTTTTGCCTCTTCAATGAACCAAGAACTGAATCCAGGTATTCATCAAGAATTTTCTGGGTTTGTTTGGTCAGGGTTTATGGAATAATTTAAATTCACTTTCTGAATACTTATGCATATTTAAAGGATTTAAAGGGGGACTTTTGAATTGGGGGATATTTCCAGATGATGGAATTATTTGTGCATATTTCCCCCCTAAAGATTGGGGCTTTTTAAAAAGTTTCTTTTTAACTATTGACTAATTATCTCCTGCTGGTGGCTAACTGGCATTTTATAAGTCTATATTAATAAATTATGTTTTCTGTTCATGATTTTTAGCTGTCTTTCCTAAAGAGAATTTCATTTTTGAGACTGATAAAAAAAAAACCTCTGAAATGTATTGATTTGATTACTTAAGCTAACAATAGTCTCTAAGCTCTCTCTCAGTCTCTAACCAGGAAGATATGGAGACAATGTAGTTCAAATGATCTCTTTTATTGGACCAATTTCTGTTTGTGAGCGTATGCAAGCTTTTGGGCCACACAGGGCCCCATCATAGCAAGTCAGAAATATATACGCTGAACAATGCAGGATGGGTTTATAGGAGGAGGCACAGAACAACATAAGGGGGAGTGGACAGGACAAAGTAATTAGAGTGGGGGGTTAGATAGGGAGAAAAAAGAGAGACAGACAGATGCTAGACGTTTAAAAACAGCTGTAATACATATATAAATATATATATTGGTGCAAGAGATAAAGAAACAATAGGTAGTAGTAAACACAGAGAGGTTGAGACTAAAGCAAAAATCTGGGAAGGAAGTTATTCATTAGACTAGGAAGTATGACAAGGAAGATAGAGTAGGAATTAAATTGTATATGTCTGTGTGCATAATTGCATTGAAAGATTCTGGGCCCAGAATTATGTACACTTTTCCAAGTAACTATATAATTTAACAGATAAGTTTATTCTGATTATTTTTATACATTGTCACAAAAGTGGTATTTATTAATGTTAGTAAAATAAAGCCACTATAAATATTTTACATAAGCAAAAAAGTGAAACATCTGCTGAACTGAAATTGAAAACAATTTAAAGCTAAAGCTTATTTGCACAACAGAAACTCAAAGTACTGATACTGCAAAAAAGTAAATACCCGAATTCCCTCCACTGCTGAGAGGGAATGTGATAACTTCTATTCTGCCCTTCCTCTAAGGCTCAGGGTAGCTTACATAAAATACAGAATACAATAAAACTCCCTTTAAAAACTTCATTCAAAGAAAACCCCACCCTCACCCCTAACCCCCTCCAATGCTGCCTGCCAAATGCCTTACCAAAAAGAAAGGTTTTCCACTGCCTCTGGAATATGGCCAGGCTCGGGCTCGGATGGACCTCTGGGGGAAGGGAGTTCCGCAATACTGGGGCAGCCACTGAGAATCTTTCCGCGCAGGCCCTAGTCGTACAGACAAGATTGGCTGATGGTACTCGCAGGAGACCGCTCCCAGCCAACTGCAGAGGCCACAGTGGAGCATGGAAGGAAAGGTGGTCTCTCAGATAGGTGGGGCCAAGGCCATTTAGGGCTTTAAAGGTATAGGTTGAAACCCTATTCCTGCTGAAATCAAAGGAGAAAATAGGGAGAAAAAAGGAAATCAAAGGAAAAAATCACAATGGCCTCGATCTTATTCCCCATGGAGTGGTACGCATGCTCATGTGTGCGCGGTTTCCGTGGGGCTCAGTGCACCCGCTGTGGGGCTCTGTACACAGCTGCGCGTGGGCTCCACAGGGAATAGGATCAGGGCCATTGACTTCAGTGGGACAAGGATTTTATATAGAGGCTCCATTACATGAGACTTTACATACATGCTTAACTTTACTGCTGCAGGGCTACTGACACTAGAACTTCATAACTATTTAATCATTGGCACCCTTAAAATCATGAGATTCTTGAAGAAACATTTAGTTTCTGAGCCCTTATGGTAGACTTCACTCATGTTTTCCAGGTTTTCTCTGCAGCCACGAGGGTTAGAAACCTACCCTTTTTAGTAAAATCTGAGATTCTTGTGATTTTAGCAGCTGAAAATGTAATTCTGCAGGTGTAACTTTCCATGAAATTTGTTAAGCTAACTGCAAAAGGTTAACTCCCTGCATGTTGCATTACCAGCATCTTAAAGTTACCTCCTCTCCAAGATTTGAATGTCTTTTGAAGTATGCCAAACAGCTAATATACGACCACTTTTGGTCTTGTCAAAAATGTTCATTCCATCTTTGTGGATACATGCTATGGCCCTTTTTACATGGGCTGCAGTGTGTGTGCTACGGTTTGTGTACGCTGGGGTGGGGGTGTAGACAGGCGCTCATCCATCGACACCAATCCCCATGCGCGGAGGCACTTCCGTTTTCACCAGTGCCGCCGTGCCTGGGGATGGGTGTGCATGTGCATGCGTGGGAGCATGCCCACCCACCCTCATGGGATTTACACAGGCAGCACCCACGCATGAACACCCAGATTTCTGGGTGTTCATATGTGGGAGCCGCCTGTGTAAAAAGGGCATATGATTATGTGACATTGGTCAAATTTAATTTGTTTCTGAATGAAATTATTGTCCAAGATGGCAGTACTGGATATACATAATCCACCAGTAGTTTTACCTTGTCAGGCTTGCATAAAAGTACTAAATATCTAATATAACACTAAAAAAGCTAGTATTATTAAATCTACCTCACAATTAAATACTTATAAGTGCCTCAAGAATCCTCATTGCTGGAGGAGCCCTCACTTCATTTTATTTTCGTCTTTGTACTCTTCTTTTGGGTCCTGGATGGACACTTTAAGGCAGTTTTATTTGAGTCTGGTTAGTCTGAATAATGTCAGTTGCATATGTAAACTTGCAATTTGTGTTTGTTTATTTTTTTAGACCAACCTATGTTAGCAGAGGGGGAGAGCAAAGCAAGCCTAGACCTGAAACTCGAATGCCTTTGCAGACCATACACATGACTTCGGAGAATCAGCAAAGAGTAAAACAGCTTCTCAGAGAGCTCCAAGGACAAGAGCTGGCTGCTGGTCCAGAGTTAGTTTTTTTTTAAAACTACCTTTCCATAAATCAGATATTTTAAAATGAGCATTTTTGTTAGAGGAGTAGTATTTTGAATATGAAAGTGGTCAACCCTGTACACCAGAGATGGGAAACCTTTTTCGTTCCCTGAGTCGTTTTTGAATCTAGGAAATATCCGCAAGCCAGGTGAAGGCTAATGGGGCTCAACCAAGACTGGGGAATATAGTGGCTGAGGCTGAAGGACTGCACTGAAGGAGTGGAGGTGAGGACATGTGCACAGCAGGGATGGACTAAGGCATAAGCTATGGGCAGGGACCTGTGTTTGCTGCATTTTCCCCATTGGCAACAATGGGGGAACTCGGTAAATCTGAGTCCCTAGCTATGGGGAAGGAGAGAGCTGTGCGAGTGTGCTTTGAAGTTAGGCATTGGATCCATGGGCAAGATTTATGAATTGAAAGAGGCTGTGTCACAAAAGACCACAGGCTGTATTTGGCCCACAGACTAGAGGTTTCTCATCTCTACTGTACGCTTTCTTATAGGCTCTTCTTAGTATGTCGTGATGTAATTTAAAGTTGTGAATCAAGGAGAATTAATCTGTTCAGAATATTTTTATAGCTGCTCTTCTGGAGTAGGATGGTTTAAAAACCTGGGGTAGATTTATTTTCTGTCCTGAACTGTGCTGCGGTGTAACTGAAGACAAAAAGAAGTTGTATCAATTGTCCAAAGCTGCAGAACAGGGAATAGAACTGGTGTCCCAAATCTCCTCCCTCTGTCATGCCCTGTTGCTACTCTCGTAAGGTATCTAATCATGTAGCTAGCATAAATCCTCATGGCGTTCAGTTTCCTCCCTTTGTGGAGGGTATTGGATTGATAAAGGAAACAGATTTTATTACTTTGTAAAGTGCCATGTACACTGCTGGCGCTATATAAATGTTTGTTAATAATAATAATAACAGATGTCCTCAGTAGCCACAGAGCAGGTGTCTGCTGTACAAGCTTCCTTACGCTAGCTTGCCAGCATTACACCTCTCCATTTTCCTTACAGAATCCTCTCTTGGGGTGCTAACGGAGAGTCCAACTGATTTCTAGCAAACATGATGTCTGCGGAAGTCAGGGTCAAAACAGATGTGACATGGCCCCACTGTGGCCCGCTATGGCCTGCCGAAACCCCCCCCCCCCCCAGGCTGTGACCTCGGAGATCTGCTGAGGTCACAGCCTGGGACAGCCACCTACCCATCCACGTGTTCCCTAGCCACCAGTTGTTGGCCCAGGATTGCTCCAGGCCGGGTGAGTGGCTGGTTCAGAATGTGTGGATGATTCCAGACACACATTCCTGGCCAAGGGCCACCTAGGCAGGCCACAGTGGTCCAGCAAATCTGTTCCTGCGTGGCACACCTGCTGCAGGTTGGGGGTTGCCTGTCATGGTGGGGCGCTGCGAGCAGGGGGGAGGGGCCGGCCTCCCACACGTCTTTTGCATTCCATGCCCTACCTAGACCATGGGGACAGCAGGACAGCTCCCTGGCTGCAGGCACGTCCATTCAGTGGCCCGACTTGGCCTGGGAAGGACCAGCCGTTGTTTCCTGCTGTACCCTGGCAGCCTCCGTGCCAGCCACACATCTGTTTTTACCCTCAGTGAAAAGTGGGGCTCGCACCTTCTTTTCAAACTGGAATTTCTGTTGTATATTTTAGACTGTTATTTATTTATTGTTGCTTCAGTAACTGCCTTTATTAGACCACCTGTATTAGGTGATGATGACTCTGATGAACCAGATTCAGATTACGTGGATGATGAGCAGTACTGGTTGACAGACCAAGAGGTTCCTAAAGCAACTTCAAGTGCTGCTTCTTTTCAATCAACTGACCACCAGGTCCCAGAAACTGAAGTGTCTTCATTTGCTGTGCACAAACTTTCCAGGTGATTTTTTTTCACACACAATGATGTGTTTGCATCTAGAATCTATATATCACTTAGAGCTATTGCTGAAACCCGGTCCTCGGAACTGAGATACTCGACTTGATTTTCCGAGTTCCAAAGTCTCGAGGAATGCCCTCCTTCCCTAAAAAAATTTGTTTGCGAGTATTCTGTGAATGTCAGAGGACTGGTCCCGAGTGCTTGGACCAGTGTGAGGACCCTCAGCGAATACTTGGGAATTCCAAAGGTGGGGGCTGAGCAGGGGGCCAGAGGGAGCCCGGGGGTGGGGGGAAATGGGCCAGGGAAGAGAGGCTGGGGGCCTAGCAGGGGCTGAGGGGTAGAGTACTCGTGCTCTGGAGGGGCTCCAGTGACGCGTGGCTTCCTCCGGGCTGGGTAAGTTTTAAAAAAAATAAGGGAAAAAAAGCTGGGCATGCTCAGAACAGCCGAATGGCCCCTTCTGAGCATGCTCAGACCTTTCCAAGATGACACCCACAGTGTGCTGATGCTGCCAGTGCCATCTTGGAAAGGTCTGAGCATGTTCAGGAGTTTTTTTTTCTTCTTTTTTTAAACTTACCCAGCCCGGAGGAGCCACACATTGCCGGATCCCCTCTGGAGGGTGAATATTATTATTATTATTATTATCATTATTATTAGCCAACAATATTATTATTAGCCTGGGGCTGTACAAAGCAATGGTATAGACACGGTCTCTGCCCTAGGGCTTACAGTCTGAGAGACGGGGTACTCTACCCCTCAGCCCCCACTAGACTCCCACCCACTCTTCCCTGGTCCATTCCTCCCTCCCAGGCTCCTTCTGGCCCCCTCCTTGGCCCCCGCCCTCAGAATTCCCCAGCCCGAGCACTTGGGACTGGTTCTCGGACACTCGCAGAATACTCGCAAATAATTTTAAAAATATTTTGTGCAGTCTTACTTAGAGCATATTGATTTTTGGCTCTATCATGTTTCATCTCTATGATGAAAACAATGGAACAGCGAAGGTTTAAATGCAAAGAAAGAGGTAATTATTCCCCCCCTCCTTTCCAGATGTGGTCTGTTTAAGTCAGAGTTGAGGCACATTGTGGTGGGTGGCTTTGTGGGAAGCAATTTTATTTTTTATGTTGCCTGTTTCATAGTGTCCCTGTTCTGTAAGTAAATGGTGACCTTTGTCTTCCATAGCTGCCAATTTGACTGCTAAATAGTTGCTAAAGATACTTCAAATACGTTTTAAATAAAATATGTTAACTCCTGGTTCTGTATACGGTGAAGTCTGCTTAAGTTGAATTTCTCCAGCCATGTAAAAAAGTTTGACTTATCAGAAATTCTCCTTAAGTGGTTCTTAAGGAAATGGGCCTGGAGATGGAGAAAACTGATACTCAGATTGTTAGGATTGGGTTTCTCCATCTCCTGTCCCCTTTCCTCCCTTCAGAAGCAGAAAAGAGAGGGACGGGGGGGGAATGTAAACATGTCAATTCTGACTCTGGGTGTCTTGGGTGGGCTGGAGACAGGGAAACCTGGTGCTCGCTCCCCTTACAGCCCACTTGAGACTCACAGAGTCAGAACTGACAGAATTACTCGTGCACACACACATGGCTGCCAGTGTGAGACTGCATGTCCTGAGAGCTGGAGAGAATTGATGTTCCCTAATGCCCATCTCTAGCCCACCAAACAGGGAAACTTGTCCTGTATATACTCCAGGGTCCCATATATATACTGCTGTATTTTAACCACATGTTGCCAAGAAATTATTAATACACACAGAGGTCCTGGCAGTTTTAGCTGTACATCTTAAAAACATGACTTATCAGGGTTCAGAATTCTACTTACTCCGATCAAGAGGCAATACATCCCTATAGACCCGTGGCTGGGGAAAACAAATTACAGTAAAGCTACTTATCTGGAAATTTGATTTATGCTAGTTCAACTTGAGTGGATTCCACTGTAAGACGAACCAGTTAATTCCTATTGCACAAACTTTCTGACATGTGCTTCCATACTATTTAAGAACATAAGTGCCATACTTGGTCAGACCAATGGTCCATCGAACCCAGCACCTGTCTCCAAAGTTCCCAGTATGTCACCATGGGGCAATCCATTCCCTGTTGTTCAGTCTCAGTTCCCGACAGTAAGAGGTTACATTCTCCAACCCTACCTGGCTAATAGCTGCTAATGGACCTATCCTCTAGAAACTTGTCCAACCCTTTCCCCTTCTTCTGTAGGTATGGCTTTGATAGCGAGCGTTGTCGGACAGTCCTGAAATCCTGTAATGGCAACATTGGGGCATCATTGGAACACTTGCTCTTGCAATGCTTTTTCGAAAGATATGAAGAGAAGATGGGAGTCACTGAAGCAGCTGCGCAGGCCAGTAAAAACAACTGTCTAGAACAAAGGCAAGAGGAGGCATTTGTTCTCCATTCAATCTGTGAAGAGAAATTTGTAGAAAGAATCCGGAACAGAGTTTGGACTGTTGAATTAGAAATGGAGTATCTAAAAAATAAACTCAGCAAATCTAAGCAAAGCAATCATGTTGCTAATGAGGCAAAACAGACTTCAGGTGAAATCTGTAAATTTTACCTCAAAGGAAGTTGCAAGTTTGGATTGAGATGCAAATTCAAGCATGACAGTCCTTCAGAGCACCTACCTAAAACAGCATCTGTAGATGATGCTCATCTCAGACCTAATGGGGATTCTTCTCCTTTGTATGAACTTGAAGTAAGATTTCCTGAGGATAACAAATACCCATACCAGGCACCTCTTGTGGCATTCTACTCCACTAATGAGAATCTACCTCTGGCATGTCGTTTACACATTGCTGAATTGCTCTTTGAAAAGGCCTTGATATCTTCAGAGTCTAACGAACCTGTTGTGTATGCTCTCATAACCTGTTTGGAGGATGAAGCTCAAATAATGAAGCTACTTAGTAATACTCACCACAAATACAGCATTCCTCCTCTGCCCCTGCTGGCAACACCCTCATCAAGAACACAAACAGACTTTCAAAAACAAGCGCTTCCAGATAATTCGTTTGCTGCAAATCAGATGACAGAAGGTATTCACAATGTCAAAAGGTTTTTTTGCCATTATCATTGCCTAAAACGGGTGGGGAACCTTTTCCCTTCAGGGGACACTTGGAAAATTAGTACAAGCTCCAAGGGCCACGTAGAAGACAAGGTAGAGGTGCTTAAGGGGTGTATTGAGGAAGAAAAGGGTCCAGATCATGTATCTGTGCCATTGATCTGCCCACTATATTTGTGGGTGCTTGCCACATCTCTACTCTCTTACCCTGAGCTCAGTCTTTCAGTGCTACGGTGTAGGAACTGGATCCATCTGCCACATAAAAACTAGCCATGGGCTGCATTTGGCCCCCGGGCCTGAGGTTCCCCACCCCTTGGCCTAAAAGTTAAAGCAGAAAATAAGAGTGCAGCTTGAATTCCTCCATTCTGTCCCCAGCTCAGATTCAGTTAGTGTGTGACTTTACAGCCCGATCCTGAAAGCACTCTTCCAGTGCAAACTATTGACGTGAAAGAGACTTGCACCTATGGAATGCTTTGAGGATCAGAGGCTTAGACTAGAGTACCCTTCTCAAGAAGTCTTGTAAATGGGTGGAGACTGGATTGGAGGAGAACAAAAGAATAAATGGCCTCTAGTTATTCCGACGTAAGAGCTCCTGAGCGCCATAGGAGACTATAGGGTCAGGAAAGGAGGACAGGAGCTTGTAGGCCTCCAGAGTTCCAAAAGAACCCGTTTTTCTTCTCCTGTTACTAACAAGTTTTCAAAGCCAAAGGAAACTCCTAAGCTGAAAATTTCATCAGGAAGGAGCCACAATTGAGCATACGTATCTGATGTCTTTTGAGCATCTCTTATTTGTGATTTACTCACTGCTGGTGGTGGTAATGGCATTAAAAAGCATCTAGTATAGCAGAGAGCTGGGAGACCACAATTTTCAGCCAACATGGTGGGGGACGTGGGGGGGGGGGCAGCAGCTGCTGTAGATAAGATTGAACTCTCTCTTCCCCTCCTCTTCCATTTGAATGTTATCATAACTTCTCAAAACATTCACCATAGGAACTTATATTTTCTAGATACGCTTTTTATGTATTTATTTTTTATGTTGGCCAAGGACTGACTCTAAAAACCCCAAACCTCAGGCCAATATAACGTTTTATTTTCTGCAGAGAAGTGAATGTTAAGATATTGTTTTCTGTTTCAAGTCACAAAAGAGTTGGAGCTAGAGGAGGAGGAGGAGGAGGAAGAGGATCCAGAAACAGTTGAGGTGGAGAACGAGAGTTATGTGAACCTCAGAAAGAAGCTCTCCAGAAAGTATGACGTGCAGGCAAAGCCTGTTTATAATGAAAATGTTAAAATCTGCAAGCAGTTCCGAATAAAAAAGGTACAGCTGGGAAAATAGCCATTCATATTTATGTTTAAATGAGCTGGGAGCTAGTGTAGAATTTATGTAGTTTAGTTTACTTTCAAATAGTTTTAAAATTGCACTTATATGAATAATTGCAGATGCAGTTCAATTTGCAAGGATTAAAATCCCTAATATTTCATAGTAAAAGGCAAAGTTAGAAAATTCCCTTGGGCCTATATATTGCTGTGGTTAATTACTTGAAATATTTATTATTTAAATATTTTTATATGATTGAATTCAGAAACCCAGGGTTTCTGTCAGCAGAACAGTGGGTATACTACTCATAAAGCTTGGCACAGGAGGCAGTGTAATAAATAACCTGTTTATTTGCCCAGCTGTTTGACCAGTGGAGTTAGTGTTTGGGATGCTGTTTTAAATGATGTTTTTTGTTGTTGTTTTTTAAAATTATTTAATTTTACACAGTTTGGATTTTAAAAATTGGAGTTTTTTAATGTGTGCTTTATGTATACTTTATTATTCACTCTGCGCTTAGGAGAAGAGTGGGCTATAAATTGAAATAAATAAACTGATGTGTGGACTCATAGCTACAGAAGTAAATACGGATACAGCCATGAGCTAGGGCTGGCCCAATTCCCTGCCTGCCCTTCACTGGGCAATCCCGTCTGCCACGCTTTGGGCAGGTGAGGGGAGCAGGCCACAAGACCTGCCCCCCCCGCCCCACACAGGAAACCTGGGTCCCGCCATGCTGCGAGGCGGGACAAGGAGCTGGTGATATGTGCGGGTGCCGAGCCCTGCCGCCCCCCCCACCATCCTCCAGCCCCCCCACTGTCCCGCCCCCAGCTGTGACATGGCTCCACGGGAGTGGCGAACGTGCCCACCAGGGTGCCACTGGACCTCACCAGGAGGTGGTGCAGCACGGGGACTGGCCACAGGGGAGGCAGCCACTAAACCCCACCCTGGAGTCAGGCAGCGGTATCCCACTTTGGGCAGTGCTGCTCTGCCTGCGTCTCCAGCCTTCCCTGGTGGATGCAGCATGTTGCAGCCAGCAATTTTTGGCAGCCATTGGCCGTACGATGCACTGCATCGCGGGGTCAGGCTGCCCAATGTAGGGTAACGCTGCCCAAATCAGGTTAGTGTCTTTTGGGACTTCACCCTACATGGTGCTGACCACACCTTTGCTATGGGGGTGGATAATGTGTGGAAATAACCATAGAGAATACCTGACTAGTGAAAGAAGAAGGTTTCTCTAAAGTTCAGGTAGTGAGAATTTGGGAATATATGTTGTTTGATCATGTATCTAGTTGAGAAATAAAACTATTGTTAATACATGGCATGTGGGAGTTTCTCTTTGGGAAATCTCTGTGACCTACTGTTTCTGGTAAGCAGACACAAACCTTTAATCTCCACTTAACAAACAATACCTAGACAGTATTAGAAGATAAAAGAATGGTACTGCAGCAGAGTGACAATAGAAGGATGAAAAGGAGATACTATGTATTGAAGCTTGCATGCTCTCACCAACAGTAGCTGGTCCAAGAAAAGATATCATCTCAAGTAGTTTGTCGCAATTTTTGCATAAAGAAAGTTTGCTTTGCAATTTACATAGAAATCTTTGCTAGCTAGTGCAGGTCTTAAGACTCTTAGCCAGAGAAATCAGTTTGTTACATTTTTTTTCAAAGCTGCTGCAATGGTTTTCCAGTAGGAAGACCATGCCAATTTAATGTTAACGTTTAAAATTTTACACAGAGTACCTATTTTCAAACATGACTTTAGCATTTGCCAGCCGAAGTGGTATTGACAGTCTCCTACCCTCCCATATGCCTAACAAGAAGTTGTTACTCCTGCACTTTTGATGCTTTAGCTGTGTGTCTTCTGTCAGTCTTCCAGGCGCTTCCAGTCCATGCTGCAAGAAAGACAGAAACTCCCTGCCTGGGGAGAAAGAGAAACCATTCTCAATTTGTTGGACAGACATCAGGTGCTGGTTGTGAGTGGTATGACTGGGTAAGAGTGTGGTTTATACACAGACGTTATCCAATAATATATGGGAAAAGATGTATGTTAACAGATTAATTATATGCAGCCCACATTCTGAAAGATAAAAGGATCGAGTTTATACTTAATTCATGTTAAACTTTTGCAATTATAGAAAGTTTTAAGAAGTTTCATATAAAATATGATAGTCTAATAAATGGCAGGAAATTAAGAATGAAATCCAGTCCCTTTGACCCATGTTGGGTGAGGAGGAGTGGAATTTTTGTTTTGTTTTAACTTTGATCTCTGTCTTGGTTATGCAGATGTGGGAAAACCACTCAGATTCCTCAGTTTATTTTGGATGCTTCACTGAAAGGTCCTCCTAACAAGGTGGCTAATGTCATCTGCACTCAGCCTCGCAGGATCTCTGCCATTTCTGTAGCTGAGCGTGTGGCCAAGGAGAGAACAGAAAGAGTTGGAATCACAGTAGGATACCAGATCCGTCTAGAAAGTGTCAAGGTTGGTATGCTGTACTAGAAACCGGACTGAGACTGGTGAACTCGTTTCAGGTCCATCACCAAGAAGAAATCCGTGCCACTTAAGGCACTAGCTGTGCAAGCCAGATTTGAACTAGCTTACAGGCTAAATTACTTGAACCTCCTTGCCTTCTTCTTTAACCTGTCTTTAAATTTTATTGCCATCCAACTTGTTGACTGGTGAATCTTGCATCACCACAACTTGCAGAAAAAGTACAGAAATCTAAGGTATACTTTGAGACTGGCAAACGTTTGAAACTAAACAGAGTCGTGTTCTGTTCAATCCATTTGTTAGTGAACCAAAATCCATTCACAACTGCTTCCAACTGCTTAAAGCTTTTTATTTTTTAGCTGACAAAGCAAAGTTCATCCCTTTCAACTTGAGGTTCTCTGTATTGTCTTTCTCTGCTGTTGAACACCAATGCAGCCCTTTCCCTCTCTGTCCTGTGAGGCAAAATGTGCATAATTCCTAGGTTATCTACCAAGGGTGGCCAAACTGTGGCTTAGGAACCATATGGGTCTTGAGAGTTCAAGTGCAGCTCCCAGCCAGGGCCAGTCCTGGGCCCTTTGCTGCCTTAATGGTCCTGTGTCTGTCTTCAGTGCACCCAGGCTCAACAGCTGAATCACAGCTGCTCCTTGGAATCCCAGCAGCCAGGACTGCAGTGAACCCGTTCTGCCAACCAAGCATGAAGATGGGAGGGATGTGTGCGTGCACTTGCAAGTTTTCATGTGTGTGTTTTGCACATGAAGATTTGCCAGATGAAGATTTTGGTACTCAGCTCTTGGGATTGGGAAGTTTGGCTACTCCTATTATATATAAACCTTTATTGGTCTAAAGCAAGGGTGGGGGCCAAATGCAGCCCACGGCTAGTTTTTATGTGCTCCCTTTCCAGTTTCTGGATCTGGCCTCTGGATCCAGTTCTACCCCCAAGCGCTAAAAAAAAGAAGCTCTGGAGAATGGAGCAGCGATGAGGGGCATGCATGCAAGGGATAGGGAACAAATCCATGGCACAGATATATAGAGATAAATATCCAGAACCTGCTTTCCCTGATCACTCCTGCCCCAACTTCTACGCAGCCTTTGAAGCCTGTACTAATTTTCCAAAGTGCCCCTTGAGCGGGAGAATGTTCCCTACCCTTGGTGTAGGGCCAGTTTGGCAGCCACTTTGGGAGTAGGTGCTATACCGATACATGCGCTCATTGAGCAGTTTATTAGGAAAACTGTTAATTACCTTAATTTCACGGACTCTCTTGCGTTCCTTTGTTCAAGTCCTCATCTACCCGGCTGTTGTATTGCACTGCTGGAGTGCTGCTGAGAAGACTAGAAGGAGATATGACGTTACAGGGAATCACTCATATTATTGTTGATGAAGTTCATGAAAGAACAGAAGAAAGGTAAATAAGAATTCTTTCACAGCTGAAAGGCAAGTACAATAGAGGCCATCACTGAGATGATTGAATAACAGAACTATTAAAATTAATCTGCTTCCAGGCCAGATTGATGATGTAATAAAACTCTCTGTTTCATCCTATTGGATACCAAGGTTTCTTGTCCTTGGTCCCTGGAGATTCACACTTTGGGTGTTTTTAGGCAAGCACCTCCCCACCCATTACCCACTCATCACCCACTCATCATTCAGGTTGCAGGGCTGCATTGGCACCCTGTGCAGCGCTGCAGCATGCATGATGGGCGGGGAGGCGCTTCTCTAAAAACACACTTTCTCCTATGAGCGCTTCGCAGTTAGTTCAGCATTTGCTTTTCCAGTAAACCAATCACATAGCTGCGATCCCATTTTTCCATAAGTTGAAGATTGAGACTGGAGAAGCAATGGGACAACTCCCCCCCGTTGTTTAGGATCCTTAAATCACTGTTCTTTATGCAGTCTCCCCTGGGCATTCAGATGCCCTTTTCTAACTTGTTGGTTCCAATACCCTGATTTTCTCCAAACTCTGCCTCTGGAAGCCATCTTCCCAAGAGAGACTCCTGCAATCCACATTGGTACATTCTCCTAGCCTTCAGCCTTTCTTCATCCTGAACGTCCCAGTTCTCCCTCACCCCCACACATCTACCCTAATTAAGCCTCACCCAGTCACTTCCCATTTACCAACAGATGCCCTGGAAAGTGTGAAGTTCGATAGCTTTGTGTAAATGGAGAAAGAACGGCAAGGGTTTGCTGCTTGAGAAACCTCCATGTAAGATGCTTCCAAGACTAAGGGTGATCACAAACAGGATGATAGCCCTGTTTGTGAGTGTTATGTTACACTCACCCACATCCTGGGGCTACCAAAACCTAACACGCAGGATGTGGGTGAATGTGACACACATATTCACAGCTCACAAATGAGCCTATCGTCGACTGCTGCTGCTGCCCTGGCTTGTGCTCAGAACACCACTGGCCATGGCTGCGGTTCCCTCCCCTGGCAGGTGCTCCAAGAACCACTGGCAACTGGCTCCCCCCCAAACCCCCCCCCCAGCACACCCACATGTTGGTGTGCATTAGCCTGCGTAGTGTTGCCTGTGGAGGCACCAGATGTGTTCATGGTAGGGGAAAACCTTTTAAACAGCTGTGTGCATGTCCACTCGTGGGTGCCTACCATGTTGTTTGTTTTCACCCTAATTGGTAATGGATGGTCTCCAGGTAAACTTGGTGGGAAGGATAATGACTTCTAAAGCCCTAAATAGCCTGACGTCTGCCTACCTGAGAGGCCACCTCTCTCTCCCTTATGCTGCAGCTGCAGTTAGCAAAGGCAATGGCTTTGAATATCCCTCTGTCTAGAAGTAGCTGCTGGTAGGGCATGCTTAATGCAGAGCTTTGAATTCTAAAGCTTGCTCTCTGTTTTGGGTTAAAACAGCCCAAACTCTACACAGCCTTGCCAGCATGCTGAAAAAGCTATTGATTTGACAGAGGTTTTTGGAAGGAAGGGGATAATTCTGTCGGAGGAAGGGTTAAAGGGGCTTTTTGTTCTTTGTTTGTTTCGGTAGAATAAATGTATCTATATATGATTATTTAAAAATGATCACCCAATGATCTTAATTAACTGTTAGGTAACTGAGAGGTTTGTATAAGGGTGTTTGCTTATTGTTGTTTAAATATGCCACACAGTTTGGATGTCTTGCATTCTGGAAAGATGCAATTAAACTGATGGAATTCAGTTTATCAAACTGCTGTCCAAGGTGAAGCTGCAATGGTGGTGTTGTCACGCTAGTGGAGATGACACCAAGCACAGGAGTGTAGCTACCATGGAGTCATGGGGCTTGGTTGAGCCCGGGTCTTGGACTCTCAGAGGGGGCCCTCCGCAAGCAGCCTGAGCAGCGCAAGGAAGTTTTCAGAGAGGACGGGAGTGTGGCCAACACTCTACTCCCACTTGCTCTGAACATTTTCTGGCAGTGCTCAGGCTGCTTGGAAAGGACTCCACTTAGAAGGGAGTTTTCAGAGTGGGCAGGGGTGCAGGGCCGCCCTTCCTGCCAAACCTTAAAACCTCCTTCCTGCTACTCCGGGGAACCTCACTGGGCGCCAGGGCAGCCCCATAGCCTTTGCTGGGGGAGAGTGAGGCTGGCCAGAAGCCTTGGGACAGCCATCACATAGGAAGCCCCCCGCCCAATTTGCCCTTAGGGAGCCCCATAGTTGTTGCATGAGCCCAGGCCTGCCACAGTCTTCTTGTGCCACTGAGTGAGCAGAACAGGCAGGGAAAAACATGGATTTGAAAATTAACACTGAAGAAATTCAAATGTCTTTTGCTTGTTTTCTTCAGTGACTTCTTGCTGCTGGTACTGAAGGATATAATGTTTCAGAGGCCAGACCTGCGTATTATACTAATGAGTGCCACCCTGAATGCAGAGCTTTTCTCTCAGTACTTTAACTCCTGTCCAATTATTAACATACCAGGTGAAATACAGCATTTTGTTTTATTATCCATCACTTTACAGGTTTGATTTTAGTTTAGTTAAGAAATTTTTGCAATTGGAGTGAGAAGGGTTTCTGTAATTGTGTTATGATATTACCTGCAAGCAGCGCCGTCGATTAACTGCCAGAGGTTCCCCAGCAATGTCTGATTTGAAGAAGGTCACATGTGTAAGGTTTAGAAATTAATTCAAAGACACTAGTAAAGGGCAGCCTTCCCTTGAACCAAATAATAAATTTGGCTATTAATAAAGCACTACATACTGTTTGCTTAAAAGGCCCATGTACAAACAATAAACCTGTGCAGTAAGAAAGTTAGAAAACGTGTTGAATTTCCTGAGTTCAGTGCTGTTTTTGTTTGCTGCAGTTGCTGATCACAAACATGAAGCTTTCCCAGCATGACACCCCCCAAACCCCCATTTGTCTCCTTTTCAGTAGAAATAGGCTCCTAGCAAGGAAGAAGACTTCAAGGCATTAAGTGCCTCAAGCTGCTAAATTTTACCTTATGCATTTGCAAAGCTTGACTTTTGTCTATGAGACATTGCTCTCTTCCTTGCTTAGGTCCCATGTCACCTGAGTGTTATTCTGGCTGAATGTTTCTTCTAAGGTCTCCTCATCATTGCTGAGTATGGACAGTAGGGGTAGCTGGTAGTGTGGTACCAAATTACTTACCATCCTACACAGCATTCTCAGCCTCCCCTATTCCTGTGTGGTCTGAAAGCTTGTTGCACATTTCCATCAACAATAGTTGGTCCAATAAAAAATATTATTTGAACTACTCTGTCTCCACCATTATTCCCGTTGTCACAGTACAAGCTTTGGGTTGTAGCTTTTGACTTCCTATTTGGCATCACTAGTATCCAGGCTGACCTAGAAGTTGCATGACTTTTAATTTTCACCGACTTCTGTTCCATTAGTCAACCACTTCATGAATTTCAGTAAACCTCCTGTAGAGTATCAGTAAGTATCAATTTCTTTTTTTCCCTTCTCTTTTCAAACAATCCAAACAAGGAATTTGTAAAGCTTTTAATTGGAGCATTTATTGGAAATTACGTTCTGCTTTCTCAAGTAATGCTCTCTAGTTACCACTAGAGAACTGATGAGGAACCAGGAGTGGAAGCTAAACCTAGACAGGGAAATGATGCTGGAGGGCAGGGGTTGATTTTAATCTGTTCCATGTGATCATTCTCAGCAGAAGGGATCTACCCACTAGTCATCAAAATAGTAGGCATTCTTGTCTCCTGAATCCCTCTTGATGCTGGATATCCAATTAGCAAGAACACAACATTGAATCTGCCATTTTTAGTTGGCTGGGAGACTGTGGCCGTTTTTACATGGACCCCCCTCCCCCCGGTGTGCAGATGGGCGGGGGGGGCATCCGTGTAAATGCCACAGCAGTCGGGGTGGGGGAGATGGGCGTCCGTCTGTGCGAACAGTGTGGGTGGTGGCAGGGAGCTGCGTGCGTGCGTGTTCCCATGCAACACCCACCTCCACCCATCACTCACCCATGGAGCCATCCAGCAAACCAGAGAAGGCTCCGTGGGTGAAGGCGAGTGTGCGCCCGTGGTAATGGCCACACACCCATCCCCCTCCCCAATCCACCACTGCCCATGTAAAAAGGGCAGGTGTCCCATTTTAATAGATCCAGATAATGAACCCATAATTTAATAATGGATGAAGTGTAAGGGACTAATCCTGGTCTTCATAATTTCCAACAAGGTATGCCACAAGCTGTATTGGAAACAATCTTACCTTCTCTAACTGCTGTGCTTCTTAGAATGAGTGATCATTCACATAACAGCAGTGTAACTAGTGAGATGAGGAGGCAGCCTACTTGGTCTCAAACCTTCCTTTGTTTAAACTGCCATCCGTACATGTTAGCAGTGACCGACCACAAATTTAAACTTCAATACAAGAATGCAAGACTAGGCCCTTTGAATAGCTTCCCTATTAAAGTAAAAACAATCACTTTGGTTCTTTTAATTGCTAGACTAGACTTCTGATACTCAGCTAGACTTCTGATACCGTTTAAACAAAATAGTTTAAACAAAATGCTTTACAGGCATTAACAGTGCTGGAGATTAGACAGTGGATCATTCATTAGGTGCAATCTTTAGTCTGGCTGAGAACATGTGCCATATAAAAATTGAATCCCTTTCTTGGTTGGACCCACTACTTGACATTGTGCACAATGTCAAGTTCAATTTAGACACTACTTCAGGGATGTAGTGGGGAATCTTGGTTGGACTCCACTACTCGGACCCACTGAACTTGACATTGTACACAAAAACAATGAGAGACCGTCTGCTCTGAAGAGTTGCTAGTAAACTGCTGTCTCCTGAACTTTCTGTTTTAGTGAATACTGGTTCCCTTCATCTTCCACTTCAAGAAGGGTCATGCATACAGATCTTTTAATTGTTGAGGAAAGAGAAATTCCAGGCGCACAGGCAAACTACCCTATGGATTTAAATTCATTTTTACAGTGCCTAAGTGTTACTGCAATACAAATACCTATATTACATTGCTGTATTACATCATGTTGCTTCTCTATGGGACTCCATCTCTAGTGAACGGAGTGAATACTGCTATAATGTTTCTGGAGAAATTCTTTTCTTCTCTCTAAACTGAGTTATGGTGAGAACTGAAATACAGACCTAGAAGAATCCCATCTTTCCCACACCATACCTACCTAGGAATGCACTTTCCTGTTAAATTAATTGACATGGAACAAAGGGTGAAGTGGAGAAATGCCAGAGTAAGAAATTGCAAAACTTACCCTGTCTGCTGATAATGTTGCTTTATTATCTCTTTTACTAGGCCGGACATTCCCTGTTGATCAGTTTTTTCTGGAAGATGCAATTGCAATGACTAGGTAGGAAACCATTGAAAGTATTCTTGGAAGTAACGGTTTTGGCCTTCTAGCATATATGTTGGTGGCATGATAACAGCTCACTGTTCAGACTTCAAAAGGTATCCTTCTAGCTCTTTCTTGTAACATGAGACCTTAATTATTGTTTGGAAGAAAAATGTATTTTGTGTTAAAATAGTGCAGATATAGGGAACTTTCCCTCCCAGGGTCACTTTGAGAATGAGCTCAAAGGGCCACTTAGAAGTTGGAAGCAGGAGTGTGCCCCAAAAGAGGAGGCCCTCTCCTGGTGTACTTGCTGCTCCCTTCCCCTGGTGCCTGGAAGATTGTGCTCAGTCTTTCAGTCCTTAGGGGTAGGAATTGGATTCAGGAACTGGAAAGAGGCCACGGGCCGCATTTGCCCCCTGGGCCTGAGATTCCCCACCCCTGAAGTAGTGTCTAAACTGAACTTGTGCACAAAAACAATGAGAGACCGTCTGCTCTGAAGAGTTGCTAGTAAATAACTCTCTCCTGAACTTTCTGTTACTTAAGGTCATGCATACAAATCTTTGATAAGATTTGTGTGGGGGTTTTTTAATTGATGCAGTTCCATTTTATATTTTCTTTGTATTGAACAGCAATTGATGGAAAGGTTTTAATAAAGGTTTTAAAAAATCCCTTTATTAGAGCTAGACTTTTGATACTGTTTAAACAAAATAGGTCTTAAGATGCTTTACAGGCATTAAGAGTGCTGGAGATTAGACAGTGAATCATTCATTAGGTGCAAACTTTAGTCTGCCTGAGAACACGTGCCATACAAGCACTGAATCCCTTTCTTGGTTGGACCCGCTATCTTTTAGTGGATACTGGTTCCCTTCATCTTCCACTTCAAAAAAGTTATAAAACAGTCATTGAGTATTTTCAGACGTTACGAGATCACAGTGAACCACGATGAATACCCACCTGTGGTCACTGCGTCTTGAACGTCTGTTTGGTGGCTGCCAGATGTTCGCCACGGTCAATCAGCACATGGGGTCAATTTGAACCACGCTTCCCGGGCTAGCCAGGGGAATGTCCCAGGAAGCGTGGTCAAAAAGATCCCCAGCGGGGACAAAAAAAAAGTAACGTCTGGCCAGTTGCCACGGCCCGGGATCCCCGCCGGGATCCCGGGCCACAGTGCATCCGGCCCGACGCGGCGGCCGCATTGGCCCTGCTGCCCGCCCATCTCCCCGGAGGGCGGGCGGCGGGGTGCGTGGAGGGGGCGGGGCCGTGCGGCCGCACGTTGCGCCACGCGGCCCTGCCCCCTCCCAGATTCCCCGCCGGGATCCCCCCCGGCACGTCTGATATGGCGTGACGGGGTGACCCCGGCGGGGAATGAATGGGTTGTTTTTGGTACGGGGCCAAGCGGCCCCGTAACGTCTGAAAACACCCTTTGTCTGCCGCTGTAGACCCTTCTAGTTTTCAAAAAACATCCTTTGAAAAATCTGTCCGTAACAAGAAGGCTGAGATGTGGAGTACATAATAGGACATTACTTATTGCATGTTGTCTACATACTATCCCAAACTACTTCGTCTAGTCTGCCTGTGATCCCATTGCTCCATTTGACTGTTCATCAAACTATGGATCAAATTTACAGTCCTAGTTTTACCCTTCAAAGCTTTTTAACATGACTGAGATTTAAATATGTTAAACCACATCTGCCTCCACTACCAGGACCTTCTTAGTTAGCTGTTAACCTGAGGAACAATTACCCTCTGTGGTTATTGAAAGACTAGTATGATCTGGAGTTGAGCCTTTTTTGACAGGTGGCAAACTGCTGTGGAACTCGCTTAAACAAGAGTCAAAGCCAGCAGTCAGAATCATGAGTTCGTTTTGGAGTAAAACCCAAGGCACACTGTTCCTTCCCATGGATTTCCATTTTAAAATGCATTTAAAAGTGATCATGTTGCCTGCTCTTGTATGGAATACAGGGCGGTGAAGATCCTGCTGTTCTTGGTTGCTTATAGTAAGAGAAAGCTGAAGTCCATGTGTAACCACTTATTCTTGTATAAATTTGTAAACATGGGGTAAAAACACATATGCAGCCAGTGGGACTGCTCCCTGGGCCGCCCTGGGGTGGAAAATCCTGGGCAACACAGTCTGGGTCAGGTCGGGGCACTGACCTAATGTGACCACACCTGGGGAGCTGTCCACACCTGGGGAGCTGGGCAGCCAATGAGGCACAGCCATGGCTGTCACAGGGGTCACACAGACATGCTCGCCCTCTCTGCTCTGGTCACACGAACTTTAGCCTGGGCTGTGACCTTGGAGGTTGTCCAGAGGTCACAGCCCGGGCTAGCCCCAACACCACCTGGGACAATTCTAGGCCAACATTTGGCAGCACATGGTTACACTTGTCACCGGATCCTGGGCGAAAGCGGACCCAAATCATGTTTTTTTTTACCCATGATTTGATACCATAGTGATGGGTGTAGTATAGTTCATAATAGACTGAAGACTGCAAACAGCTTTTTCACACAGCTAAATTCTCTCTACTTGTGCTCAGGTATGTCTTGGAGGATGGCAGTCCATATATGCGCAACATGAAGCAAAATCCAGAAGAGAGATTTAAATTAAGACGCAGCAGAACTGCAGCGGAGGAAGTAGAGTTGGATCTGAGACATGCTGGCTTTGTGCAGGAAGAGACTACTGTCAAGGATTCGATCCCAGATCAGCAGTTAACTTTTAAACAGATGCTGGTGCGCTACAAAGGTAGTCTAACTTTAAAAAGTATACTGTGCACATTTATTTTCATAATCTGTGGTTTGATGTTAAATCCACTTTTCCAGTTATGTTAAGAACATAAATAGTGATCAGGCCAGTGGTCCATCAAGCCCAGCATCCTGTCTTCCGACAGTGGCCAATCTCGATTGCATGGGAGAAGAACCAACAGTCACAATGGTCAATGCATTCCCTGTTCACTCCCAGCTCCCGACAGTAAAAAGTTAATCCCGTAAGCTACTTGGTTAATAGTCATTAATGGACCTACTCTTTAAGAACTTATCCAGTCCGTTTTAAAACCCAGCTATACTACTGGCCTTGACAAACGTCCTCTGGCAACAAATTTCATAGGTTAATGATGCATTGAGTGAAAAAGTACTTCCTTTTATTTGTTTTAAATCTGCCAGCAGCTAGTTTCATGGAGTATCCCCTAGTTCTAGTACTATTTGAGAGGGTAAATAATTGTTCCCTGTCTACTCATTCCATACCACTCAAAATTTTATTAAACCTCTATCATGTCCCCTCTGTCTTCTCTTCTCTAAGTTGAAGAGACTCAGCTTGTCAAGCCTCTCTTTGTATGGAGAGTTCCATACCCTTTATCATTCTCGTTGCCCTTCTTTGTATCTTTTCTAGTTTAGTTATGTCTTATTTGCAATGGGGCGACCAGAACTGCACACAATATTCCAGGTGCAGTCGCACCATCGATTTGTATAAAGGCATTATGACATCCTCAGTTTTATTCTCTATCCCTTTGCAAATAACTCTTAACGTTCTGTTTGCTTTTTTGACTGCTGCTGCACACTGGGCTGAGGATTTCAGTGTATTGTCTACAATCACTCCCAGATCCTTTTCCTGAGTGGTAACTCCTAGCTTAGTACCCAGCATTGTGTACGCATAGTTTGGATTATTTTTCCCTACGTGCATCACTTTGCACTTGTCCACATTAAATCTCATTTGCCATTTAGATGCCCAGGCACCCAGTGTCGTAAGATCCTGTTGCAGTTCCTCACAGTCTGCTCGTGTTTTAACTACCTTGAATAACTTGGTGTCGTCTGCAAATTTGATCACCTCACTCTTAACACCCTTTTCCAAATCATTAATGAATACATTAAACAGCACCGGTCCCAATACAGATCCCTGAGGCACACCACTTTTTACATCTCTCCATTGTGAAAACTGCCCATTTAGTCCTACCCTTTGCTTTCTATCTTTTAACCAGTTTCTGATCCATAGTAAGACACTACCTCCTATCCCATGACTTTTTAATTTTCTCAAGAGTCTCTCATGAGGGACCTTATCAAATGCTTTCTGGAAATCCAGGTACACTATATCTACTGGGTCTCCCGTGTCCACATGCTTATTTACACCCTCAAAGAATTCCAACAGGTTAGTGAGGCATGACTTACCTTTACTAAATCCGTGTTGACTCTTTTCCCATTAAGCTATGTTTGTCAACATACCCTATAATTCTGTCCTTTATGATGGTTTCCACCATTTTGCCCGGCACAGACGTCAAGCTTACTGGTCTGTAGTTTCCAGGATTGCCTCTGGATCTCTTTTTAAATATCAGGGTTACATTTGCCACCCTCCAGTCCTCGGGTACAGTGGCAGATTTTAGCGATAGGTTACTAACACTAGGTCTGCAATTTGAGTTCCTTCAGAACCCTGGGGTGAATACCATCTGGTCCTGGTGATTTGTTAGTATTTAGTTTGTCAGTTTACTCTAGGACCTCCTCCAGAGTCATGTTGATTTGTGACAGCTCTTCCAATTCATCACTTACAAAGTAAGGTTCCGGCATCGATATCTCCCCAACCTCCTCTGCAGTGAAGGCTGAAGCAAAGAACTCATTCAGCTTCTCTGCAATGTCCTTTTCCTCTCTAAGTACCCCTTTCAGCCCCTGGTCATCTAACGGCCCAACTGACTCTCTAGCAGGCTTCCTGCTTCTGATGTACTTGAAAAAGTTTTTATTAGTAGTTTTAGCATCTTTAGCAAGTTGCTCCTCAGATTCCTTTTTGGCCGCCTGCCTTATTAACTTTTTACATCTACTTTGGAAACGCTCATGCTCTTCCCTATTTACCTCATTGGGACTCTCTTTCCATTTTTTTAAAGGATGCCCTTTTGGCTCCAATAGCCTAAACCTTCACCTTACCACTTAGCCACACAGGCAGACGTTTTGTCCTCTTCCTACCTTTCTTAATTTGTGGAATACATTTAATCTGACCTTTTAAGATGGTGTTTTTAAATAGTCTCCACGCTGCCTGTAGACATTTAATTTTTGCAGCTGCTCCTTTAAGTTTCCCTCTAACTAGTTTCCTCATTTTTACATAGTTCCCCTTTCTAAAGTTATATGTTACTGCGTGGTTTTATTTGGCATGTCCCCTCCGGTGAGTGTGTCAGATTTGATTATATTATGATCACTATTGCCCAGCGGCTCCAGCACTGCTATCCCTCGCACTAAATCCTGCACTTCACTTAGAACTAGATCCAGAGTGGCTCCTTCTCTTGTTGGTTTCAGGACGAGCTGCTCCAGGAAGCAGTCATTTATGACATCTAGAAATTTTATCTCTGCATCCTGCCCCAAGGAGACATTCACCCAGTCTATGAGAGTAATTCAAATTGCCCATTATTACTGCGTTTCTGACTTTAGTAGCCTGTCTAATCTCCCTTAGCGTTTCACAGTCAGTCTCACTGTCCTGGTCAGGAGGATGATAGTATAGGCCGACCACTATACACTTCCCCGTTATACATGGAATTTCTATCCACAGAGATTCCAGAGGACCGTTTGCTTCCTTTACAATACTAATCCTGCTTGACTCAATGTTGTCTCTTACATATAGCACCACCCCACCACCAGCTCGATCTACTCTGTTATTTCAATATATTTTCTATCCTGGTAATACCGTGTCCCATTGGCTATCCTTATTCCACCAGGTCTCTGAGATTCCTATGATGTCTATATCCTCATTTAACACAATACACTCTAATTCTCCCATCTTACTTTTTTGACTTCTAGCATTTGTATATAGACATTTAAATGTATCTTTTTTATTTTTAAACTGTTTATTGTAAGTAACTGTTTTAATTATTTGGGGATCAATAGAGTTTGACTGTTGCAAACTGATTTCCACTCGCGCTCCCTGGGGATTTTTCCTGTCTTCTATATAGGATCCTCTAATTCTCCGGAAATAATGGCATCTTTTGCAGCTGCCTCAGCCCAACCCACGTGCTGCTCAGCACCTGTCGGCCTTCCCCCAGTTTTTAGTTTAAAGACGGCTCTATCTCCTTTTTAATGTTTAGCACCAGCAGCTAGGTTTCCCTTTGGTTAAGGTGGAGCCCATCCCGTTGTATAGGCTCTCCCTTCCCCCAAAAGTTCCTCAGTTCTTAATGAATCTAAAGCCCTCTTCCCTGCACCATCGTCTCAGGCACGCATTGAGACTCCGGAGCTCAGCCTGCCTCTGGGGTCCTACGTGTGGAACTGGGAGCATTTCTGGGAATGCTACCCTGGGGGTTCTGGACTTCAATCTCCTACCTAGAAGCCTACATTTAGCTTCCAGAACTTCCCTGCTACTTTTTCCTATGTTGTTGGTACCCACGTGTCTTATGACAACTGACTCCTCCCCAGCACTCTCTAGAATTCTGTCTAGGCAACGTGTGAGGTCCGCTACCTTCGCACCAGGCCGGCAAGATACCATGCGGTCCTTGTGGCCACCAGCAACCCAGCTATCTACATTCCTAATAATCGAATCACCAACTACCACAACTAGCCTATTCCCACCCCTGTGAGAACTACCCCCTGGAGACATATCCTCAGTGCGAGAGGATAGCACATCATCTAGAAGGTAGGTCCCAGCTACAGGATAATTTCCTGCCATTCCAGTTTGATGCTCTCCTTCCTGGAGAATTTGCTCCTCCATAGCAGCAGAGAGGCTGCCGGAGTGGAGGTGGGACCGCTCTACAGTGTCCCTGAAGGACTCTTCTATATACCTCTCTGTCTGCTTCAGCTCCTCCAACTCTGCCACTCTAGCCTCCAGAGACCGCATTTGTTCTCTCAGAGACAGGAGCTCTTGCACCGAGTGCACACATACAACCTCTCCCCAAGAGGAAGGTAGTCATACATGTTACACTGGGTGCAAAAGACTGGATATCCCCCGCTCTATTGCTGGACTTCTACCTGCATCGCCCTATTCAACTTTCTCCTTAGCAGTAGTAACCTTAAATGTAGAGTTATTTGGGCAAGGACACTTTATTACTCTAAAACCTTTGTACTCTTACTCTATTACTAGAGACCTCCAACCTGCATGTTGATGAACTAGAGCAAACACCTGGCTGTCGGATAACTTTTATTACGTTTCTTTTTCTCCCCTATAAATGCTCATTACAGTGCTGCTTCTTAAAACGTTTTATTGATTTCAGTTTCCTTCTTCTCTGTAATTATTCTTGCATTTTGTGAAGTGCCCCAAATACAGGATCCTTCCTCGTTCATCCAACTCCTTTCTTTTTTCTCTGAGAAGGTGCTATATAAATAAATTTATTATTGGTGGCTGTCTGAGATGAGGAAAACGGACACACTCACAAACCCATGGGGGTCTTTGCTTTTGGTTCTTTTCTTTTGGAGGGCTGACATACTGGAAGGAGGAAAAGTTTGTATGTGAGTTCCTGGAGGTCTCTAGTGTAACAGGCCCAAATCCCAGCATGTCTAGCCCAGCAACTGTGTTGCATAGCGTTG
>QEPC01006398.1:1968596-1988467 GCA_003113815.1 Sphenodon punctatus
TCCATTAGCAGCTATTAGCCAGACAGGATTAGGGAACATGACAGGAGCTGGGGGAAAACAACAGGGAATGGATCCCCCATTGTGACCTGTTGGGGGCTTCTCCCAAGCCACCGTGATTGGCCACTGTCGGAGACAGGATACTGGGCTAGATGGACCATTGGTCTGACCCAGTATGCCACTGCTTATGTTGTTATGGTAACAACCTAGTAAAGATTGTCCCTGTATTTTCATTAGTCTTTTTTAGCTAATGAATGCACAATTGAAGTGTTTTAGTTAAATGTACATATAGTAGAGCTGCATTCAGTAGGATAATATTAAATCATACTGATTCATTGTATATCTTATTCCAAAATAACAGAAAAATGGATGGGCTATAGAATAAAATCTCAGCCAGCCCTGTATGGGGAAAGCCTTTTTCAAAGAGCTGTCCTCCGTTACCTGATTTCTTACAGGTATCGCTGTACAGGTAGTTCTTAGGAAAGGCTACTGCCTTCTGGGTCAGTTCAGGGAAGGCCTGCTGTGAATAAGGGAAATCACTGCAGACGCGAGCTACCTAGACAGCTGCAACAGGCATTATTGACAGTACACGATGTGGTGGTGAAAGGGAGGGGACATGGTTATGTTGCATGTGACTCTGTGAGCCTTAATTTGAATAAGTGTCCAGCAGTGTCTCCCCATCCTTGCTGGGCCAGTCCCTCTGCTGCTGCCAGGACACACACACACACACGCACACACACACTGCTGCGTAAGTCTCTCTCAACAGGTGGTGTGAGACCAGAGTCCCCGCTCTTCCCTCCATACCCCAGGTAGCATGGGACCCCCTGTTCACAACTGAATGAGAATCTGATCGGTTGCCTGACTGACTTTACACGGTTGTAGCTATAGTAAGAGCAGATGGTGCAACTGCATTGGGCCTCATGAGCCAGCAGGGCAGTGGGGGGGAGGAATGTTTTCTGGGCAGCTAGGAGAGGGTTTGGCAGGGGCCCATTTCAACCTTCCTTTGTCCGTGGTTGACTAAATTGTGTGTCTCCATGATATCTCAGACTCTGGCCACTATCATTCATGCTTTCATTACCTCAAGATTGGACTATTGTAACGCACTCTGCGTGGGGCTGCCCATGGTGACGGTTCGGAGACTGCAGCTGGTGCAGAATGCGGTGGCCCTCCTCCTTACGGGGACAGGCCGCCGGGAGCACATTATGCCGGTGTGCCGTTCTCTGCACTGGCTGCCTATCATCTTCCGGGCCCGATTCAAGGTGCTGGTTCTTACCGATAAAGCCCTACATGGCTTGGGCCCTATTTGTGTGCGGGATTGCCTCACTCCCCGTGCCCTTGACCGGCCCCTGCGGTTGTCCAGTAGCACCCTTCTTGAGGCCCCCCGGGTGTTCCAGGGGGCTACTATGGCGAGGGCGTTCTCGGTGGCTGCTCCATAGCTGTGGGACTCCCCTCCCTCCCGGCAGAGGCCCAGGTGGCCCCAGATCTTCCTTCTTTTTTGCCGTCAATGCAAGCCCTGGCTGTTCTGCCAGGCTTTGGGTGAGGGTGGGCTGTTGTTTTGTACAGGGGGTGGGTTGGGGTTTTGGGTTGTTTATTTTATGGGTAGGATTTTAATTATGGGGGAGGTTATGCTTCCCTTTATCCCTGTTTTGTTGTCTGCAGGGCCCTGTGTGAATTTTAAATGTGTGTTTTTATTTTTGCAAATTGCCCTGGGCTGCCTTTGGCAGGAGGGGCGGGGTAATAAGTGTAAATAAATAAATAATCAGAATTCTTATACCTAACTGAAATCCTATGCGCTTCACTGTATTTCAGATGAGACATATTGACAGCCCCTATTTGGTGTATCATGAGAAGATAAAAACCAGCCGGGTGTTTATTCGAGATTGCAGCATGGTGTCGGTATACCCCTTGGTCCTGTTTGGAGGAGGACAGGTTAACGTGTGGCTTCAAAAAGGAGAATTTGTCATTTCTCTTGATGATGGATGGATTCGTTTCGTAGCAGCCTCCCATCAGGTAAACAATTGGAGTGCTGCTAGCCCCTCAGTACTAGAGCTAAAACAGGGACCACTTGGTACCGGTGGGTAATATACCACTTTGCTATCCAAATTGGTACCAAAATACCACAGACCCAAAAGACTGAAATGTCAGTTTTCTGCCTCATATTTGGCTGAACACCATAAATAAATTTATTTATTTTTCTTTCTGGCTTTTGATGACCTGAAACCCAAAAAATCCCCCCCAAAATTCCAAAATCTGGGACCAGAAGTTGAAGAATCAGGATGAAACCAGTATTTTTGGTATGTCTATGTGTCAGTATTTGGGGCACCCAGATGGACACAATTTCAAGCAACAAAAAGTATCTGAAATTTGGAGTCGAATTGGGTACTCCTGGGTTCTTTTTCCCCATACTTTTCCATCCTCAAGAAATGTCTCTAGGACAATGCTGTCAAGGAAACCGGCAGAGAACTGAGGTGGTTTTGCAGGTCCCCATTTCAGCTTTGCGCTGTAGCTTAGACGAATGACTTTCCCTGTCAGAGGCTAATGTGTGTGTACACGTTTCTCCTTTTGCTGCAGGTAGCAGAGCTGGTGAAAGAACTTCGCTGTGAGCTAGACCAGCTCTTGCAGGATAAAATCCGGAACCCCAGCATGGATTTATGCACGTGTCCACGTGGCTCTCGTATTATCAGCATGATCGTGAAGCTTGTGACCACACAATAATTTTGAACGTTGAGAGAGAAATGGTTTTGTAAAGACTTGCCAATAACTGTTCCCGGAGGATGGACTGAAGTAACATGGATGTTCAAAGTGTAGGCCTCATCAGGATGTGCAGCCCCATCTTCAAAGCGCTCCACTGGCACAAGCGCCATTGAAGCGAGTTGATCTTGTACCAGCAGAGTTGATCTTGTACCAGCAGAGCATTCTGAGGACTGGACTGCCAGCTGGTAAATGCACTGTGTTGGCTTTCCAAAAATATGCAAGTAAAGCCTAAAGTGTTTCTGCCCCACCCCCACCCCCCAAAAATGGGTGGTTGGGGGAGGCTCTTGGTATCTGACCTTTCTTCCCATAGTCAGGGACGCGTATTCACTGCATTTCCCTCAGTGCTGCCAATGGGGGAAATGCTCTGAACTTGGGTCCTTGACTACAGTTATGGGAAACTCCAAACCAGACAGTGTTAACTTTAAAATAAATTCTCTTGGGCATGGGAATCATATTATTTTTCACCAATGTTGTTTTTCCAGTCATGCATTTTTAACTCTTTCTGTTACAGAGATCAAGGAAACATTTCTGTGTGCCTCGCCCTTGTAATGGAATGAGATCTAGGATGGTAGCAGTGTCCGCAAAGGAGCTGCTCTAGAATTTGACTTAACTTGGTGTAAACTAAATCATGTCATTGATCCAAAGCTGCCAGTTTTATCCTGTTTTTAGTCTGACACGCACTCATCAAGCACCTTAACAGATGTTCCATGTGTGTATAAGCAGGATCTCTTCATGAATCAGTTACCTTTAAAATTGTCAGTCCATCTCTGTTACTGGTAAACAGAAGTCTAGATTCACAGAAATCGTAATGATTTAGGGGGGCTTGAGCTTTACTAGGACAGATTTCTTATCTTTTTATGGGGAAGTGGTGTTACACTAAGACAGTTACAGGCTGGGATATATGTGCACTGAAGTTAATCTCTGTATTCAAGGCTTTGGATCAGTGCCTTACAGTGAGGAAAGAACCTTTCACATTCAAACTGGTTGAAAATGAAAACTGAATATAGCAACAGATTGCTTCCTGGTGTAGTTCTTTATTAAATATTTAAGGCTTGTGGACACATTCTCCTACCCTTAAAATATTGCTAGCGCTCTAAAGGTACTTTGCCCTGGCTGCAACCCATGCCTCTGTCAGCAGAAAACCCAGGAGCTGAATCGGACTGGAAAATTACTTCCTCGATACCTAAAAGTGATCAAAAGAGTTGGGGAAGGCTTGTTAGGAGTAGTATGGAGAAGTTTATGCTACCACCGAGTAGCACGCCCTGTAGTAAAGATGGGTGGCAATTAGCAGCTGGAGAGTTTTTTACAGGCAAACAAGGATTTATTTTTTCTTTCTTTTTAAAAATAAAATAAGGTTCACGAAACATCCAGTCAGGGAGCTAAGTAAAACACTTGGGAAAAGTTGCAAGGTTGACTTATTGTCCACAGTGGTGTAATGCCCATGATAAAGTCTGACTGCTAAAGCGATCAGTGTGACTTGAAATGGCATATAAAGAATAGCTTTCAACAAGATTTTACTTTCATAATGTATTTTACTTGAACCAGGGGCACGACTTTAAGTGTTCGCCGCCGAACTGCTAGAAGCAGCTTGGCTGGGCCCAATATGTATGGGTAGAACTGCACCCTTCCTGGGTTCAGCCCCACAAAACGCCTGCGGTGCCTTGGGCAGCCTTACTCCATGATGCGGCGCATCGTGTGGTCAGTGGCCGCCAGAGGTGGCCCCTGCCGCGTGGCTGGCTGCTGTGCGCTGGCTCCTTGGAAAAAGGCCAAGGTCTTTTTCCGTTGGAGGTCTGCTGCGGGGCTTGGAGTGGTGGCCACATCACTGCCAGAGTTGGGGGGCAGGTCTTGGCGCCCACCACTCATTCTTGTAGCCGAAGCCTGGGCCCGTGCCGTGAGGTCCGACAGTGGCCTGCTTGGCTTTCCCACAGTGAGGGCCGACTGTCTGCCCTGCTTCCCGTCCTGGCCCCGCAGTGTGACAGCTGTGCTTGCCCCCCCATGGAGCCATGCAGGGATCGGTCCCTCTGCAGTTTGTGTGGTTGCACTTAATGTCCAGGAGAGATGCAGGTCACGGTCTGTGCTGGCTTAGCAAAACCCAGCTGCAAAAGCGTATAGAACCATTTTGAGCTTTGACTACGGCTACTAGTCTCTCCCTTTCTCAAATGCTAAACTAACTCTATTACCTGATTCACTGTAATAAAGGAATCTGTTTCTTAAAGCAAGTACATCCCACCAACGGAGATTGGCTCGAACACAAAATATTCTATATGAGAAAAATAAAGTGTTGGCAAATGAGAACAGCTCAAGAACAGTCGATCAGGCTCTTTCTCCATTGGCTCTGTCGAGATTGAGGCTAGCAAATCTCAGGATTTCTAGTTCTTCTCTACTTTGAAATTCCTCTTAATGGAAGATTTTCAAGTACAAGCTCAGCTTTGGCTCTACTGCCCATTGGAAGTTAAGCACTTTTTTTGGCCTTCCTTTGAGGTTTATGTTGCAACTTGGAATGGGCGAACCACCTATTAGAGGCTGTGAACATTAACAAACCTGACGGCAGGGAGCCATTGCCAACACGGTCCAAACGGTACAAGAGGCTGGCCACCAGGGAGATGCATGAGCCTGGGCTGTGTCCAGCCACCCTACCATGATGGGGAGTCATCGTGGTCAATGGCAGCCGCCAGGGTGGACCCTCTCCAGGCTGGGCCAGGCCACAGCGGGCTACAACAGATGCGATAATCCCCTGTAACCTGCTCTGGCCCGGTCGGGCAGACCATATCCCAGGCTGTGATCCCAGAGGTTTCCAGGAGCAATCCCGGACCAACAGCTGGAAGTGCAACAAAGGTGCACGGGCCTGTGTCAGGTTTGTGTTAACACCCTGTGTTAAAGCAACCAAAATAACGGAAGGCCTACATCGTGGGGGCAAGCCATCTAAAAGAGCAGGGACTCGGGGGTAACGTGCATGTCAAACTCAAGCAAGAAATAAAGTTCTAAGTGGAAGCCTTTGAAATATGAAGTGACATGAAAATATCTAGACCAAAGGTTCACTGCCATCAAGAGTTAACGACTGAGTCCAATGGAGTAGTTTTGCAGGAGGAAATGTTTCTAAACATGTCACAGCTGTTCACGAGATGGGGGCAAGCAGCCAAGGGGGCAGGTGTGCCTTAGAAACTCAGATGGGGGAGACCGGAGCTCCACTGAAGGAAACAGCCGTAGTACCCCCACAAGGCTGCCATCCTGAACAAGGATCGAGCTGGCTCTGCTGCAGAATGTCTATTCAAAAAGTGATAAAGGTGCAGTGCTGCCAGGGTCCACGTTCCTTTAAGTGGTTTCCTTTTCTTTTCAGCCAAATGAACTGGGACCAGGATTTCACAGAACAAAGCAACCAACATTTTCTATATTTTTATTTCACTAGCAAAATAGATACAGCAATTCCTGCCTTCACTTACTTTACGGCACTGTCTGTTCTTAGCGGGAAAAGACAGGCAGAATAACTATAAACCAAGAGACACAGCTCACCTTCACTGGGTCAGTGAAAGCCAAATGCAACTGGACAGAACAATTCTTACCAGAACAGTACTTCCTTGTCTGAAACAGAGCTTTACAAAGGCAACCAACTGCCTCCCAATGGTGACGAATGCAGCCATCATAGCTGCGCTGCAAAATGGCCTTGGATCAAACCCTGAACTCTAGACAGAATAATTTCATTGAAACTGCTGCAGTCTTCCGGCCCATAGGGTGGGTCAATAGTGAGCATCCCTGCAACACACAGGGTTCTCTGCAATTCTCCTTGTTCCGTTACAGGGATGTGGTTCGTCTCCAGCCAGGTCTTCAGGCTGCTCTTCCTCTTCTCCAGTTCTTCTTGGCCGTGACTTTGGCTTTCTCCAGGCATGAACAGGAGTGCAAGCTTCTCTCTCATTTCATCATCTGCTTCCTTCACTATTCCAACTTCCTGCACCGCGTGTCCCAGGACGACCAAAACAGATACTTTTCCATCCTCGAGAAATGTCACTAGGACAATGCTGTCAAGGAATGGGGACACACCATTCAATGAGCAAGAAGAGAAAGTGGAAAATCTAGAGAGAAGGGTTGCAAAATAGAAACTTTTCCCTTCCAAGGGCCAAATTGAAAATCAATACAAGCTCCGTGGGCTGCACAGAAGATGGGTAGAGGGGATGCTAGAGGAGTGCTCAGAAAAAGGAAGGTCCATGTCATGGATCCGTCCCCCATCCCCTGGGTGCATATCCTTATCTCTGCTCCCTTCCCATAAGCTCCCGCTTTCAGTCAGTGGGAGAAGAGGCTGCCCACGGGCCAGAACCAGAAACTAGAAAGGGACCAAAAACCCCACTAGCTCTTGGCCCCATTTGGCCCCCAGGCCTGACGTTCTCTACCCCTGCCCTGAAGCAGCTTCTATTGAACATTATTACATCAAAACACACATTTGTGAGCTTCATTTTAAGCACTCTTTAAAAGTTTGGGCCTTAATTTGTAACACATATAATGTATACTTCATAGCAGAATATTCCATGTAAAATACCAGCATAATGTTAAGATTAAGACTTAAAACACTCAAAAATCCAATAATCCTGAATTCAAGTTGTAGAGGCCACCTTTAACAGAGGACTGCCACACACTTAGATAGAGACCCTGTAACCTCACTAGCAACTTGCAGAGATGTAGGCCATAACTTACACCCTTTATTAAATAGTTATCGAAGACTTGATCAAATCCTCACCATTAAGGTGTAGCCTACAAAAGCGGTGCAATTGTGCCTTTTGGGGGGGGGGATAGGTTTCTTTAAAAAGTGGACTGCTTGTTTTCACATTAAAAAGATGGTTCTTATACACCATTTGTTTTGGTTTACTGTTCTGTTTTCCCCCTCAAAAAGGTGCACTCGGGTAACAAGTAGCAAGAGAGTAAAGCTTGAACAATTACTAACCAAAAAGGGGTTTGGTTGACAGATTAAACTGTGTTTGTTGAACCCCAAAACTCAAGGCTAAAAAAAGCATCTGAGGCAGAAGATCTCTGCAAAAGGTTCAAAGCACTGGATTTATATTTCTGGCAGCGTGATCCTTTAAGCAGATAGTACTAACACTTGTGTGGGAACAAGACACTTCAGCGAGACTTGCACTAAACAGCAGTGCTCTCTGCTTGGATAGTTGGACCCTAAGATTTTAAGAAAAATGGAAACAAGGATGCACACTAAACATGTCTAACTCTGCTTAAACCATTAAGCTACTCATCCCATCAGAGAACAGGTAGTGCAATCCTCCAGCCAGTTAGCACCAACACTAGCCTTTGGTGCCAGTGAAAGCCTCATTCATCTCAATGAGAACTAGGTATGAGCATTGGTGCTAATGAGCTTGAGGCTCACAACCTACAAAACTAGAGTGCTACACTCAGAGCTTTTTTGCCCTCAATAAAAACGCTCCTGATCAGCATTTTCTTCCCCCCTCTGTTTCCTGATCCCTTCTATGGGTGCGTTAAGAGAAGTACATCCCCACCCACCGCCCACCCATTATACATTACATGTTGCAGGGCAACCATAGGGCACCACTGTAGCCCTGCAACATGGCTAGCGGGTGAAGCACCCTAAGCGTATATACCCTGAGAATCTCCAAACTCACGCAGAGGCTCATACATAAAATCAGGGACCTGGGCTCACTCCATTTTCCAGATTGCCGCCAATAGGTAAAATGCAGTGAACATAGGTCACTGCGTAAGAGCAAAGAAAGGGGAAGCATTGTTGGTTCTCATGCATGGTGCAGAGCTTTCCAATTCCAAACGACAAGAACTCCCTGTAGTCAAACTACACGTAGCAAAAGTACCTCAAGTCCAGAGTAACCAAGTTCATGGGATCCTATTCCCCAAACCCATTCTTCTTTCATGTTTTCACCACATTTATGAATATCTGGTTTCAAAAAAAGATTGGATACATTCTTAGAAGATCGGGCTATTGATGGACCTATTAGTCCCCTGGTCAGGGGATGTGACCTCTGACTGTCGGGCTCAGAGCGAGCAGCAGAAGTCCATCACTTCGTGAGGATGCCTTGTGCACTTCTCCAAAGCAACCAATGTTGGAGATAGGATTCTATTTATTTAATTAATTTATTTATTTACTTATTTATATCCTGCTCCCTCCAGCCCTATGGCAGCTCGGGTCGGCTCACAAAACATTTTTAAACCAGTGAGTTAAAAGCAACACACAAGCAATTCTGGGCAGGATGGACCACTGGTCTGACTCAGTCCGGCACTTCTGTACTAATGCCACGTCTGCTCCAAGAAAGCTCCCTTCTTCAGTCCGCATCATCTCTGTATCAGTTCACAGTCCTCTTACTGCCTAATTCTCAAACTGCTCTGCCAACACCAGCTCCATTGAACAAGCGGGGCTTGTGCCATCAAAACACCTGGAAGATAGAGTCATGATTAAAATGGTTTTACTTACTTGGCAGAAACAGGGTCAACTGTTAAAACCCATCCTTTATAGTCATGTTTCTCAGCAGCGGTGACATTTACTTCTTTGGTCACATATTTTTGCCATTCCAAAGGAGTTTTTCTCTGCCACTCAGTCATCTTTTCCACTCACTGAGCCTGTGAGGAACAGGGCAGTGATTAGCAACAGCAGCAGATGCCACCTACACCCAGCGCTCTCCTCCATTTAATCATGTACTAACTACACCTTAGAGTAAGAAACAATCTGTTTGAATGTTCTCTCAAAACATTGTGCGTGCGCATATAGAGTCTATTGTTCAATTGTGTGGGTATGTACGTACACACACACACGCCAGCCATAAATAGTCTTTTACTCCGATTCCATGGGGAAAGCAAGCTGGGCTGTTCCAGAGAGCACACGCACAATGTCTGAGGAGGGGAGCTGAAGTTTACCCGGTAGCCAAGATGCCCCGCTGCAGAGCCCACCCCCATCACAATCTCACCGTACAAATACTGTCTTGGAGAAGAGAGCTGCCACCTGCCTTGAGACGGTTCATTTGTTTTTAAGCTGCCCCGCCGGCCCCCGTGGTCAACCCCTACATGCCGAGGCTTAACTTCGGTAGCACTCGGCAGGCGTGTAAAGCTAAGCACAAGCGGGCTCTGGCGCTGATCTCTCCACCCCCCCAGCTCAGGAGCTAGAAAGCTGACTTTCTAACGTGCGATCCTCGCTCCTTTACAGTCAGTTCAGCCACTGATTCAAGGGAGACGATTGCGGGGTATTGTTCCCCGCGAGAACCAGAAACACAATCCCGGCACCGCTAACTAAACTCCCACTCACCCCCAGAGAGAACCAGCGGCTCTTCCGGCTGCTTCATGGGACCATGCAAACTCCTACCCCCGGAAAAGCATGGGCAGCAGCAGGCTTTCTCCTCACGTCATTTCCTCGCCCCAGAAGCCTCTCTTCTGTAGTTTCCCGCGGTAGTTTTACTCGCTCTGCGAGGACTTCTCATTAAGCTGGTAACAACTTCCACTTTTCATTGAGTCAGATTGCACCCCCTAATGGGGGCGTAACCTGGGGGCGGGGGCTGTGCCACTGCCCCCTTTCATTCCTCTCTAGCGCCCTCCTCCTAATTGTGCCCCACAGAGGAAATCAGCCCCCCCATGGTTGGTTACGCCACTGCATCCCCATGGCACAAACTTCCACTATTGAAGCTAATGAGAGCTGACTGAGCCATTGCCTTAATGAATGGATGGAAGATTGTGGGTATAAAAGGAATGACGTGATCTGGGCACAATGGAGGCAGCATGAATGCCAATTGGAAATCATGGGGTTCTGAGAATGACAATGGGCTGTAAAGCTGCATTTCTGAAAGGAAGGGAGGGTTTGGAATGGCAAAGGGGCAAGGTGTTAAGGCATGAAGAAGCCAAGAGGTGGGGAGTGGAATGACAGGAAGGGGAGGAAACCCCCAGGAGAGACTGGAATGATAAGGGACTAGGTGGAATGACAGGGAAGAGGCTGCCTTGAACCGATGGAATGACGGGGAGGAAACCCTCAGGAGTGGCTGGAATGATGGGGGACTGGATAGAAAGATAAGGGGGCAGTCAGAAGCTGCTGGTAGGACAGAAGTAGGCTTGTGTTTGTTTATTTATTTCTTTATTATAAACATTTGTATAGCACCAGCTGTGTACCTGGTGCTTTACAGAACAAAGATACGGACGTGGTCCCTGCCTACCGCTTACAATCTAAAAAGACAAGGAGAGCGGACAAAGGGAAGACAAGGGAGAAGCAAACAAACATGCAAGCGGCTGCGAAGTCTCAGGTGCGGGTGCTTGGCTTGGTTACAGTTAGGCAGGAGTCTGCAGAGGAGGGCAGACCATAAGTATTTGGGGGAAAACAACTAGCAGACATTGGGAAAGGCGGCACGGAAGAAGTGAGTCTTGAGGAGGGATTTGAAGGTGCGGAGGGAGGCGAGGCAGTTCTGGGTAGGGAGGAGTTACTGTTCCAGGCATGGGGGGCAGTGAGGGAGAAGGGACAAAGGCGGTTAGGGGAGCATAGGAGACGGGAGAGTGAGGGCGGGGACAGAGGAGGAGCGGAGGGCGCATGCAGGAGTGCATAATGAGATTAGGGCTGAGAGACAGGGAGAAGCTTGGCTGTGAAGTGTTTTATAGGTGAATACCAGGAGTTTAAACCGGATGTGTTCGGGAAGGGGGAGCCAGTGGAGAGAGGAGAGGCTGCACGTGGTCAAAGTGACGGGCTTGTGTGTAGGAAACGTGCTGAGATCTACTGAACGTGACGCATGGGGTTGCCACCTGTGGTGGTTTTTTACCTGACACTTCCATAGGCCAAAATGGAAGTGTCAGGTAAAACATGAGTGAAGGTGGCAACCCTAGTGACGGCACCTACCAACATTGCACACAAACAGCACAATGAAGCTGTAGCTCCAAAGTCAGTTCAAGAAGTATCTCCCTATAGCGGGCAGCAGGGGGATTATTATTATTATGCACATTTATATAGCACCAGCAATGTACCTGGCACTTTACAAAGAGATAGACATGGTCCCTGCCCAAGAGGCTACAAGCCACAATACCAACAACATTGGGAGTCTGCAATCCCCTTAAATGTCACCCCCCACTTGCCTCAATTCTGCATTGATGATGGGGAACTTTATGAACTTCCCCCTTCTGGGCAGCCATGGCATGGCTAAGACACTCAAGAGTAACCAAGGACTAGGAAATCCCACAAACCTCACCCACCACCTATTTTAATGAGGTTTTTAAATGGAGTTTTATTGTATTTCTGTGTTTTTATTATGTAAGCTGCCCTGAGCCTTAGAGGAAAGGCAGGGTAGAATTTTGATAAATGATGAATAGTTTGGGGGTGCGGGGGGAAGTAGGGAAAATTTTCCTTTCATGAGGCGACTTTGAAAATTAGTACAAGCTCTGAAGGTTGCTTAGAAGCTGGGGGTGGTGCTTAAGGGGTGCACTCAAGAAAAAGAAGGGACCAGGTCATGGATCTGGCCCCTATTCTTGTTGCCTGCCCTCATCTCTGCTCCTTTACCCTGAGCTGTTTTTCTGTGCTTGGAGGCAGGGACTGGATCCAGGGGTCAGAGCCAGGAACCAGAAAGGGTCTACATAAAAACTCCCATGGGGGAGGGGGCATAAAGGACATGTGCCACCCTCTCCAGGTTTTCAGAAGCTCTAACGAACCCCTGCCCAGCCCCCTCTCCTGTGCCGCCCACCCCCCCTGCACTATTGACAGTTACCAGTTGATTATGGCCAAACGGGTGGAAGGCACACTACAGGACCTGCAGTGCTACCTGCACCTTTGGATGACCAGCAGATGATTGGGGTCCTCTGACCCTGACTCCAACAGATGCTGGAGCATGCCAGAGACCGTGATTATTGTCTATTGGTCCAGGCAAAAGTGCATCAGGCACTCCTAGACACGGAAGTCCAGGACTGACCAGCACGACCAGTGGACATTAAATACTTACTATTAAATTTATTCCCCACCCTATCCAAATATGGCTCAGGGCATCTAACACTATTTCTTAACAAAATAAAAATCACCACAAAATCCATATAAAACACATCCCACCCCTTCTAACACCCAGCGATCAATCCCTGCCCATCCCCTTTCTCCAACTCTCACGTGGCGGAATTCCCTCCCCCAGCCCGCGGCCCCTTCCTCTCACAGAGTGGCCGTGGCCAAACTGAGAAGCTGCTTAAACCGGCTGCAGCTGCTTCCCCATCTCTCACTTGGGGGAGGGATTTGCCTAAACTATCCCCCACACTCATCTCACCCACAACAGATCCCTGATAAAATACAATACACCTGTTCCCCAGAATGTCCCCATAAAACATAATGCAGCACAAAGAGAGACCCCACAGGTAAAGCAGGGGGGCTAAAAGCAGCAGCAGCATGATGGATATTTCAGGGCAGAACAGCTTCATGGTCACATGGGCCACTTTCAGCACCTTTTGGGCTATAGATGCTGCCTCCAGGCAGTGAAGTCAGGGCCTGAGGGGAAAGGAGATAGCGTCAGTCCTCAGTTAGGAAACAGCCCACAGCCAGCCAAAGCCCTTCTGGGCAGCCTCCATGCCACACCACCCAGGAGGACAAACTTGAGTTCATCCATGGGGACCATGAGGTCAGGGATGCAGGGGATCCATGGAGAATGGTGCACAACCCAAGTAGTGGAAGATGGTGCAGTCACTGAGGCAACACGTAGCATGTTCCCTGTACTTCAAAGTGAGACAGCAGCAAAGTACTGTGCAGGACAGGCCTCGCTACAGCAAGGGTGGGAAACCTCAGGCGTCAAGCTAGTCCAGGATAAGATTTTATCTGGCCGCGTGGCTCCAGTTCCTCACTCTAAGCACTGAAAATTGAGCTCAGGGTAAGGAAGGAGAAATGCACACAAGGACAGAGAACAGAATTAGATCGATGCTGCAACCAGGACTCTATGGTGGAGGACACGGCCTGCCCTGTGATTCCCCACCCCCCAATCAGACAGGAGGCGGCCCTGGGACAGTGCGTTGTTCATGTTCAAGGGTCACCCTGCACAGCGTGCCCTGCCTTTCTAGGGATGACACCGTGTGGAGCTGTCCTGGTCCAAGCTGTGGCAAGCATCAAGCAGCCACCCTTCACAAGTGGGTAAATTTGGCATGAGGCCCCATCTCGTGTGACAACACCCTGTAACCAATCCATGATCAGAACCCTCCTTTCCCAGAGTGCACTCCTTGAAACACCTGTCCCCAACTTCTATGGGGCTCTTGTACTAATTTTCAGTGTAACCCTTAGGAGGGAAAAGGTTTATCGCTGAGCTGCAGGAAGACACACATCCTTTGATGGCTGCCACACGAGGTGAAGACGACAGGCTAACGGGAGATAGGCAGGTGTTGGCCCACAGGGGCAACGGGGTCCTGCCCTCTGGGGGGCAAGAGAGCACAGGCTACCTTATCAGGTGGTGGTGTGTGCTCTATCAGCAGCTCACTTCTTTCCCCGCCAGCCATGGCTTGCAAAAAACGCTCAGACTACATGTTTGGAATGTTCAGAATCGCCTGCCTCTGCTGCAGCGGTTCCCTGGGGGTTGTGTTCATAGTTAGCCTTGAACCCTCTGAGAGCAGCAGATCGGGGACATTAGCAGCCACATGCAGCCATGGGCCTTGTTTACCAGTAGCCAATGCAGGCAGACATCGTTGACCATGACCCACCCCCCCCCTTCCTGGCCCCCGTGTTATGTGGTTCTGGTATCCAATCCTAGCCTTGCACAACCCCATTTCTGGCTGCAGGGATTGGTCCTACCTTTGTAACTTGCTGTGCACCCATGCACATGTGCAGTATATCAAAAGACCCCTGGTTAGGGTGTCATTGCAGGCATTAACAGCTTGTTGCTGTTGTGAAGTCCGGCCCATGTATGTGCAAGGATGAGCTCCAGGAGTGCAAGGGGAGTGGGGCATGCAATGTAATCCAGGTCCCAGTGGCAGCCAGAAGAGGAGTCTGTGGTCACTACTCATAGCTGTCATGGGCTAAAGCAGGGATGGGGAACCTTTTTGAGGCTGGGGGGCCGCATTGTTGCTCCCCAAACGTGCTGGGGGGGGGGGCGTATGTCAAAACCAATTAAAGTAAATTTAAAATCAAGTAGAAATCAATAAAAAGGAAATAAAATCAATGAAACAAGTAAAACTATTACATTCACGCACACACACACACACAGAGAATATACACACACAGAGAACACACAAACACGCCGCCTTGCTCCGACTCACCTGTGTCCGGCTTGGCACTGGCAGCAGCGGTGGGGACGGGCCCTGGCCCTGGCCCAGCGCCTGGAGGGGCAGCTCTGCCACCGGAGTACGGGTAGCAGCAGAGCCCGGCGGTGCAGCACGGCATGTAGGTCCCGCAGGGTTCTGCCTCCAGACCGTGCAGCAGCCGCAGCCGGGCTCCAGCAACAGCTCCGTGCGGGTAAGTTTGATTAGGCCTTCCCCATTGTGTGCGGCCCGCAAAGCCCCGCTCGGGCCACAGCGAGCCGGGCGCTGGGCTGCACACAATGGGGAAGGCCTTAGAGGTCGATAGGCCAGAGGAACAAGCGCCGCGGGCTAGAAGTGGACCGCGGGCTGGAGGTTGCCCACTTCTGGGCTAAAGGAATGGGCCACCAGGGGGACCTCATCTGGCAAGCAGAACTCCACCTGCTGACCAAGAGAGCATGTGGGTCACAACTGGGACAGGGGTAGGAAAGTAGCCGTATCTAAAAAGGCCCCACAGAGAAGATGATGAACATTTACTCTCCACTGGCACAGAAGGCAGGAAAAGGAGGAATAGGCTTCAAGTGCAGCTAAGTCGTTTTAGTTAAATAGCAGGAAAAGCTTAGTCACTGTAAGAACCACTGGGCAAGGGAGAGATTTTGAAAACCCAGCTGGACCACAGGGCTGTAAGTGTACAGTATCCTGTCGGGGTAGAGGATCCTTGCCACCCCTTTCAACGCTATGCTTCTGTAATTATGGAAAGGCATGAGAGTTAATGTTTACCGTAACTTTGTATTTTTGTTAAAAAAAATAAAAAATCAGTGAATTGAGTTTCAGGTTTGAACAAAATAATCTGCCTTTTTACAGTGACAGCCCCATTCATGAGACCAGGACCTGAGTGGACACATTCCCACTGACTTCAGGAAAGGAACGACTTACGCCAATTACTTTGCTGGACAAGGGCCTTAAAACAGTTTGTAGTTAAGAAAACCATCTCTCTCTCCCATGTGTTTAATGTCTGTTCATGAAAGGGAATACAGGGCTTCCAAGGAGGCCAAAATCCAGGTATAAATTGAAGAACCTTGTCTTTGCAGTGACACAATTGCATTCTGGAAGGTATTTTCCACTTTGTCTTTTTGTTTTGCCAAATATCCAAGTCACGGAAAAGGGAATTGGTCACCTAACTTTGGTGAATTCTTTTCTCCCCTGCATTCCGGATACTTCTCCGATCGGGTAGCTCTGCATAGACCGCCAGGAGGCAGAAGAACAAAACTTCCATGTGCGCCCGAGCTACCCTGATCCTCAGTTCATTCCCAAGCCAAGGACCAGGCTCTATTACCACCTTGTGTCCGCCGATGATTTAAAACAAACTAGACAATATGAAAGGTAAAACTCTCCCCTTGTTATTCCGTTGAACTGCACTGGGAGAAAAACTAACCCCTGAACTAGTACAACAAAACATTTACTACTGTCTGTAACCGAATACTTATACCTGTGGTCTCCCCCCATAGTTCTGCTGTTTGGTAGGGAGGGCCGGAGGAGTATCCGGAGTGCAGGGGAAAAAAGAATTCACCGAAGGTAGGTGACCAATTTCCTTTTCTCCCCCTGCCTCCGGCTACTCCTCCGATCGGGATGTACCCAAGCTGGCCTTGTCTCTAAGGGTGGGAACAAACAGCACCGGGACACTTCAGTACCGCTTGAAGCACCTTTCTACTCTTCTATCTGCTGACTTGTATTTAACGTGTAATGTTTTACAAAAGTGTGAAGAGATGACCACGTGACTGTCTTGCCTATTTCCTCGTAAGAAGCTCTAGCCTTAAAAGCGTACGAGGTAGCCACGCTCCTGAGTGAGGCCAGATTTGTAGGGGAGGGACCTTGCCCCTAGCTCTGTATGCCTCGACTATACATTGTCTGACCCACTTGGAAATTAGTGTCTTAGAAGCCTTAGATCATATATACCCTGATGTTTACAAATAATGCTGATGATTTTCTGGACCCCTGAGTTCTAGCTAGTTAAACCTTCAAAGCCCTGGGCACATCCAGGGTGTGCCAGATCTTTTCTTTTGGGTGAACCGCGTTAGGACAAAAGGACGGTAAAACTATTTCCTGAGTCCTGTGAAAAATAGAATTTGCCTTGGGTATAAAAGCCTGATCTAATCTCAGTGTGACTGATTGCTCTTGAAAAATAGCAAAAATTTTCTTCCACCGAGAGGGCCCCCAGTTCAGACATCCTCCTGGCTGAGGTAACAGCCACCAGAAAAGCTGCCTTGATAGATAGAAAATAAAGCAATACATGTCTAAGGGGTTCAAAGGGAGCCCTGGTGAGGGCATCCAGGACCAGGTTCAGATTCCACGAGGGGCATCTATGTATCACTGCGGGTGAGAGGAGTTTTTGCCGCCGTCAGGAACTGTTTGACATGTCTATGAGATATGGGCCAATTTGAAATTGCCCTCAATACTGAATCTAAAGCTGCTGTTTGTCTCGCTAACTTGTTTGGCCTAAGGCCTTTGTCTAGCCCCTGTTGCATAAAATCTAGGACCTCTGCAATCTCAGCTTTGCAAGGGTCCTGGTTCCTTGCTATTGACCACTGAGCGAAGATTTTCCAGGTAGCCCTGTACCTCCTTCTAGTCACTGGACTTCTAGATAACTGTAGGGTAGATAGGACAGGATCAGAATATCCTCGTTTCCTTAACGCTGTGCGTTCAACCTCCACCCTGTCAATTTTAGATTTTGTAGACTGTCGCACAGTACTGGTCCCTGGGATAGCAAGTTGGGGATAGTGGGTAACCTCATGTACTGATTGTGACTCAGCTCTATTAGGTTCGAGAACCATGGTCTCCTGGGCCACCATGGTGTTATTAGGATCACTTGCGCATGTTTCCTGATGATCTTTGTCACTGTCCTTTGAATCAGTGGAAAGGAAGGGAACGCGTATAGCAGATCTTGAGGCCAGGGGTGGTTCAGGGCATCGGTAGCTATCGCTTCCTTGCAAGGCGTTCTGGACATAAACCTCGGAAGCTGCGTATTCTTTTGATCAGTGAACAAATTGACCTGAGGAAGGCCGTAGAGCCTTACTATGTCTTTGAAGACTGACCTGTCCAGAGACCACTCGTGGGGATCGACTGTCTGTCGGCTGAGCCAGTCTGCTTGTAGATTGTCTCGCCCTCTGATGTGAAGTGCTTTCAGTGATAGCAGATGTTCCTGGGCCCATGCACAGAGTTTGGCCACCTCTGCGTTGAGGATTCAGGATCTCGAACCCCCCCTGATGGTTGATGTAGGCCTTTGCTGTCATGTTGCCTGTGTATATTAGTACATGCCTGTGGGGTAACTTTGGAAGAAGTCGCTTTAGGGCTAGCCTCACTTCCTTCAGCTCCAGGAAATTTATGCCCTGATCCACGTCCTTCTTGGACCATAGGCCCTGTACTGAGGAGGTGCCCACGTGAGCTCCCCACCCTCTGAGACTTGCATCTGTCATCACCACTGATCTGGATGGCTCTGACAGCGGGGTTCCTGCCTGGAATGTCTCTGGCCTTAACCACCAAGACACTGAGCGTTTTAAGTCCAGTGGAATCGATACCCATGGATTTAGCCTGAGTGTCATCTCTCTCTGCAAAGGTCACAGCCGCTGTTGCAAGGGTCGGAGGTGAAACCTTCCCCATTGTACCTGCCGAGTGCAAGAAACTAGCAGGCCTAACAGCTGAGCCAACCCCTTGAGCCTCATCCTGGTGCGATGTCTCAGGAGGTGTATGTACTTGCGTATCTTTTGCTGTCTTGTTAGCGGGATCAGGACGACATCGCAAGAAGTATCAAGGATTACTCCTAAATGCTCCAGTCTGCGCGTCGGGGATAGGTGGCTCTTGTCCATGTTGATTAGAAACCCATGCTGACTCAGATACTGTATAGTTCTGTGTAAGTCTAAGTATCTTGTCTTGTGACTGGGCTCTGATGAGTAGGTCGTCGAGATAGGGGTATATGTGTATCCCCTCTCCTGAGATTTTCTATTAGCGGGATCAGAATCTTTGTAAATGTCCGTGGGCCTGAGGAGAGGCCGAAAGGTAGAGCTCTGAACTGCCAGAGTCTGTTGTGGTAACTGAATCTGGGCCACTTCCTGCTTGGCGGCCAGATTGGGACATATAGGTACGCCTCTCTCAAATCTAGGGAAACCAACCAGTCTCCTTTCCTGAGGCTCTGGGAGATGGAATCAACCATCTCCATTTTGAACCTGTCTCCTTACCTGTTTGCTGAGGGATTTTAAATCTAAAACTGCCCTCGTTTTCCCGTTTTGTAACTAAAAATAGAAGTGAGTATAACCCTGTCCTGGGGAGATGGGCCGGAACCTCCTCTATGGCTTGAATTGCTTGAAGCCTTTGAATTTCCCTTTGCGTAGCCCCATGTTTTACCGGGTTGCTTGAAACAGGAGATGGGAGAAAGCAATCCCTGGGCCGGCTCTGCAGCTCTATTTTGTAGCCCCGAGTTACGCAGGCTAATACCCAGGCGTCTGAAACCGATGTCTCCCGGATTCCTGAGTAATCCTGTAGCCTGCCCCCCACCACAGTGTCTATGGAATAGTCATAAGTCCTGTTTAGGCTGGGCTGCTGCTGTGGCCCTGGACCTCTGCTTATCAAACCTACCCTGTTTGTGGCCTCTGTTTCGAAAGGAGAAATTAACTGGGGTGTCTCTGCTACCTTGGGGATGGAACCTTCTAGGGGTCATCCAGTTTCCCTGCGGTCTGAATGTTTGGTTACGAAAAAGTCGTTTCCTAGAGCCCACCTGTTGTAGGGTTCTATGTTTAGCTTTGTCAGTCACGTCTGCTAACACCTTATCGCAGGGGCGGATTGGGAAATCAAAGTGGCCCGGGAGAATATAGTGTTAGTGGCCCTGTGCCGGCGGCAAAGCCGCCGGCGCGCCGGAAACGGGCCAAGGGGGCGTGGCTTGGGGGCGTGGCTTGGGG
>QEPC01006398.1:1993687-2006574 GCA_003113815.1 Sphenodon punctatus
TATAATCCTGCCAAGAATAGAAAACCAAGGTGTGCCGTTCCAATAAAGTTTTGTTTTGTACCACATTGGAGTGGTGTTTTATGACGATCTCGATCCCAATAATTAATTAGTAACAGGGGGAGGGGGATAAACAAATCCTTGGGGCTTCCCCTCCCCAGCCTCCGCTGGCTGCCAGGGGCTGCCTCCCAGTTTAGAAATTAAAATTAACTTAGCAGTGACGGCCAGCCACTCCGCTCAGCGCGCCCGTCCCCACCCGGTTCCAGGGCCTCTTCCTGGCCCCTCCCAACGGGGCCTCTCAGGGCGACGCAGCCGGATGATGTCATCTGGCTGCGCTGCTCGGAGAAGCCCTGGAGCCGGGTGGGGATGAGCGCGCTGAGGAGAGCGGCTGGCTGTCACTGCTAAATTAATTTTAATGTCTAAACTGGGAGGCAGCCCCTGGCAGCCAGCAGAGGCTGGGGAGGGGAAGCCCCTACCCGTCACAACCTGCGGGAAGGACTTACCGGGGGGTGTGTGGTAGGAGGCAAGCCCTGGCTGCCCGCCCCCCCGCATGGTAAATCAGCGCTGTGAGGCGTAGAATTGGGCCCTGGGCTCTGCGGAATTAAAAAAAAAATCCGCGGGAGAATCGGGGCCCTGCTTATATGCCTTATTAGGCTATTTCCACTCCTCAATACTAGCTTTTTGAACGCCCTGTCTACGGGCACCCGCGAGTCCTTGCCATGTACAGAGGGAATATAGTCTCTCTGATCCTCCTCTTGGGAGTCAGAGTCCCCTTTAGGGGCTTTTTCCTTCAATTGCAGGGTTTTGATGACTTGGCCCAAAAACTCATCCCTATATGAGAATTGTCTATCTTTGTCCTTAGGTTCTGGCAGGGGTTCCACACACTCGCCCTCCTCTGCCCCCGAGGAGCCCTGCGAGGAATCCGCCTCAGAGTCTGACCTTAGATTAAAATGTTTAGGCTGCGGTGGCCTTTCATCCTCAGTGCTCTCCTCTGAGGACTGCAAGGAGGCTAAAAGGAGGGCCGCAGCGCCCCCTTTTGGTGCCTTTTTCATTCCTTTTCTCGCCCTTTTGTGGTCTGCCTTAGGGGCCCTTTTACCCTGTTTTGGTTCCCTGGGAGGGTGGGGGGTGTCTTTTTCGTTTACCCCGGGATTGGAGCTCACACAGTTTATCTAGCGACTCCAGGATTTTCCCCATGGAGCTGGCCAGGGAAGACATGGACAGGACACTACCTATGTCTCTCCGCTCGCTGGTGAAGCCTGCTCCCCTGTCTGATCACTGGTTGCCTCTCTCTCTGGGAAAGGAGGGTGAGGGGTAAGCGGCCAAGCCTGAGGTAAGCTGGCGGTGTCGAATGGAGCCGACCCCAGACGCGCTGCGTCTGCTCCAGGGCAAGGGGATGCTGGCAGAACGGAGGGCCTGCCCCAGTTGGGATACTTTTTCCCCTTTTTCTCTCCTCGTTGCGCGGCTCCCCTGCTCTCAGGCGCCGTGCAAGGGAGCTGGCCGGGCTCTCAAAAGTGGTTCCCAAGACCGCGTCAGGGAAAACAGCGCTGCCCCAGTGGCCCCTGCAGAAATCTTCCGCGCCCCAGAGGAGCACCAGACAAACTCCGTCCGGACGGTCTGAGGCAGAAGACGGAACTGAGGATCGGGGTAGCTCGGGCGCACAAGGAAGTTTTGTTCTTCTGCCTCCTGGCGGTCTATGCAGAGAGCTGCCCGATCGGAGGAGCAGCCGAAGGCAGGGGGAGAAATAACCGGGCATATTTTTATAAACATTGGCTCCCTGTGTTTTAGTTAGTTTAGCATACAACAAAACTCATATCAATTAATGCAAAAACTGTATTGATTATGGAATGTAATTTACAGCCCCCTCTTCTGTGCAAACCCCTTTAATGAGCTTATACCAGGGTACCTGGAAGATTGTGCTGGTAGTTTCTATGCAAGAGAAGCAATAATCCACATAGCAAGCAATAATCAAAATAATCTTTACTTGTAAGATTCATGAAACATCTCCATGTATAAAAGCAATGCAGTACATATACAACTGCAGCTGAATTCTTTTGTTTAAAATTTTAAATAAAAGCTCACAATACATAGAGCTCTAACAATGCTCAAGTGCTGCAGAAGGATTTGTCGTGAAATCCCGCTGAAGACAAAGAAAACCTAAGTAGTAGCCTAATCTGAAATAATTCTTTGCACAATTTGATTTACAGTGCTTGCCTTAGGGTAGTATAAAGTATCATAGGGCACAATCCGATTCCACTGAAACTAGAGGGTCTGCTCCCAAGTAAGCGGCTTAAGAACTGCAGCCACTGTATGTAATGACTCTGCTAGGAGTAAGAGGAGGAGTAATGCCACCCCTGGAAATATTGCTTCTAAAGTCCAGTGTTTCTACGTGTTCAGGAACAGAGTGTTTTGTAATAACGTTCCTCTGCAACACCACACACAATGCAAAACGTTTGCCTGACTGGGATGTTCTTTCACATTGTCTGAAGCTGGTAAACTCTTGGGCCTTTTTTCAAAAGATAACCCTGATCATTTAGAGACACAACAAAGCCTTCAAAGTCAGCTACCTGGAAGGGAAGAGAAACAATAACTGTTATCCACTGTGATTGGGGTGTGTGTGCATCTGGTGTAAGGCCAAAAAACCAGCTGTAATTCCTAACATTGAAATTAAAGACACAGTAAAATGTAACAGTGTTCCCTCCCATCTGACCTTTCATCACATGGGAATTTTAACAAGAGAGCACTCCCAGCCGACTGCAGGGGCTGCAACGGAGCATGGAAGGAAAGGTGGTCTTTCAGATATGTGGGGCCCAAGCCAGCACCTTGAAAGCTATAGGGAGCCTGGAAAGCAGTACAGACTGTAAAGCACCAGTTTAATGTGCTCACAGCGACCCACCCCCAAAAGGAGCCAGGCCACCGCATTCTGCACAAGCTGCAGCTTCCGAACAGTCCCCAAGGGCAGCCCCATGTAGACTGCATTGCAGTACTCTAGCCTCAAGGTAATGAAAGCATGGATGATGGTGGCCAGATCAGAGTCAGAAAGGCCGCAGCCGTCTCACCAGATGGAGTTGATGAAACGCGTTCCTGGCTACTGCAACCTGACAATTCAGGCGCCGAGGGTCCAGAAGCACACCCAGGTTGCAAACCTGAGTAACTAGAGGGGGGCCAGACCCCCTCAATAGCAGGAGTTCCAATCCCCTCCAAGTCACAAAATCAGCCAACCAACCATCATTAAATCAGGTTAGGAAGTTTTCCTGTGTTGAGTAAGTTTTCGTTCAGATTTCGAGCTTTGGAACAACTGAAGAGCCGAGAGGGAAGGATCCCTGCAGGGCATGTCCAGTTAGTTTCATTTTCTGCCTCCTACTGGCAGTGGTGGGGATTGTCCCCCAGAGTCCAGAATGCCTTTCCAGTTGAGCTTCTAGAAGGAAAATTCCCAAGTGAAGGGTTCCAATTTTCCTTTCTATATTGTTCTCTAAAGCCTAGGGACTTCCAAGCATGGTGTCAGAGAGACAAGCTCTTCCTGGGGAGCCTGACCAGCAGGAAGTTATTCCATAAGTGAGAATCTTGGAGCCTCTCGAACGAGAACTACGGTCATGCCAAGAATGCCCACATATTAATTTCAAACAGCGAACAAGAATTGTTCTGCAGTTTCTCAAATGAGTAAGAAGTCGGTGGGTGATTTGTTCTGGATTTTAACAACTGTATGCTGAACCTTTCATCACTAGTTTGCTTGTGCAGACCTGGTTCAGGTAGTGATTAAAAACTGTGGATGTTAAATAGTTATTTAATGGTCCATGTGAAAAGAACTGGAACAAGTAGGAACTGGAACCGGGATCCAACAGAACCAGCCAGATTTCACTAACCAGAGAAGCAAGCTAGATCCCAGTGCTGGGAAGCAAGCTAGATCCCAGTGCCAAGCCATCCAGCTGCACCCACCAAGCTTACTTAAGAGGCTGGACATGAGTCTCTGGAGAACGAGAAATTTCTTACCTGTGAATTTTCCTTCTCCTTCCTATCAAGACAGATGGTCTTAACTGATGGGATGTGTCCCTCCTTCCCTTGGATAGGCAGGATCAATTTGATTGACAGCCTCATCTTATGGGAGGGGCACAGCCCACCATCAAAACCCAGGATGAGACTGCCAAAGCCACTAGGAAACTAAATAAGCCAACTGAAGTAAATATAAACTATTCACCATAAAATGTAACATGAAAGTAAAAACACCCAGTCCCCAACCGGAAGAGACAGAGAAACAACAGCAGAAAATGCAATGAGTGCGACAGTATAAAAACGAGAGGAAAGTGATACCGCCCTCCAGTCCCACTGGTGCCTGGAATCCCACAGAGGGAGGGATGAAGACCATCTGTCCTGAGAGGAAAGAGAAGGAAAATTCACAGATAAGAAATTTCCCGTTCTCCCTTCCTCACAGGACAGATGGTCTTAACTGATGGGACGTCCCCAAGCAGAACCTCTCCAGGGAGGGAGGATTCCCACCAGTTAACAAGAGCCCTGACCGTCCGGGGAGTCCAGGCGCTAGTTCAAGAGAACGCTGTGAAGGACCCTCTGCCCAAAGGCCGCACCGGCTGAGGTCAGGGACGTGAGTCTGTAGCGATGGGCAAAAGTATGCACTGATGCCAACGTGGCAGCCCTACATATTTCCTCTAGCAAAGCCCTACTAAGCAGTGCCGCATTCGTAGCTGCACTTCTAACAGAATGGGCTACAATCCTTTGAGGGACGGGGACCCCCTGAGCCTTATAGGCATCTGTGATGCAGGCTTTCAACCAAGAAGAAAGATGTTTTGCTCGCCCTCTTACCCTTATTCTTATTGCCAAAATTAATAAAAAGGGAGAAGTCTGATCTAATCGGGCGGGTTCTATCTAGATTTTGATAGCCCTTCTAATATCTTGATTATGCCACAGCCGATCTTTCTGATGTTGTGGTTTAGGGCAAAAAGAAGGTAGCGCCAGCTCTTGTTCCCGAGGAAAGGTCGAGTTTGCTTTCGGTTGAAAGGACAAGTCTGGTTGCAGGACCAGTTTATGCGGGTGGAAGATACACAGCTCTGGGTCTATTGACAGAGCCCCCAACTCTGAAACCCTGTGGGCTGATGTAACAGCTACTAAAAAGAGGGTTTTTATGGACAGAAGGAAGAAGGAAACCTTGTCCAACGGTTCGAATGGAGGTTTGGTCAATGCATCCAGAACGATATTAAGTCTCCACTTAGGAAATCTGTGTCGCACCGGAGGTGAGAGGGCTTCTACAGCTTTAATAAACCTCCTGACCAGCACAAGAGTCGAAATAGGCGGCTGACCTGTACAGCTGATGATAATGGATAAAGTCGAAAGTTGTTGTTTGATCGTGTTCACTTTCAGCCCCTTCTCCAGTCCTTCCCGGAGGAATAAAATTACTTCCAAGTGACCCACTTCCACTGGAGCGTGGTGACGTTGTGAGCACCACAACTTGTCCCACGTTCGACCCAGGCCATGCAGTCTCCTTATTTTCCCAGTGCCTGTCAGCTGTGGGGGCTTGGATGAGGTCGAGCTATCTGCAATTGAATCCTGACAAGACTGAGGTGATGTTGGTGGGCGAGGGCTTGGGGGACCTGGGGGTGGTTGAATCTCCTCTTGTTGTGGGGGTTCGCCCTCACATGGTCTCTTAAGTGTGGAGTCTGGTTGTGTTCCTCGATTCGCGGCTCAGCTTGGAATCTCAGGTTGTGGCAGGGAGTGCGTTTCGGCAGTTACATCTTGTCCAGCGGCTTTGGACGTATCTCTCAGACTCTGACCTCGCCACTGTCATCCATGCCTTCATCACCTCGAGGCTGGATTACTGCAACGCGCTCTATGTGGGGCTGCCCGAGAGGCTGGTCCGGAGGCTGCAGCTGGTGCAGAATGCTGCGGCCTGTCTCTTTACGGGGGCGGATCGCAGGGAGCACATGACACCAGTGCTCCGAACTCTGCATTGGCTGCCTATAAAGCACCGGGCCAAGTTCAAGGTGCTGGTTTTAACCTTTAAAGCCCTTCACGGCCTGGGCCCTGCTTATCTGGTGGACCGCCTCCCCATGTGCCCGTGCGGCCCTTGAGATTGTCCGTGGGAGCCTTTTTGGAGGTTCCCCGGGCAAGGCGAGTGGCCACCGATATTTGATCTTTTTCGGTGGCCGCCCCTGTGCTGTGGAATTCGCTCCCGGAGGAGGCTCAGCTGGCTCCCACTCTCCTGCTATTTCGGCATGTATGTAAGACCTGGCTGTTCCGTCAGGCTTTTGGCGAGGGGTGGGGTGAGGGGGGTCCCCACATATTGTATTTTAAAATTGTTTTTAATTTTTAAAATTGTTTTATTGATTGTTGTTCGCCACCCTGGGCTGCCCTGTGGGCAGGAGGGGCGGGATATACTTTTAAAATAAATAAATAGATCTTGTTGGTCGATTCCCGCCTAGAAGACAACAAGGTATCAAGCAGCATGCCAGAATATCCCATGGAAGCTAGCTGTCTCCTCTCAGCATCCAGGCTGTGAGTGCTGTTTTTTGTACATTTGGATGGAGTACTGGGCCCTGAGAAAGCAGATCTGCCCATGTTGGGAGTCGAAGTGGACGTGATACCGTCAGGCTCAGAACGTCCAAGAACCAGGATCGACAAGGTCAAAACGGTGCCACTAGGATGACTTGGGCTCGCTGGGGGCGAACTTGTTGAAGGACTCACGGAAGAATTGGGACGGGGGGAAAGGCATATAGCAGCCCCCTCAGCCAGGTTGTCGATACAGCATCTAGTCCCACTGCCTTTAGGTCTCTTCTTCAGGACAGGAAGATGTGGACCTTGGCATTGTTTGAGGACGCGAACAGGTCCATCACGGGTTCGCCGAATCGTTCTCTGATTAGACTGAACGCTCTCGGGGAGAGGGACCACTCCCTCGGGTCTGTTTCTTGACGGCTCAACCAGTCTGCTGTTGTGTTGATCTTCCTGGCAATGTAGATTTCCCTTATCAACTCTAACCAATTATTGGCCCAACAGAACAGCAGCATCGCTTCCTCCTGCAGTGTTTTTGAGCAAGAGTCTCCCTGGTGATTTATGAATGCCATGGCGGTGGTGCTGTCCGTCTGAATCAGAAGGTGGGATCCAGAGAGGTGGTTGGCAAAGTGGAGCAGGACCAGGCAGACTGCTCTCAGCTCCAATCTATTGATGTGCCAACCTCTTATGTTCGGACCACCTGCCCTGAACTTGCAGTGCGCTCCCCAACCCCAGTTGCTTGCATCCGTTGTTAGAATCATCCTCTCCAGGTCTCTCATAGGTAGGCCTTTCTCTAGACGCCTCGGAAAGGACCATCAGCTCAGCTGTTTCAGTTTGTCGGGTATTCTGATGGAGAGGTGTGTGCAGTTCGCTATTTCCTCCTGATAGGGGCAAAGGAAGGTCTGCAGAGGCCATAAGCGTAGTCTGGTCCATGCCACCATCTCTAAGCAGGAGACCATGCTCCCCAGGACTTGAGCTAGGAACATGAGGTCTGCACTCTCTTCTCTCATGAGACGGGTTAGAAGCAGTTGGATCTTGTCCTTTCTTTCGTCTGATAGGAAGACACGGTCCTGAAGGGTATCCAGCCGGACGCCCAAGTGTAGAATGGACGTGGACGGGATCAGGCAACTCTTCAAAAAGCTGTGGGACTCCAGGCACTCTGTTGTCAATTGTAAGTTGGCTAGGCTCCATTCTTGGGACGGTGATCTCAAGAGGTTGTCTAAGTATGCGTAGATGTGGATACCCCTTGTCCTCAAGTGCACCACTAGCGCCGCCAGCACTTTCGTGAAGATCCTCAGGGATGAAAAGAGTCTGAAGGGGAGAGCTCGGAACTGGAAGTGCTGATCGCCAACCGCGAAGCTCAGGTATCTCCGGTGTGATAGTTGGATGGAGATGTGTAGTTAGGCTTCCCGAAGATCGATAGAGGTTAAGAAGTCTCCGGGCTGGAGGGATGCTGTGATGGAGTTTAGTGTCTCCATTCGGAACTTCTGGTATCTGACTCTCTTGTTGAGTGATTTGAGGTCCAATATGGCCCGCACGTCCCCATTTTTCTTTGGTACCGTGAAGAAAATGGAGTACACACCAGAATGCCTCTGAGGGGGCGGTACTGGTTCTATTGCCCTCATATCCAGCAGATGTTGGATTGCCTTTAGAGTCTTGCCCGCTTTTAGCTGGTCCTTTGACAGTGGTGATGGTAGAAAGCGATCCCTTGGGGGAAATGCAAATTAATGGTGTGACCCTTGGCCATTGTTTCTATACCCACTGATCCGAAGACATGCGGACCCACTGATCTGCGAAGAGCTGGAGCCTCCCCCCGATGTATGCTGTTGTACTCTAAGGAGGCGGCCTCCAGTCACACCAGGAACTTGGTCAGCTTCAGGTTTGTGGACTGTGGTTTCTTGAACTGGGACTGGTCTCCGCCTCTTCGGTTTCTCTGCCACGTAGGTTTGCCGGGGTGGAAGTCTCTCTTCCAGTTACCTCTGTGGTTGCGAGAAGAGGTTCTAGGATGAAAGGAGCTCTTATTTGTGCCTTTCAAGGGGATCAGCGGTAGGGCCTTTTCCTTTTCTGGTTCAGTGGTGAGGACGTTGTCCATGGCTTCGCCGAACAGCTTCTTGCCCTGGTACTGGGCTCCCATCATGACGGCCTTGGAAGGAAGGTCCATCTTCCATGGGCGAAGCCAGATTGAGTGGCGAGCTACCACGTTGGTTCTTGAAGTCTTTCAGTTCCTTTCGCTTTACCTTGCACGTTAGGTCACTGGCCCATATGTAGGCTCCCCTGCTGAAGCGAGAGGCGGAGGCTGTCGCTTTCAGGGCTAGTACTGAGGCCTTGTAATTTTTTCTGAGCACTATCTCCACTGTCCTATCGAGAGGATCTTTAAGAAACCCCTCCCCCTCCACTGGGAGGGCTGCCGGTTTGGATAAATCTGCTGCCCCTGCATCTACCTTGGGTAAGACCACAAACTCAAGACCCACCTTTTCCATGCTGCCTTTCCCAATGCCCTCTAGTCTTTCCCCTTGCTCTTACTGTCGGCCCTCCTCTGCTGACTGCTGCTACCGACCACCTTGTAACCAAGCCAAGTACACGCGCCTGAGACTTCGCATCCGCCTGAATGTTTGTTTGTCTTCTCCCATGTCTCTCCCACTGTCCCCTCTCCTTGTCTCCCCCTCCTTGTCTTTTAGATTGTAAGCCACAGGTAGGGACCGCAGCTGATTATATGTTCTGTACAGCGCCAGGTTGTTACTGGCGCTTTATAAATGTTTAATAATAATAATAGTTTAATAATAAACTCCTCCTGGGGGCTTGGAATTGTGTAAAATATGTTAATGAATTTGTGAGAACCCTTAAATCTAGCTGGGTGCTCCCATTCCTGGTTCTATCAATGTAGAACTTAGCCGGGGGCAATTCTGGGGTGGGGGTGGTTCCCCTAGGGAAGGCCCGCTTATTCTCAGTAGGGGTCGCCTGCTGTTCTACTGGCGGGGCAGGTTGAGAAATGGCCAACTCCGCTGCCACCTTAGAGTGGAGCTTGATGAACTGCTCTGCTTCAAAGGGCTTCTCCCCTGCAGGTTCTTCCCCTGCTTCTGACTGCAAGTCAGAGAGTTCCTCATCCTCCTTGTCGGGGGGGGACCGCCGAGGAGGAAGGGGAACTGAGCCTAGGGGATTTATCCTTGGGCCCCGAAGGGGGCAACGCTTACTCCCCTTGGGTCTTTTGTGTTTCCTGGAGTGAGAGGAGCTGGACCCCTTAGCCTTTTTTTCTCTATGGTGGGAGCAGTATCTAGGAGGAGCTAGAGGGAGGTGAAGACGAGGGGGATGAGAAAGAGAAGCACCTGGAGGAGATGGGGGAGCGTGAAGCTGATTCCCCTCCAGCCCTTCGCTTTCTGTCCCTGCTTCCTTGGGATGGATCTCTCTCTTGGTCCTGGAGAGACGATCTCTCCTCTCGGTTGCCCCCTTCCCTGCCAGCTTCATGCAGGGGGGAAGCGCCAACTGCTCCCTCTGCGGGGGTTTCCTCCTTGGGGGTAAAGGGGCTGGAGGGGGGATCCACCTTCTGTGAGGGATTCGAAGAGATGAGGGGAGGCCATCACCTGCCACCCCAGCCAAAGGAGGACAGCTTCTGGTACCTCCTCAGGGTGGTGGGGCCTAATCCCCGACCCGGGGCAGGCTTCGGTTAACTCACCCCATCCTGTGACTCGGCTGTGCTATGTCCATCTGCAGCGCGGGGAGGAGCCGCCACCACCATGCTTGCTTTGCCTGTCTCCCTGCTGTCATGGGGGAGGGGTGAGTCCGCGTCCCAGTGAGTCGGGTTCCCGGCTCTCACTGCCATGGCTAAGCGCGGGAAAACGAAAACGGCTGGCTGGTGCTCTGCTGCGCCTGAGGGCCCTGCCGCGGCTCCACTCCCCGCGAGCCCAGTGGCCGCTGAGGAGGTGCAGCTCTGAGTGCGGCAGCTCCCCTCTCTAACTGGGCCTCGCAAGGGTATTGGGGGGGGGGAGGGGGAGGATCCCCCTGGTCCCCTACCTGTGGCTCAGCCCAGCCCAGCCCCACCCCCAGCGGTGGGATGGGACAGAGAGGAGCGGGCCCGACAGAAAAAGGACGAAAACAAAATAATATCCTAAGGCCTAAGCTCCCAGAGAGGGAGTCACAATCCTGCTTCCTACCCTCAGCAAGGCAGGAACAGAACTGGGTTTTGATGGTGGACTTTGCCCCTCCCATAGGATGAGGCTGTCAATCAAATTGATCCTGTCTATCCAAGGGAAGGAGGGACACATCCCATCAGTTAAGACCATCTGTCCTGAGAGGAGGGGAGACGGGAAGGGTAAAATAAAAAATAAACTTGATGACAATTGGAAGCCACTCTTCACCCACTTTTCTCATCTTTCCGTGTGTGTGTGTGTGTGTGTGTGTGTGCGTATAACTATAATGACAACCTGAGAGCTGAATGCACAAACATCAGCAAAACTAGCTGTTTCCTTACCACAGGAAGGATTGTGATTGGATCCACCTCTTTATTAACTAACTAACTTCTTTCTGAATAAAACTTTTTTGCTACAAAAAGGACTTTGTTTAAACACAAAGCAACCCTGATTAAACACCCTCTCTCTAATAAAAGGCATGTTTAAAGGAATGATTGCTTATATTGAATTGTTTCTTGATTTGTTAATTCTCCATTCATTTCTCTTTCCTATTCATTAAACCGTGTGATTTAGTATGCCTTTTGAATGCGATTGCTATGAGAACTGAGCAGGCTCAAGCCTCTGTACCAAAACCCACAACCCTACAAATTGGCTTGCTTGTCCAGTTACAGAGGCCTTTTTTACACAGATGGGGGTGGGGTGTGTGTCTTTTTACACGGACACCCACCCACGGGGCCTCCTCCGGTTTTCCGGCGGGTGGGTGATGGTTGGAGGTGGGTGTTGAGCGAGTGCACACGCGCTCCCACCCATCCTGCTCGGTGTTCACATCGACGAACATCAAGCAGACACCCACTCACCACCAGCTGTTTACACGGACGGCCCCCCCCCCGAACACAGAGTGGGGGGGAGGGGGCGTTTGTGTAAAAACAGCCAGAGATATAATAATATCTTTATTACTATGAGTCCATCTCTTCCACACAACAAACCCCAACCCCATTTTATTCCACTGAAGTGGGACACAGTGCAGGTGTGGATTAGCTGTGGAGCCCAGAATAACAGGTCTTCACTGTCATCTTTTCCAAAGCATCATAATATCCTTAAAGTGCATATTACGCATACAGTATTAATGGATGGCTAGAACCTTTTGAAGGAGATTTCCAAACTGGACTTGGAGTGTATTAATGAGCCAAGAGAGGAAGAAGAGTGATGGCTTCAGCTGCTGGGGATATAATGAAGATGGTTCAGTGTTCTGACAGGACAATCAGTGAGGGAAGGGGAAGAGGCAATGTCTCTGCCACTCTCAACACCTTTCCAAATATGTGATTTCACAAGTATCTTGAAAAACTTACCCTTACGTTTACCTCCTTTGCAATCTGTCGAAGCTGTTGAAAGTCAAAGAGATTTTTGTAGGTTCTTTCTGCAATACCATTGAGGGCAGAAACAAATCTCTTTGCTTGGGACTGATTGCTGATCCCGGAACCATGCTGTGAACGTTCAAAGTCCAACTTCCCAAACTCATCAGAGTAAGTTCCTAACATGCTTAAATGAAGAAAAGAAAAACCAAACCTGAGAATCAGCAAGAGGTTAAGGCAGACAGGAACAAACTTACCAATGAGCAGTAGGAAACAGGGTTGTTCCTAAAAGGATTTTACATTTCCTGCTCTTCACCCCCAACCTCCTATAGTCAGATGTCTCCTCCCCCTGGAGAAACTCGACTAATAGACTTTTATGGACCTATTCTCTAAGAATTTACCAATCTGTTTTTTGAAACTAGATATGCTGTTTTAGTATTAAGAGAAGGATTTAATAACAGATTCCCATTTACTTACCCTGAACAATTTGTGATTTTGTAAACTTTTATGAAACCCTGCTCCTCACAAGTTGTCTCTTCTCTAAACTGAAGAGCCCTAACCTATTGGGCCTTTCCTCATATGGCAGTCAGTCAATGCGTCTGTTGCCCTATTCTGCACCTTTACCAGTTCTACTGTGGGTGAAAACAAACAAGACAGTAGCCGCCAAGATACCTGCTCGTCAGTTCGGTGGCTGCCAGTGTTTGCCCACTTCCTCCTCGGGGCAGGTGGCCAGCTGGTACGGGACGGCTCGTCGGAAGGGTGCAGCCATGCGAGACGTTATCTTACTTTGGGCAGCCTTATCCCACTCTGGGCAACATTAACATGCGATGCAGCAGCTCGTATGCCTGACGGCCGCCAGATATTCACCCGGCCTTATGCAATGCGTCAGGACACAGCGCATAACAGTGTTGCCCAAAGTGGG
>QEPC01006398.1:2007850-2040637 GCA_003113815.1 Sphenodon punctatus
CTTCTCCCCACGTTCCATCAGGCTCCGTAAGATCAGCCAGGAGCACCCACTTGCAAATTCCATCACTGAGCCAAGTCCATACGGCAGGGGCACGCAGAGAGGCATTCTTATTGCCTGTTCTATGATTTTGGAACTCTCTTCCCTGGGAATTTTGCCAAAGCCCAAGCCAGAACATTTTCCAGAAACAAAACAAAACCTATTTATTTGGACAGGCTTGGGGGATAGGGTTTATGGACAAGCTTTAATTGGGGAATTTTACACAATGTATAGGTGTTCATTGTCTTAGTATATAAAATTACAGGACAATATATGTACATTTTATAACATTTATGTACATTGTAACCTGCCCTGAGCCTTTGAGTACAGCAGGTTAAAAATCAAAATGAATGAATGAATGAATGATTGATCTGGGATTTGGTAAAACACAGACCAGGGAACATCTCTTGGTCCATCAGCTTCCAGGGCAACCCTGGGCTGCAGAGAGCCTTGCCTAGGCCACAGATCAAGCCACATCACACACCCAGTATTGGGAGAAACACGACTATGGACTATGGTGGCAGGACATGAAGAGAGGGAGGTAGATAAGTGGGAGTTTATGATGCAGCAACAAGGGCCATACTGCACCAAGCACAAGTTAAAAAACAAGGAGGTAAAAAAAACCAAGCAAACTGCAGAGTCACAGCAGTGTTAAAAACAGTAAAAACCAGGAGCACCCCACTTAAAATAATTTTTTTTTAAAAAGGAATGGAACAAGCTTTTAAAAGCATAAAAGGGACCCAAATCAGCCTTAGTACCAAGAAACATAGGAAGACCAGCTGGCACAACAGGGTTAGGTTTGCTATGTAAAAACTCATGATGAGCATAATTAAAATGGGAGCAGATAAGTAAAGCACGCTGGATGGTTAAAAACACATGGCAATGATCATATAGCAGCAGAGGTTCTTCCCGGATCAGAAAGACAGAGGCTTTTTCACCACTTCTAGAAGGTCCTCCCATGTGGTAAGCTGCACGCGATCACCTATGTGAGAATGCACAGAGCTACTCAAGAAACAAACAAGACAATGCAAACAATGAAGATTGCTAATTTGTAAAGCAGGGGAGAAAACTGTACAAACAAGACGGACAAGGTGAGGAGAAGAAAACAAAGAGGTAGTGTGAATTGTAAAGGCAAAAAAAATGAGAAGGGCTGGTGAGCCACAGGATAGCACAGATAGAAACCACCACAGTATCAGACCTGACATTTAAACATTTAGCAAAGGTTCAGCAGGTTAGAAGGGTATTAGGTAGGGAAGTAGGTCTCAAACTTACCACCTACCATTCCACTGGAATTGCTACTATGAGAGAATGGATATTTTATAAATACTTAGCTGTAGTCTGCTCTCCACATGGAAGACAGGAAGGGAGAGGAGGACGTTTCTGAAATTTAGCATACCCAGGCAACTTGCACTGGTTCCAGTGCTGTGGTGGGCGGACAAGATACAAAATCTAGGAATAAAACCAGACCTTCAATCTTTCCAATAACGGTTTGTCCAAAACAGCTTGAAGGCTTGAGGAGTTTGAATCCTGCATGTTCACACGAGTCACTACGGTGCTGCTGTGCACACCCTGCTTTCCAGCTCGCATTGCCATCACATGCTCAGAAAGGAAATGGTCATGATCTTCATTTGGCGTATCCAATAGGATAAATACCAAGTCAAACCGGGAAAGTAAGGCACTACCCATTCTACAATATACAAGACACCAAAAATAATACATTTTTAGTAGTATTATAATACAATTAAATCCTAGTAATTTTATCCATTACTTTAATATTTCCAAAGATACACCTCTTCAGCATGTTCAAAAAGCAAATACACCTTTTCTCCTTAAGGGCCAGCATATACTCTGTACTGAAGTCTACATTCTTTCATGAAATTAGACTGCAATTACTAACAAAATTTCTTACACACACACAGCAAGTTACATAATATACATTTTTTTGAAGTGCTTACTTTAAATTCTCAGATACAGTTTTGGCCTTGTTATAATGTCCCCCAACTGGGTTTGCGGCAGCAATTATAGAAGTCCTAGCGGGTAAACTGCAAACAATGCCAGCCTTGGCAAGGCTGATACTTTGCTGTTCCATAGCTTCTAACAAGGCTTGGTGCTGACTCCCCATCTTATCAAATTCATCAATTCCACAAATACCTGGAAACACGATTAACAGAAGATAAAGGGAATTCATAAATACATTATAATGACCTTATCCACACACCCAGTACAGTGCCATCAGCCGAGTCTAAAGCCCAGTGGGTGCTGGATCAACAAACACATCCAGCAGAGCTTCCTTTCCTTGATGCCTCTGCTGCAGAATAGGAGAGTCTGAAGGGACAATTACTTGCAGGTAAGGGTCAAACTGGGCTGACACAGCAGCTCTGACAACCAAGGAACAGGAAATTTGTGCTCCAGAATCTCAGCTTTCACATTATTAAAAAATAAATAAATTGAGACCATTTCTTTTAAATGTGTGCCCAAAGTTAAAGTGCTGAACCACCATTAGCTACCATTAAGGCTGTGGTAGAATTGAGAACCCCAACCTATTCTAAGGATTCTAGGACACGTTACGCCCCATCTGTGGCCAGGACTGTCTCCATAGGAAGCCATGAACATGTATGGGGTTGTGTACACAAAACGGTTCTGGGTAGCTGCTCGTACACTAGTCAGCTCCCCACCCACGAGCTGTTGGGAAGGGAGGGCTTACTAGCCTGGCAGCAGGCCATGCCAGGAAACAGCAGCATGGGCAGAGCAGAGCTCGTGGTAGAAGATAATCTCAGGAGCATCAGCTTGCTGCTCCCCAGGACCAGCCACCATCACAGCCATTCTCCAGGGACCTTCAGTTACCACCGTTGCTCCTGTTCCTGCCGCCAGCACTCTCAGTCCAAAACATGCAGAGGCAGGTCTCAAGGAGTAGCAAGTGGCAGGAGCAGTGGTGGCTCACGGATACTCCCCAGGAAAGAGTATGGGGACAGGGAAAGGCAGAAAGAGCATGGCAGTGGTGTTGGGTCACTGCTGTTGCCATGCTCTCCCTACTTACACCAGCTGCATGCTAGTGCTTGCCCTGAATGGCTTGCCCAAATGTCTAACCCACCATGCAGGCCAAGCGCATACAAGCATGTAACTGGTGAATTAGGGGCTTAGATACAGGTTATGCTAGGTGTGTGTTCCCAGCATGAAAAACGCACCTACTGTAACCTATAAAAAAACCACTCTAACTCTGGCCCAAGACTAAGCACTGGCTATCGCAAAGCTCATCCCCAAACCATGAACTGAAATAAGCTAATACCGAGGCAGTCTTCGAGTCCGACATCAGCCTGAAACAACAGCCTCATTGCTTGTTAACAATGAAGTCTAATTATGGTAGTTTACAAACACCAGCTTTGCTAACTGTAGCCTAATTTCCAGTCTACAAATGTAACAAGAAATGACCACGTTGTGAAGCACCATGCGGTCAAATGCAAGTGCCATCTGACTTCCACCAATGGGAATTATATCCACAAACCCCAGCAGAGTCCATTGGGGCTTCTATGTCCCACCAAGCGGAAGCCAGTCTTAAGAACACTACCAAAGCTAGACAAATCATATTTGGGACATGTGCACAAATTTCTGAAGATCCTTCTATGCCAATAGTTACTTCTACTTTCAAAATTTATTTATTTATTTTAAAAAGTAAGATTTAACTGTCAGTGTTCAAAGCTTTATGAAAGATGAAGATAAAAGTTGCCCAGATGATATCTTTTAGTGGACCAATTTCTGTTGGTGAAAGTATGCAAACTTTTAGGTCGTATAGGGTCCTTCTTCAGGCTGGTAACGAGCCTGAGGAAGGATCCTGAGTGGCCCAAAAGTTTGCATACCTACCAGAAGTCGGTCCAATAAAAGGTATCATCTGGACTATTTGTCTCAGTCTCTTGGTTTGGGGACCAACAAACAACCACTCTCGCTAAAATTTTATGTTCCATTTTAGACTTCATAACATGGCTCTAAAATTTTGAAAATTCCTTCATCTCAGAAAATCAGAGAATTTTAATTTTTCACATATTTGCAAGATTGTATTGGTTTCATTTCCAGGTGATGTATCAGCTATAATTCAGTGGGTCACCACTGAAAGAAGAGTTTGGCTGAAAACATATGCCCACAAAATGTAGTTGCTGAGCGTGTTACCTTGATCGCCAAGCAGCAGTGCACCAGCTTCCAAAGCAAAGTCCCCAGAGGCACCATCTCTAGACAGAGTTACAGTCAAGCCAGAGGTGGTAGTGGTATTGCCACAAACATACACACCGCGTGGAGCAATATTGCACACTGCCTAATGAAGCAAACAAAAAAGTCAGAATTTGCCAAAACTAGATACAAAACTGCAGAACTTAAAAGTTATAGAATCAGAGCTGGAAGGGACCGGAATCCAGCCAAGTCATCTGCTCCAGTAAACTGCACCGATGCAGGATTAATCGTATCTAGGCTACTTAGAACAGGGGTGGCCAGACTTACTGTGCGCATGCATGATCCAGGCATCAACTGCAAGATTTCTCCCGTTAGCTTTGGTACTCCAGGCTAGGACCCCGCCTGTTGGCTCCCAGCTCTAAAGTACCTCAACAACTAGTCTCAAGAGTGGAGAAGATGCTCTTTTTCAGGCAGAGCCTTCCTCTCTGCACTGAAGACGCTTCTCTAGTCTATCTCCTCCCTGGAGACACTCCCAGGGGTGCCAGTCCCACTCTCCTCCCCAAGGCAATCTCAGAGATACTGGTCCCCCACCCCACGTTCTACTGGAGACTAGCCTGTGATCCACCAGGAGAGCATGATCAACCTCTTGACTACCCTGACTTAAAACAAGGTAATTGTTAGAAGGTCAGTACTACTTAAGACACACTCTCTCATGAAACACATAGATGGGTAAAGAGGAAAAAAGCAGACAAAAGGGTTAGAAATACAAAAGCAGAAGAAACCCAATACTCTTTCTGAAAGCTAGTTTAATAGCAAATGAAGCCATACTTGCAACATCTGACTCTTTCCCAATCCGGGATCTCCGACCACCAGAACATGGGGGTCTCCTCGAATAGGAATCCTGTTTTTGTCATCCACATATTTTTGGCATCCTCCAAACAAAGCAAGGGCCAGGCCTGCTTTAACAAGCTAGAGTAGGATACATAAACTTAAATGCTAGTCAGAAAGATACAGAAGTAACAACCAATTCCCATGACTATTTATGCTAATTTCAGTCATAAAGAGAGGAAGGGATGGATTATGCAGGAGGGAAGGGGGGTAGGGAGGAACTATGCTGTGGCCCTGCTCTCTCTTTTGGGGATTCTGATGGGTGACTTGACCAAGAAAAAGAAATCAAAATAGTCAATCCAAGAATGAGAGGATTTTAAAAGAGAATGGCTTTAAAATACTCTTTTTTTTATATTGCTATAAGAAGAGAAGTGCCATGCTAGGTCAGGCCAATGGTCCATCCATCCATCCAGCCCAGCCCCTTGTCTCCGAGAGTGGCCACCTTTGGTCGCTTTAGAGAAGTACACAGCAGATTATAAACTGAGTCATCCTTTATAATTCCATAGAATTTTACTCTAAAGAATCTTAAACTTAGAACGCAAACAGAAAAACACAGTGTAAGAATACTCACCTCATGGCCATAGATAGTAGGACAAAGTGAGCTAGAAAAAAAATCCAAGACACCCAAAATTAATATTTAGGTAATACAAGTCTTATTAGCAACAAGTGACTGCTTTAAAAACTAGTTTCTGTAGAAGTTTCATACAAATTCAATTTTTAGCTGCAATAAAACTGGAGTTTTGGGGGTTTTTAAATTTAAATTTAAATTTAATTTTTAATTTTTTTTTTAATCATAGCTCCAGAAATTCTTGGTCAATTGTACCAAGTTTGTTTTTTAACTGTAAAAAAGAAACTAAAAAGCGGGGAGGAGACCAAGCTTCACAACACTTTACCAAACTCTGTGCATTCCTAAGTGAAGACTAGCCACACAGCGGGCGAGTAGGAACGTATGGAACAAGGTGCCACCAATGTGCTGTGACACCCAGCTCTCTCTCTCTCTCTCTCTTTTTCATCTGACCCAGGTCCTGCAATTTTAGTGCTTTTGGTGCTGGCTTCCGTTGGGAAGTCGGTGCAGGCAATCCAACTGAAGCTGAATTCAGACATGCTGAAATGATGATGGTTGGCCAGCCCTGTGACTTGAGGAGGATTGGGACTCCTGTCATTGATGGGGTCCAGCCTCCACTGGTTACCCAGGTTCACAACCCTGGGAGTGCTCTCAGATCCTCACTACACCTGGAACATCAGGTTGTGGCAGAAATCAGGAGTGCTTTTCACCAACTCCATCCAGTGATAAAGCTGCAGCCCTTTCTTTCGGATTCAAGCCTGGCCACCATCATCCATGCCTTTATAACCTTGAGGATAGACTACTGCTATGTAGTTAGTAGTAGTTTAGTTTATTGTTAGCCACCTGGGCTATAACAGCTCAAACATTAATACACAGACAGGTAGAACATCAATATATCAACCACTGTAAAACAAATATAAATGAACACAAACTCTGAGCAATAAAAGCCTACTCATTTATCAACTGCTATGTACTCTACGTGGGGCTGCCATTGATGGCTGTTTGGACTGGAAGCTGCAGCTGGTGCAAAACGCACCATCCCAGCTCCTTTCAGGGTAGATCACCATAAGCACGTTACACCTGTGCTTCAGAGTCTGCACTGTCTTCCAATAACATTCAGGGCACAATTTAAGGTACTAGTTTTGACCTTCAAAGCCCTAAATGGCCTGGGCCCCACACGTCTGAAAGACCACCTCCTCCTCTAGGCTCCATCATGATTCCTATGTTCAGCTGGGGGTGCCCTCTTGTGGATACATCAGCTCATCAGATTCATACGGAAAGGCATTCTCAGTTGCTAAACCAGTGTTGTGGAATTCTCTTTCACAATCAAAATCCAAGCCTGACACAACACATTACTTTTTTGACCAAGCATTTGGTGGGTGGGGTGTGGTGGCAAGGTGGAGACTTAGGGAATTTTTGTATACTCCTTTTCTAATATAGTTTTTATGTTGTAACCTGCCCTGAGCTTTAGGGGGGAGGGTGGGATATAAATTTAAATTGCCGCACTCACTTATCTTTGAAACACAGTTAGTTTTGAGTAGCATACGTCTTGGATTCTAAGGAGTTTAGTGGCAGTTATCCTAGAAGCCTGCAGTGGTATCTCATGGTCTACTTCATAACCTGTTTGGCTCTCATCTCTTCCCCAGATCAGAACACAACAAGGCCTGGAAGCTACATAAGCATGTTCCAGCAAATTCCTATATAAAGCCATGGAACATGCTTCAATAAAGTCACAAAAATAATAAAGCATATGGATTGAAAAAAGAGAAGGAAAGCAAGAAATATTTCAGGGGAAAAGTAGGTTTATGTACATATTTTAAGAATGGTTTGCCACCGAAATACAGTGCTCACATTTTGGGCCAAATGGAAGCTCAACACAGCTATTTATAACTAAAAGTTTCTGCTTGACTGATGAATACTTTTTATACTCCCCAAAAGTGTGACTCACTTTTAAATTACTGATCCCAGATTAACTGCTTGGGATGTCAACAGGCAAATGGAAAATAAGTGTACAGTCATATAAGTGAGACAAGGAAATTGAATTTGACTGCAATGCTTTCATGGAAAAATTAGTAAAACTGTAAGACAACATACTTGACTATGAGCTTGAAAAGATTTTCTTCAGCTTGGATTTCTTGAACAGCATAAAGGTCCTTAAGCGAAAGCTCGACGCATGCTCGTTCATTAGATCCATCTTCAAAATTCTTGACTTTTTGTCCTTTAGTATTGCTGACCGAGTTTGCTTCAATGTACAACAGGAACACGCATTTATCATTCTTATTTTTAGAAGTTCCTGTTGGATTACAATACTGTCAAAAACAGGAAGCCAAATTTTCATCTCCAATTACAGAAATTATTTATAGGTTAAAAATGTATTTACAGATTAAAAATTCATAAGGGTGGAAAACGGATAACTATTAAATGAGAATACTCAAACTTAAAAAAAATAAAATAAAAAAGTCAAATGCATTATGATGACTAGAATTGAACCGGATATCTGCAGAAGTGGGTATACCCATCAAAACTGCAGTACTCAAATCATTTTGGAAGGAATGGGTACTAAACTGTACTCACTTAGTGCCAACTGGTCTTTGTCCAATACCATCCCTGGTTAAGTTTTAATGTTATTGTAAGCAGCCCCGAGCTACTGTGCCAGGAGGAGCGGGGTATCCAGTTTTTATAAATAAATAAAATAAAATAAAATAAATAAGTGGGCCAGTATTAAATTCTGGTTGTGAGTTAATTTTCATGACCAAGAGAGGTTTTTCTCAGTCAATGCTCTTCTTAGCAGAACTGGGTCCATAGGACAAAGGATTTCTGCCATGGGTTTTTCAAGGAATATCTCCTTGCAATGAATTACGATAGAGCCCCGAGCTTAGACAAATGTTAAATCAAGGATCAGGAACAACAGGCACTAATTGAGACATTAAACTCCCCCAAAGTGTCTGCCATTTATAATTATTTTGTCACTGCTCCTAGGGGGGTTTCTTATTTTTCTATGCTGTTTGGAGCCATAGATGTGCCTTTACATTAGCTAGATGATGCCGTCAGCAGTCTTGGAGAACAGGCTGGCTAAGGTCCCATATGATTTAAGATTGTGCCCTCATTGCCAACTGAAGGTAGTGGAATCACTCCCCCACGTTCTATTTGATTGTCAACTCTACTCCAATATACGGTCCAAATTTCTAGAGCATATAATTATTAATATGAAGCCATGCAACCAAGGAATGCAACCCTCGTCTCCCCTGGTGTGTCTTTTGAATGATTCAGATGATGGTATAACCTCAAATGTGGCTAAATTTTGTGCTGCAGCTATTAAACTTAGGAAGACAGTATCTGGTAGTGACGTTATAGCTTAAATATTTTTCTTAATTTTTTTTACTTTCAGGGGCCATTATTGTCTGATTCTGAGCTCCATGGAAGAGCTAAGACATCTAGAGGTGTTTTAATATGGGGACCTAAGTTCCTATATTTGATTGCTATGCAAGAGATACGGCATTAACTTGATTCCTTTTGGTTACCCTCTAATTTGGATATTTTGTATTTATTTTAATGAGCCATTTGTCCCATCCTTTTAAATTTGAGTTTACCCATTAATTTATTCATGTATTTTGTACTTATTATATTTATGGATTTTGCACTTTTGTGTCGGCTTTTGGCTATCACAATAAACGTATTCATACCTCACTTAGTGCCTGAGTTACTCACGTTACCAAATTATTATTATTATTATTATTAACAAACATTTATATAGCACCAGCAGTGTACCTGGCACTTTACAAAATTACCATTATTCTCCTTTGTGCCATTTTACTCATTACTAAGTTACCATTTTTCTGTCCATTTCTATTCGTTTATAGATCGTTCCATGTTGGAACAGACATTAAAATGGTAACATGGTAAGTCGGAATAGGGCTTTAAAAAACAACAGTATTTCTGGCAGACTGATATCCGTCTCGGTATTCTGTTGCTGGTTGGGTACCTGAAATTTTGGGTATGATGCGCAAGTGTAAAATTTGCTACCTGCTTCAGTTCTAGTAATGACTATTGACAGTTCTATAACAATTTAGTGGGAGAGCGTTTATTAGAACACATGTTTTTTAAAACCTGTTAAAAAAGCCAAAAACATGGTAGGACACCAAGATCTCTCTTGTGTTTCAAAAACTCTGGATAGGATTAACGTTGCTTGAAGTTAGGAACGTGCTTCAATGCCATGTTGAGTGAGGACCTGAACAACATGTATCAGCAAACTTTTATTCTCTTGAGTGAATACTTGTAAGAAAGAGCGAATTCTGTTCTGAGTGACAGCAATATGTTTTACTCCTAAACCAAAAAAAGTTAGGGAAAGCTAGGGAAAATGAAATATACTATCTGGCTCTGTTAGATCAGGAGTCTTATTTTCGAACACATTGTCAGGCTACTCTATTACAGATTGCCAGAACCCTCGACTGTTTACTGTTTTTATACATTTATCCCCTCCCTTGCTCGCCCTTGTCTCCCCTGCTCCCCTAACCACCTTCGTCCCTTCTCCCTTGCTTTCCCCTATGCCTGGAACTCCCTCCCTGCCCACACCCGCCTTGTCCCCTCCCTCCGCTCCTTCAAATCCCTCCTCAAAACCCACCTCTTCCTCACAGCCTTTCCCGACGCTTGCTAAAACCTTCCTCAACATTTACAGTCTGTCCTCCCCGACTGCAACCAAGCCAAGCACGTGCACCTGAGACTTCGCATCCGCTTGAATGTTTTGTCACTTGTCTCTCCCTATGTCCCCTCTCCTTGTCTCCCCCCTCTGAGTCTTTTAGATTGAAAGCCGTTGGCAGGGACCGCGTCCATCTCATTGTTCTGTAAAGTGCCAGGTACACAGCTGGCGCTATATATTATTATTATTATTATTGTTAATAATAATAATAATAATAACAACGTCCCCTGCAGGTCCATGTTTGCCAATGCAGGACAATCAACACTTGTATACACACAAGAGCTCATGAGTAGTCAATAGCTACTCACTGGCTACCCACAAGCTGTTGGGAGGGAAAGAAGAGGGTTTACCGGTGCTGGGGAGGAGCAAGCAGGGGCAGCAGGAGCAAATTCTGGGGAGCCAGGCTGTGTCATGCCGTTGCTGGGGAAGTAGGTTCTAAGGAGCAGAACGCTGCAGTGGCAGGAATAGTGGCAGCTGCCCAGGACCCACTGCTGCTCTCAGGACCGAGCAACAGGAGGGGAGAGCACAACAGCAACTTCCTGCTGACACTGTAGTCTCCCTGTTTGTCTCCATTTAGACAACAGAACAGCTACACGCTGGTGTTTTCCCAGCAGGGTGCAGAGCAAGTGGATAGACAGTGTGGTGTACTGGATAAAGGTGCTAGACTTGGACCTGCAAGACCAGGGTTCAAGTCTCACCCCAGCCAATAAACTCATTGGGTGGCCTTGGGCAAGTCACAACCTCCCAGCCTCAGTTCCCCATCTGTAAAATGGGAATGTGTGTACGTTGGTCTTTCCTATGTCCATCTCAGATTGTAAGCCCACTGGGCAAGGACCCATCTCCAAAATCTGCGACTATAAAGCACTGCATATGCCTAGTAGCGCTATAGAAATTATCAGTAGTGGTAGCCACCATGCAGCTGTGGCATGAAGGTTTAAAATTCACGCTGCAAAACACTCACCCAGCATAATGTGTAAGACTACTCACCTTTAAAGGTGGATCGGCATAGCAGGGCCAATAGATATTCAGCACCCCCTAGTATCTTCCAGCCCAAATGACTGGCTAGGAAATCAAACTCAAGTTCTCCTCTTTAGAACATGGAGTACTGCTACAAAACACACACCCATTGCAAACTGTGCACAAAAGTGAGCAAATGCAGCCTGCAGAATGTTAAGGATCCTCACTGCTTCCTCCCAGTAGCACAGGGATGGGGAACCTCAGGCCCAGAGGCCAAATGCGGCCAGAGGCAAGTTTTTATGTGGCCCCTTTCCACTCCCTGGATCTGGCCCGTGGGTTCTTATCTCCAATCACTGAAAAACTGAGCTCCAGGGAAGGGAGCAGAGATGAGGGTATGCAAACAAGGACAGGGAACAGTTCCATAGCACAGATCCATGATTTGGGCTCTCCTTTCCTCGAGTGCATCCCTTAAGCCCAAACTTCTGTGTGGCCCTCGGAGCTTGTGCAAGCTTTCAAAGAAACCCCCAGGAGGGAAAAGGTTCCTCACCCCTGCAGTAGCACATAAGTCCTCTTTTCACTATAGGGATCTATTTGTTCAATACTTTTCCTTGATACATTCACTTTGCTAAATTTCTAACCAAAAATACACTGCATGAATAAACATTTTTATACTCGGAGATCATACCAACTACTCAAAAGAGGTTTTCCACTTTTTGAAAGCATTACATAAGAGAGTAAAGAAACTTCAGCTAAAGAAAAAAACAAAAATCATCACCTTCTTCAGTGTTTGAAACCTTAACAATTCCTGTGACTGTAACCATATCTCCTGGAACACAGCTGTCTGCAAGATCCTGCACCAGCTCGCATTCTATTGTACGCGGAATTCGACCCGCTTCTCGCTGATCATCCAACATGCATTCTTGAACCCTACAACATATGGTACCAGTGCCTGGATGAAATCCATTTAAATTCAAGTTCTTACATAAAAACCTTCAAACGTTTGCTTTAAGTGTGTACAGAGCTTAAAGCATCCTTCTGTTTTGGTGAGAGGGAAGGTAACAATAGCAGGTTGTTAATTTGGGAAAAGGAGATTAAAGAAAAGGTGCCAAGCATCTCGTGCTACATATTAAACAAATAATAAAGTTTCCAGAAGGGAAGCTAGCAAAGATTTAAATCAAATATATGCAATTGATAAAATTTGAAGCAAACTTGATGCATGGAGTTTGTATTACAATAAACCACTCAATTTTGTCAATTCCCTGATCAGGTTATTCAATTTTAATGTAGCTATCAACCAATGAGAATGCATATTTCTTTACAAACTAACTAAAGTGCAAATGGAAAAACAGTTTTAAAATTGATGATTTATATCAGGGCTTTCCACTTGCAGATTTAAAATTGGATTGATTTTAATCAATCCACCTAAAGACATATAAAATGCAAGCGTAAACCCCAAGAGGAGCTGCGCATTCCCTCCCAGCTCGCATCATCGGACAAAGCCCCGATTCAACATTATATACTACTTTCATTCATTCTAAAAGAATACATTTAACTGAACAGAACACTGAAAACCCTTTGTGCAAAGGCAAATTTAAGCAAATATTAATTGGATTATTATCCATTACATATAAAAACGTAAGTAGCGCCATACTGGGTCAGACCAATGGTCCATCAAGCCCAGCATCCTGTCTCTGACAGTGGCCAATCTCGGTTGCTTGAAAGAAGTATCCAAAAGGTCATGATAAGGTGATCCATTCCCTGTTGTTCACTCCCAGCTCCTGACAGTAGGAGGTTACATTCCCCAAACCTACCTGGCTAATAGCTGCTAATGGACCTAACCTCCAGAAACTTGTCCAACCCTTTCTTGAACCCAGCGATACTACTGGCCTTGACCACAACCTTCTGGCAACAAATTCCACAATTTAATTGTGCGTTGAGTGAAAAAACTCTTTATTTTATTGGTTTTAAATTTGCTACCCGTTAGTTTCATGGCGCGTCCCCTAATTCTAGTACTATTTGAGAGGGTAAATAACCGTTCCCTATTAACTTGTTCCACATCACTCATGCTTTTATAAACTGCTATCATATCCCCTCTCACTTGTCTCTTCTCCAAGCTTATTATTTGATTTAATTAGACTTGTGATGTTGTCTTATTTAATACACCTTATCAGATATGGTGTGGCCTTGAAGGGTCATTGCTCACAAAGAAACTACAAAAATTACCTACATTTTCAGGGCACACTAGCTGGCAACCACTGGAGTTCTGGATCATCAAAAAGCTTCTTGCATTGGCTGCAGGTCCCTTTCCCTCTCTCTGCCCCCCTCATCCAGGGAACACTAGGAGGAGACACGCAATGCCACTTGCTCTCTGCCATCCTTAGACCTCCCCACCACCAAGAATCGTTGGGAGAAACCTGGGCAATGCCTGTGAAGCAGTACTGCTCACTCCCTGTCCCTCTCAGCACAGAAACGGACACTGGCGGCAGCAGCAGATGAAATGTGAAATGGCTGCAGCTGCTGCCGAAGCCCTGCACCTATCCTATCTGCTGGTTTACCAAACCCATTTGGGTTCACCGCCAAGTTAGGGAACAACCAACTTGGATGCTTCTTCTTTCATGCAATGGATAGTATCAATAAATATTTACTTTTGTAAAGTAGTATTCTTTGAAATAAAATGGAATTTATTGCTGACAAGAACTGATATTAAAATGGTTTCTTACTTAATAGACTGCCAGTCCACCGTAACTGTTAAGGGAGAGCTTCTATCTGCAGTAAATGATCGTCCATGGCATTCAGGCACAGGGCACTGTAACGGTATTGAATTATGTTCAGGTTTAGTGTAAAACAAAAACCACGTCCCAGCGTGAGCACTGGGGAATCCGGGCTCCCCTGCACTCGCAGCCAGTTCCTGTGATTTGCAAAGGCCGTGTCCCCTGCCCACAGTGCCTGTGAGGGCAGACTGGTCTGCTGGAGGTGGTGTAAAACAAAATTCCTTATTAGAGCAGCTTAAGTTCCTTCATTTGACTTTGAAATAATTTGACTTTAAAATAAGAATATAGCCCACAAGTTTTCAATAGAACATAAAGAAACCTCAGATTGGAGGCCAGAACGTCAGTCTTCATCAACTGGTCAATCATAAGTTCATTTGCAACGGATCGTCAATCCAGAGTGGGCGGGGAAGAGGGTTTGAGGAAAGGCTAACCTTTCAGCTCCGATGCTTAATGGTCTTGAACAGAAGCAACTGACTGTGGATAGGATAGTTCCCTTTTTGTTAATATTTTAATAGCAGCCAAAGCTCAGTTCTGGTTACTTGGAGAGTGAAATATGTATGTATTTTCTTAACTTTCTTAGACCAAGTTAGTAAAAGTCCATTTTAATGGAGCTCAAATCATATAGCCGCCCTAAGCCTTAGGGGAAGCGTGGGGTATAAATTTAAGTAACTACATCTGCTTTAAATATCTACTTCCTGTAATGAAAATTTACAGTAGCTGGGATCCAAGGTAATGTTTCAGTAATTTATTCAAGGTTTTACTGAATTCCTAAATCTTTTTCATCCCAACTTACTAGTCTATGCTAGACATTTTTCAACCAGCACATTTAAAGTCAATAATATAAATATTTTTCACTATAAAGTCCATAGTATTATCAGTTTCCACACACAAAGGATGGGTAAGAATGGGAAAACTATATATTAAATTATTTAAGTTACCTTTGTGGGGAGGGTATATTTCCCATCAGGCAGAGGAAGACTCTGAATATCTCCACATGCGTTACATACAAATGACATCTTGGTACAGAGAGGTTTAACGTTACTGACACGCACAACAGTCGCACGCAAAGCAATGTACTTCCCATAGTAATTAGCTCGAACATTCTTTAGTTGAGTCAATGGGTCATAATTGTACACTCTAAACAAAAAACAAAAAGTTTTCTTAACAACAAAAACCTTATGGGCAAATATGTACATCTATGTACATACTAAATGCCAACAGTTCCAGAAAGGTTTTCTGGAAAAACAAACAAACAAACAAACCCAAGAACACAATCATAGAATAATATAAATAAGATTTACTATGAAGTCAAGGAGAGTTAGCTTTTCACTGACCTTTAATTCCTGGCATTCAAAGGGATATTGAGAAGACCATCCTCTCAAATTCTAATACTTGGAACTTCTAAAGATCTCCTTAAATTATACACGCACTTTTCACTCGTTTTCAGTTAACACATTATACTCTCATTTATTCTATTGGAGACTCTGCCACAGCATTCATCCCACAACATGGTTCACACTTAGTGTGTCCATGACTGAATGGGTTCTCAACGGCAGTGTCATTCAGGTGGATTGCATGGGGAGCAATTCTAATGGGCAGCTCCCAGCGTGACTACTGAGGCAGCCGCCTTGCTCTCCCCATGCCATGGACCATGGGGGAGGAGGAAGCGCGCTGGGCTGGCCTTTGAAATGGACATGTTCCAGGGTGAGCGCTGAGGAACCTGGGCTCCCCAGCTCACAGCCAGTTCCTCTGATTTGCAAAGGCTGTGTCTCCCGCCCACAGTGCCTATGAGCAGGGGACTGGTCTGCTGGCATGGCTGGCGGCTACCGTTCATACGGGATGGGGCTGCACAGCTGCTGGTTGCCACACACCTTTTTGGTTTGTCCCGCACGAAGCACTCCAAATTTCTGCATGGCTCACAGGAGTGCACATTCCCCAACTCCACCTTCAGACAGGTGGTTGGACGAGTGGCTCCTGGATGGGTGGCCATACGGGGTTGCATCTCGTTTAAAAATGACCCATAGTTCTTTGTTGGGGTGTTGACAGGACCAAAGGTTTTTACATTTAATCTCATTAGAAAAAAACAACATAAAAATGGAGTCTTCAATTGTCCTAAGTTATATATTCCCTATTGTGGATGTTTTCCTGGAGTTGTTACTATTCTTCAGACCCTAGAACTATGTAGCCTTTTTGAAGAAGAGAGGGTGGGGGAGGAGAAACAAAACGATTTTTAACTCCTGGCAGTAACTTTTCTTAAAAGCATGCCACTGGCTCATGAGAACAGAGGGTGTTTTCAAACAAGATGCTACCACACATGGCCACCCAGGAGCCACTCATCTGACCGCCCGTCAGAAGGTGGTGCAGAGGGATGTGCACTCCCGTGAGCCACTAAGCACTCACTCATGGTGCACTGCTGAAAAATGTGTGCACTACCCAAGAGTGTGTAACAAATGGGCACCCATACATCCCCTGTCCGTATGAACTGGGGCGGCCACCCATGTCAGCAGACTAGTTCCCCCCACTCAGGCACTGTGGGCGGGGGCGCAACCAACGCAAGTCACAGGAACTAGCTGCAAGCACAGAGGATTCCGGTTCGTCGGTGCTTGCGGCCAGCAGATGTCAATTTCAAAAGTCAGCCCGGCGCACTTCCCTCTCCCCCCACTGTCTGTGGCAGGGGATTGTGAGGTGGCTGCCGAGGTAGACATGCTGGGAGCCACCCGTTCGAGTCCCTTCCTTCCCCACACTCACTCCACCCGAGTGGCTGCTCTGCAGGTGTGCCACTCAGTGGCCACAGACCCCACCCCACCCTTGCTCATTTAAGAACACCCAGAATGCATTCTAAGAAGGTAATCTTGTTGGGTTATTATAATGTCTACTAGCCCAACAACTATGTCTGATTTTCAGACAAAGTCCTTGTAGGACCAGGCCCCGGATGGAGCAGAGTAAGTGCCTGCAGGAAGCCATCCCCTTGCATTCTGAGAATGCAGAGGCAAGAGTTTACCCCTTTAAGGGAATTATTGACCAAAAGAGCCAGGCAGGGCGTGGCTGAGTTGAGCAGTCAGCCGAGCCTCAGCTATAAAAAATCAGAACAAGATGGCTCAAAGATGGGACCAAGGAGAGGCAAGGATGGCCTCACTGGGGTAACGCAAGCCTTGGGGAGGGCCTGCTTCAGGGGCCAGATGTCGAGGCTATTTGAGGCCCAATTTGAATCAGAATTTCTCTAATGCCAGACCAAGCATGTGCCTCGCAGTCACAACAAAGTTGGCTAGGACCAAAGAACAGGGGCCTGCCTTTCCAGGTGCCCTGTAGTAGAGGCCTGTAGTTTCAGCTGCTCAGAAGGACTGAGGATGTAAGTGTTTTGGAAACCTGAACCAACAAAAAGATGTAACCCCAGATGGAGGCCTGACTCAGGGAAAGATCCTGTATCTGAACTGTTTGTCAACCCCCAGATGGAGGACAGACTCAGGAGGAGGTTTCTGTGAATTGTAAATACAAGTTATGGACACTCAGCACTTCATAAATAATGAGCACTTGTGGTGAAGTGCAGTGTGGATTCATCTAGGTTTAATTCTGCAAGGATTTACTCGAACAGAGCAGGTCCCTCTGACAAGGATACAATAAAGTGGGGGCCTAAATCATAGCCTTTCTAAGCCAGTGCCATTGCCTGATCTCACAGTAACCACTGATACTACACACTCCTTAGATCCCAAGAAACCTTGTCCCTAACTGGCTCAATATGGAGGACCCAATAAAATGCCACTTCTCTCCACAGAAAAACACCAGTGCTGCCCTCAAATCAATTCTGGGCAGTACCCCCCACCCCAGACCAAATAAATAGCAGCAGAAAGGCTACTGCTCCCCTCTTCCCCTTCCCCCAATTGGTGCCGTGTTGCTGGAACTTTAGAAAAATCATTACTGTTTCAGTTTTCATTATCTGGAAAGTTTCTGTCACAGTAACAAGCACGATAAACTCAAGCCCTAAATCTTGCAAAAAGCTCCATACAGGTGCAGAACATGAAAGCTTGCATTTTACAGAAGCTGATGGGACTCACCCAGTAGCCTAGGCAAAGCAAGTTTTCCCAGACACTAGCATGGAATTAATAAACATTAGTTACCTTGCATGAATATATGGTACATTTACTATAGGTTCTTTGTCGATTGATAGTCCCTCCTGCTCCTGCAATTCAGCTGCATGCTTTTCAAGGTCCTTGGTTAACACCTAGAGAGAAAAGAAAAGGTCTCCAGGTAAAGAGAAACCAGCTCCAAGATAACTGGCCCCGATGTCTGTTAAGCACCTGCTTCAGCAAAAAAACCTAACATCAATCACTTTTAAAACAGCCCTGTAAATGCTGGGCCACCTAGTTGTCTTGGGAGGATGAAACTGTTACAAGGGCAACAATATGCTTGAATGGGCAGGCAGGAACAGCGATGTGGCTAGAACAGTCAAGCGGCTGGACGGGAAGAGTACTGCGAGAGAATCAGGCATGTCCTCTTGTTGGAAGCTGGGCAGCTGCAGCCATGGTTGAGTGGGAAATTTAAATAGAGGTTGTTTTTACACAAGAAGTCCCCACACACGGACACCCCCTCGCCAAGTGGGGGAATGCTTGTGTGAATGTGACGGGTGGGGGTGCACGCTCGTGTGACCCACGCATCGCCCACCCTGTCCACACATGGGGCACTCCGGAGAAAGCTAGAGTGCTCTGTGCAGGGTCGGGGTGGGCGGTGCACGGACAGGGCGACCATACACGGAGCCGCTTGTTTGAACCTCTCCCCCATGCGCAAAGCCCCCACCCTGACTGCAGATGCCCCCCAGTCCATCTCATTTAAAAATACCCAGAGCTGATCTCCCAACCCTTCTGTCCTGCCTAGTATTAACTCCTGCCTGCAGGGGTGGGGGTGGCTTGCTCCCATCTGTACCAATGTGAAGAATGGCAGCTGCTGCTGGGGGACAATCCCTGCAAGAGGCCTGTGGCAGGAGACCAACAACAACGCAGCAGCAAGAGTTAATCATTTTAAGCAGCAAAAGGAGAGTGGCAGTTACACCTGTTGTTGTCCCCATGTTGCAAGGATTTGGGGAGGGTGGGACACAATGACAACCAACCCACGATCTTTGGAGTAAAAAAATATGGTGTGTTTCTGTCCCGCTCACTGGCCCCCAGGCAGGTGGTGAGGTGATTAGGGATCAGAGGACCCCTAGCCTTGGCTTGATGCTGATAAATGCAAGGTCAGTAGCTAATAAGTCAACCGCGGTCCGGGAGTTGATCCTGGACCAGGCGGCCGACCTCACATGCATCATGGAGACCTGGTTGGACAATGAATCGGGGCCTATACTGGCTGATCTTGTTCCAGCCGGGTACTCTGTGCAGCATCAGCCGTGACTGGAGGGATGGGGTAGTCATTATTTTTGAGGATGTGTGGTCCGTGAGGAGATTTCCTGTGCAATCTATCATAGGTATAGAGGGTCTCCATCTGCGTTTGGATTTGGCCGGAGACAAGGTAGGGATACTGCTGATATACCGCGCACCCACCTGTACGGCAGCCTCCCTACATATGCTGGTGTCAAAGGTGATCTTGCGGTCCCTCAGGACGATAGTTCTGGGGGACTTCAATATCCATGCCAATGCCAGTCTTGGAGGGGCGGAGCGCGAGTTCATGGCCGCCATGGCAACCATGGGCCTCTCTCAGAGAGTAGTGGGCCCCACACATGTTGGAGGACATACCCTGGACATGATATTTTGCACAGGCCTTGCGGCGGGGGATCCGCTGGTGGGGGAGGTATCAACGGTGCCCTTGTCATGGATGGATCATTATCTCTTCCAGGAGGATATCCTGGCACATGTCAGCCCTCGGGAGGGTGTGGAACCAGTTAGGTTAGTTCGCCCCCAAAGGCTTATGGAACCCGAAAGGTTCCAGATAGCTCTAGGGGATGTTTCCTCTGACCTCGATGGCCACTCACTCGATGACCTCATGTTCTGTACAGCACCAGGCACATGGCTGGCGCTATATAAATTATTCTAATAATAATAATAATAATAATAATTGACTGTGTGGCTCCCAGGTGTCCGCTCCCGAAATGCCGACAATGCAGCTCCCCATGGTATACGGGGGAGCTGCGGAGGATGAAGCAGGAAGGGCGGCAGTTAGAGCGACAGTGGCGTCACTCATGTACTGAAGTGGACTGGTTGCGGCATAGAGCTTGGTTACGTAACTATGCTGTAGCGGTGTGGACAGCAAACGTTTTCTTTGCTGCCCGTATTGCATCTGCTAATTCCAGCCTAGCTGGTCAGTCCGGCCTCCCTCCGCCTGGACGTGGAACCATCAAATGCTCGCTGTGATTTGTCTGTGGACTTTTTTGCGGATAAAATCGCTCAAATTCACTACGGTTTTTTTTAGCAGAGAACGGGTCTGAGGCAGTGGAAGCCCCGACTGGTCCTGTTTCGTGGGATGAGTTTTGGACAGTGTCGCCCTCAGATGTGGGGGATGCTCTTGGGACTGTTCGAGCCACCAAATCTGAATTAGATCCATGTCCGTCCTGACTGGTTAAGGCTAGCCGGGAGACATTGGGGCCGTTGCTGGCAGGGATAGTTAACGTCTCCCTTGGGGAGGGCAGGGTGCTGGGCTGTCTCAAGGAGGCGGTGGTGCGGCTCCTGCTCATGAAGCTATCTTTGGACGTTGATGTTCTTGCCAATTATCGGCCAGTCTCTAACCTTCCCTTTTTAGGGAAGGTTATTGAACAGGTGGTGGCTCAGCAGCTTCAGGGCCATTTGGACTGGATTAATTTTCTCGATCCCTTGCAGTCAGGCTTTCATTCGGGTTATGGCAAAGAGACTGCACTTGTGGCCTTGGCCGACAACCTCTCCCATGAGTTAGACTGGGGTCATTCGATCCTGTTGATCTTGTTAGATCTCTCGGCCGCATTTGATACCATTGATCATGAGTTGTTGGTGACTCGGTTGTGGGACTGGGAAGGGATTGGCGAGACCGTTCTTGAATGTTTCCGCACATTCCTGGCCGGGAGAACCCAGCATGTGGTACTGGGGGAGTTTTCATCTTCTCCCCGGGGCCTCATGTGTGGAGTACTGCAGGGTTCCATCCTATCCCCTCCTATTCAACGTGTACATGCGGTCTTCGGGAGAGGTTGTTAGGGAGTATGGAGTGAGTTGTCATCAATATGCTGATGACACCCAGCTATATCTTTCATTTTCCTCAGACTCCGGCCCTGCAGTCTTGGTGCTTACCCGGTGTTTGTCCGCTGTAGGGGATTGGATGAGGGCGAGCTGCCTGAGACTAAATCCTGACAAGACGGAGGTGATGGTTGTGGGGAAGGCTGGGGGTGGTCCCCATCATTGATGGGTCCGCCCACACCCCCGGTTTCTCAGGTCCGGAGTCTGGGGGTGCTCCTGGACCCACAGCTCTGCCTGGATGCTCAGGTGATGGCTATGGTGAAAGGAATATTTCGCCAATTACATCTGGTGCGTCGGCTTAGGCCGTATGTCTCGGACTCTGATCTGGCCACAGTCATCCATGCTTTTAGTACCTCGAGACTGGATTACTGCAACGCGCTCTATGTGGGGCTACCCTTGGTGCTGATTCTGAAGCTGTAGCTGGTGCAGAATGCGGCGGCCCGTCTCTTGGCGGGGACAGGCCGACGCGAGCATATTACACTGGTGCTTCACTCTCTGCACTGGCTGCCGATAGGTTTCTGGGCCCAATTCAAGGTGTTGGTGTTGACCTTTAAAGCCCTAAATGGCTGAGCCCTGCCTATCTGCAGGCCCGCCTCACCCTTCGAGTCCTGGAGTGACCCCTGCAGTCGGCTGGGGTCCTCCTCGAGGTCCCCCGGGTTTCCACTATGAGGAGGGAGTTGTCCGTGGCTGCGCCACGGCTGTGGAACTCCCTCCTGCTGAAGATCTGCTTGGCTGCTGGCCTCTCCTCTTTCCGCAGACAATGTAAGACCTGGCTGTTCTGCCGGGCCTTTCCCGAGAGAGATGGGGTGGGTGGGGTTTTACATTGTTTTAATTGAAACTATTATGGTTTATTTTAATGTTTTAATATGTTGTGAGCCACCCCGAGATGCCGGAGGCAGGTGGCATATAAATGGTAAAATAAATATATAAACATACACAAATAAATTCCCAAACCTGCAGACTCAGTAGTGGAAGGCTTGACTCGTTAAAAGTACAATACAGAAGCATGGAGACCTACTGCCTCTATTCAGTGCTTTGCAACACACTGTGCAATTTTTATACAAATCCTGACATCTTTGACTCAGTTAAAGCTCCATGCTGTACTGGAGTATTAATCAGGTTTAATTCAGAAGCCTTGGCTAGTACAGACATCTTCTAATGAAAGGTGCCATAAAAGCTAGACATAATACAAAAGGATTTCATAATACAGAATTAAGCAATATTTATTTTTGGTATTGTAGTCCAATTATTTTCAAAGGTGGGGTGTGGAATGGACAAATAGGTTGCTAGTGGGTTATAACCACTTGTATCTAGCCCTTTCATTTGTAGAGAAAACCTCCCACATTAACCGAACATGAACCAAAGCAACAATGGTTACCAAAATCTGAAGGCATCATAAGACAATAGCTGGAAGACGGTGGCTCCCAAGCTTTTTGACTGCGTGAGACCCACTGAGACTTGATTGTAATTCTCTGACCCCCAACAAAGACATTTTAAGTATAGCAAGTATCAATGAAACTGCGACACCCAGCCATAGTTCCATAGCTGGTGTGACCCCACTTGGATCTTGAACCACAGTTTGGACATCTTTGCTATAAGGGGTTTGAATTGTCCCATTTGTTTCAATCAAAATCTTGATGCCATGAAATCCATTCTCAACTTGTGCATTGTGACTTTCAGAGGGGTAATGATCACACATTGCCAAACGACAGGAGGTCTCAGTTGGGTGATTAGGGCAAATCCTAACACTAGTACAAAAAGAAGATAGACATTTCCTACACGAAGGGTTCCCAATAGGGCAGAAAGCCCTATTGGGAACCCTTAGGGGTGGGGAACTTTTTCCCTCCAGGGGCCAGTCTGAAAATTAGTACAAGCTCTGAGGGTTACATAGACGTTTGGGGGAAGATGCACTCATGAAGAGGAGGGTTCAGATCATAGATCTGTCCCCTAACCTTTTGTGCATGCCCTCATTTCTGCTCCCTTACCCATACACTGAACTCAGTATTTCAGTGCTTAGGAGTAGGAACTGATCCGTAAAGAGACCAAATAAAGAGTTAGCCATGGGGCTACATTCGGCCCCTGGGCCTGAAGTTCTCCACCTCTAACCTAGATATTTAGAATTAGGAGGATTTTTTTATTCCAACAACAACTACTCAAAAGCAATTGTAAGCAAAAGAAATTTTGGCCAAGAAGTCAAATGCATCCTATGAATTTTGAGCTCAAATTAAACTGACAGATGAATACTGAAAAGCCCTCAATCCTGCAGATACTTAATACCTTATGTGTTGACACAATTCAAAGCCATTATCTTCAAAAAAAATAAAAAAGGCTGTTTTTTAAATAATCTTTTCAAAGTTCAAAGAAGAATTTTAAGACACCAAGACTTCAGCAGTTGTGACAATTTTTTCTGGCTGACATCCATTCTTACAGCATGTGTTAGCATACTAAACTCTGTCTGTAGATATATAAATTCAATATATACTATAACTGCAAACCAGGTGAATCGATATCTGTATAAAGTGTCTATTTACCTGATGTATTGCCAGACCCATGCAATCCAGTATTTTCTGAGGCATATCCCTTAATTCTGTAGATATACTTGGTATTAACTCAGTTAATTCTTTATCTTGCACCATCTCCATATAGTCCACAAGGACACTCCCTTTTCTTTCTATTTCATCCTATAAAACAAAGTTTAAAAAGCTAGTCCTTTCCAACAAAATACATCAGAAATGTGTTACTAATATTAATGTATTCTCAAGCCACAGAATGCACGCATATCCACTTCTATCATTCAACCTTGTGAGGCTCTTACCTTATCATAAAGTTCAATGCGGCGTGAGAAAAACTTTTCAAATGCTTGAATCTTCTGAACAAAAGGAGAGCTGTCATCATAAGCTGTATCAAAAACACTGCATTAGTAATTCGCATATACCAACACATTTGAGAATGACAAATTATTGGAGAAGCCAATCCAATCCACTAAATGTTTGTTCTTAACCAGAATTTCATGACAAATTTAAGTCATTTTCCGTTTGTTTAAAAAAAATAATTAAAAAAAAAAAAATCAGGCTGGGGTATTCAATGTTTTCAGGGCTCAGAACCAATTTTTTTAAGGCAGCAAAATTATTTGCTTTCACAGGCCTCAAGTCATGTCACATGACATAGGCCATTTTTACATGGACGACACCCTCCACCTGGCTTGTTGTTCCGGACGGTGTTGGGGGGGGCGTCCATGTAAATGGCCAGCGGGGGGGTGGGGGATGGATGTGCGCCTGTGTAAACACCACGGGCGGTGGGGATTTGTGCGTGCATGCTCCCAACACACACCCACCTACACCCATCACCCACCCATGGGGCCCTCCGGAAAATCTTCTCCCCGGGGCCTCATGCGTGGAGTACTGCAGGGTTCCATCCTATCCCCTCTCCTATTCAACGTGTACATGCGGTCTTCGGGAGAGGTTGTTAGGGAGCATGGAGTGAGTTGTTATCAATATGCTGATGACACCCAGCTAGATCTTCTGTAGATCCTTAATTCTGTAGATATATTTGGTATTAACTCAGTTAATTTTTTATCTTTCACCATCTCTCTATAGTCCACAAGGACACTCCCTTTTCTTTCTATTTCATCCTATAAAACAAAGTTAAAAAAGCTAGTCCTTTCCAACAAAATACATCAGAAATGTATCCCTGTGTTCCTGTGTAAACGGCCACACACCCACCTCCCCCCACCACGGTCAAACACCCATCCCCCCACTCACTTTCATCCGTGTAAAAACGGCCATATACATGTTCATACTTAACTCCCACTGAAATCAACTGAAATCAATCCCACTGAGATTGTACATACAGGCCCTGGCCATGCAAATGCCTATGTAAAGTAGACCCATTCACTTTTGATTTATATTCCACCCTATCCCCGAAGGCTCAGGGTGGCCTACAACACACACATACAATACAAATGTAAAATACATAATTAAAACCCCACAAAACTAAAAACACCTCCACTACTCACCCCCCCAAACTATCTCTGCCAATTGAATGCCTGGCCAAATAAAAAGGTCTTACACTGCCCCTCTCTCTGGAAGACATTCAAACTAGGGCTCAAAATGGAATAAAAGCCATCTCCTCTAAGTTTATTTTTTAAAGTACCTTCAGTGAAATAAATCTTCCATCCTTTATAGGGAATAAACTGGTCCAATGTTGTTTGAGTTAGTCGAGATTGAGCTGGAAAGTATGAAAGTAAGTTTAGTAAACAGCAGAGCCTCTCAGACTTTTATTTCAATTATCATTAGAGTGCAGGTAAGTGTGCAACTGCACAGAGGACCGGCATACACTGCTGCTTAGGAGATAGTCAGCACATTACAAAATAGCAATCTGTTGCTATGATTAACTTAGATTAATTTACTATGATTAACTTACAAGTGGAACAAGTAGGGAGTTGTTGTTTAACCTCTCAAATAGTACTAAAACTAAAGACATGCCATGAAATTAACCATCAGAAGATTTAAAACAAATAAAAGTATTTTTTCCCCCCCAAACAACACATAATTATCTTGTGGAATTTGTTGCCAGAGGATGTGGTCATTTAAAAAAATTATTAAATAAGTTCTTGGAGGATAGGTCCACCCATTAATGGCTATTAGTCAAGTGGGTTGGGGGATATAGCCTCTGATTATCAGGAGCTAGGAATGAACAACATGAAATGGATCAGTCCATTATGACCTGTTGGGTACTTCACTGAAGCAACTAAGAACTGCCACTGTCAGACACAGGATCCTGAACCACTGATGTGACACAGTATTGCACTTCTTACCAGGCACAAACTTATCAGTCTTTGCTTTCCAGTCCCTTCTCTGTCCTCTTCCTCTCCAGCCTTCACGTCTCCATCTTGGAAAGCCACTTTGTCCTTGCCCACATCCTCTACCTCTGAATTCATTGCTCATCTCACACCATCCGACTGAATTAGGATCTATGAGTTAAACTGATAAAGAGTAGGATTGTTAACACTGAGACACTGACCCATTTACATAAGAGTAATTCAAATGTTTGGTAGCTAGAATACACTTAATGGTAGTAAGTCAGACAATGCACTTTCAAAAAGAAAATAGCAAAAGAAAACATGTTTAAAATCAATGGGAGTTGAACCAGAACTGAAGAACAAGTGTGAACCGATTTTACTTGAACCAGAACTAAGCCAAATCAAATCATTTGAGTTGTCAGTTAAAATAAAAGTTAGGCCTTTTTAAACTATTGCAAATATTAAAAATATTATTTAAAGCTACAGTCATGTTATTTAAAGCACCTTATTTAAACGCTGTTGTTAAAACTAAACAGTAGAGAAATCAGAGTGATAGTAGAACGCGCTGCCTCACGAGAGCGAGAAAGGAGTGACATGAGAACTGAGAAGACCAAATCACAACAAATACGGGTGGGAAGGGGACGTTGTAGGTTATAGACAGAGTTGCCAACACTTATGAAAAATACATATTTCAGGGCCTGCAGATTTTTAAGGAACACATGAAAAATACACGTTTCAGGGCCTGCAGATTTTTAAGGAACACATGAAAAATACATGTTGCAGAGCCCTGAAACATGTATTTTTCATAAGTGTTCCTTAAAAATGCGTATAAGTGGCAACGCTAGTTATGAGGCTCCACAGACAGAGCAAACCCTCCCCGACCGATCACAGGGGAGCCAAGTGCGGGAGAGACCCCCTTAGGGAGCAGTTCTCACCACCCACAAACCCCAGCGGCCTCTTCGCAGATTCTAGTTTAGCGCCAGAATTGGGTTCCTTCCGCTTCGAGCTCGGGGCTTACTTCCCTGCGCCGGCTTACTCGGTTGCCATGGATTCAGGCACAGATTCCCCGCCCTTTCCTGTTGTCAACGAAGGCGGCTCTTAGCGCCCATTGGTGCGCCGTGCTGCTAGTCACGGTCATGGCTGAGGACGGCAGCGAGACTGGGGCTGGCTGCGCGTGCGCAGTGTGGCCCGGAGGTAGCGCGAGCAGCATGGAGGAGCGTGCGGGGCGCATCAGCAAGGGGGACTGGGCAGTGCTGCGGCGGGGCGAAGTGCTCAAGGCGGTGCCGGTGCTGCCGCGCAGGTGGGTGAGCGAGCCTCCCTCCCTCTTGTTGTGTTTTTCCCGGCTGGGAGGCAGAGCGGTGAGATACGGAGGAGGAGTAAGCAGAGGGGAGGGGCTCTGTGAGGGTCCCGGGAAGGAGGGAGCAAGCTGGACCCCCCATCTATGGGAAGGAGACCGGCCCCGGAGCCGGCTGCTTGCGGGGCGGATTTAGGCCTTGGGGGAAGGAAAAGGAGTGATTGAGGGCTTGGGGGGCGGCGGGAGATTAGGGAAAGGGGGATCCGATGGTTGGGTTCCTGGGGAAGGCGATGGAATCTGGGACTTGGGGCAGGGCTTAATTTGGGGAGAGGGGCTTGCCAGGGCGCGGTCCTGGCTATTAAACTTAAGGGCCAGGAAGTGTTCCCAGTAGGAGTGCGCCACCCAAAATGTAAAAGACCAGGAAAAGGCTGATTTTGGCCATTTGGGGATTGGAAACAAAAGTCAGAAAATAACTGGATGGCTTATGCCAATTTTAATTTGCTTCCCAATGTAGTAAAATGCTACCAGAGAAAAGGGAAATGTATTTTTTAGTTCATAGAGAACAAAATGCTGCGTAATCATTCCCTTGAGTTTTTTTCACTTACGATATTCCTATAGATAGAGGATGAAGATCCAAGATGCACTAGCAGGAGACACTTGTAGATCCTTTAGTGCCAGCCTGGCTGCCTCCTTTCCTCAGAAGAATGCAGGCTGTGATTTAATCCAACCCCTGTCATAAACTTAATTTCTGTGGTGGTTTACAAGCATAATAGAGGTCCGGATGTAGAGAGTTGTTGTGCAGGGGTCTGTCCTGTGTCTGGTGCTGTTCAGCATCCTCACTAAACTTGTGGAACTTGTTGCCAGTGGATGGTAAGGCCAGTAGTATAGCTGAGTTCAAACAGGGGTTAGATAGGTGCATAAATGGCTGTTAGTCAAGTTGGTCAGGGAATGTAACCTCTTGCTGTCAGGAGCTAGGAGTAGATAGCAGGGAATGAATGATTCTAGGGCAACCTTTTGCGTCTCTGAGGCAACCAAGGGTGACCACTGTCTGATACGGGATGCTGGGCTCAGTGGACCATTGGTCTGACGTAGTATAACACTTCTTATGTTCTAATGGTCTCAAATTTAAAGAAGGTAGATTTCTGGTAAATGTCAAGAAAACCTTCAGAGAGAATGTTTGCTGTGTTGGTTCCCAAAATAGGTTGTACAGACAAGTAGTGTAGAGGGATCTTTTACTGGACCAACTTAGGCTGGTGGAGGTTTGCAAGCTTTCGGACCTCACAGGATCCTTCGTCAGGCAAGTCAGAAATCCAAGCTGAAATCCAAGAAAAGCTTCCGCACAGTAAGAGCTGTCTGACAATGGAACAAGTTGCCTAAGGAGGTTATAGGCTCTCCACCACCCCCTGGTACAGAGGCTAGGCAGCCAGTTGTTGGGAATGTTGTAGCTGTTTACTGCATCAAGCAGTGGGTTGAACTAGATGACCTTTGAAGTCCCTTCCAACTCTGATTCCTCACAGCGGAGTCGCAGGCAAAATGATAAATAAATTATGCTATAGTAGAGGTCGCTGTGTGTATTTTTGTGGATCTGCTTTAATGATCCACGGCTTCATAGGTACTTTGTTTTGTATAAACCAATTTGCAAACTTCTTTAATGTTATGGAAGCTGTAGGACTAAGAGACACAGCATTTAGGCTCCATCCACACTATGATTTGTGTGGATGGCGAGGCAGCAGTTGATTGGTCAAATGCTGGCTGAACGCATGCCTCCACCTGCATCTTCGCTGTAGCTTGCTACAGCGGGAGGCAAATGTGTGACCGGTCTCCACAGTTTGTATAGTCCACTGCTTGTGTAAGTGTTTGTCCGAACTGTGACCTGAATTCAAATGTTTCCATTCTCCTTTGCTCCTGTGCTCCAGTTTTGCACTGGGATGGCTGAATCCATAGTAGTAATAGCTAGATCAGGGTTGGGGGAACCTTGGGCCCAGGGGCAGTGATGTGGGTTTTATGGAAAATTTTGAAACAGAAAATTTTCCAATGCTCTAAATCAACTGGGATCTGATTTAGCATGTTTTTTTTACTTGTAGTAAACAAAAATTAAAAAGTACACCATGTTAATTTTATGTGCTGGATGGATATAAATATCTCAAAAAAGTTTTTGCAATAGCCAAAAGTAGTTGAACTGAAATATTTAATTAGGGGGGAAAAATCAACTAAGCACACTTAATGTGGTTTAAAATAAATGTTATATTCAAACAAATTCAAACTTTTAATTGGAAACTTAATGGGCTTTGTCGTACTGCATTCTGTTAGGCTGATCGCTTGGATGCAGATAGTGGAAATGTTAACTTTCATCTTTCTTTTTTTTTTTTAAACAAAAACCTTTCAGAAAAATTATTTTTGAAAAGCAGTGGTTCTACCTGGATAATGCCATTGGACACATTTATGGAACTACATTTGAAGTATCTAATGGTGGGAACCTTCAGCCAAAGAAGAAAATGGAGGCAATTACCCCAGGTATATAAGGATTAGTAACAAGTTGGTGCTAATTTGTTGCCTGTCTAACATTGACAATAAAGATGTAAAAGATACATTTTCTTTCTTTTAGAATCAAAGGAAACTGGTACAGATAATCGTAATATAGTTGACGATGGAAAGTCTCAGAAACTGACTCATGATGATATAAAGGCTTTGAAGGACAAGGGCATTAAAGGGCAGGTAAGATTAAGGTAATTAATTTCTGCGCTTATGAATTAGGGTAAACTTTAATGAGTGTGATCCATTAACAGACTGACATGAAGAAAAGATACTAAGACTTTGTGTTTTCTTTTCTGTGTGTTAGTTTAAAATGATGGTATCTTCTAAAATCTCCTTCAGCAGAGAGGAGTGTAATTTGTGAAATCTTCTCATCTGAAATTTCCGTGAGAGAAAATGAAATGGAAATCAGGAAACACTCATAAACCAAAAGAGACTTGTAATAAATACACTGACTTCTTGAAATAACATGAGCATAAACAGGGTGTCCTAGAAATACTAGTCTGTTTTCTGCTCATGTTGCTATCTACCTTTCTCGCACATGCCCGGTCAGGTACAGCTCCTCTGGGAGGGTCGGGACAAGGAAGGAGGGCAGCTGGGGAAAGGCTGTTTGTTGCTCCTTAGCAGAAACGATGAAGTATCCTCATAATGCCCTTTGACTTTCTAGCCTGCTACAGCTGATCTTGAACAGCATGAATAAGCAGTCCTCATGGAAATACCAGGTTTTTCTCATGGAAGTGGATATAACAGGGCAGTATTTATTATTAATAATAACAATAATTTTATTTATTTACGTGACCAACGGTCATTGCAAAATAACTTACAGAAAAAATACACAAAAATGTAAAAGATAAAACATACAGACAAACAAAACGGAACAACCAGCTATATAACGTAAAAGGGTGCTATTTTTGTCTGTAGCTAGAGGGTTGCCAGATGTCCTTATTTTAAAGGAATATCCTTTATTTCAAACCCCACAGCTCCACTGATAATAGACATCCCTTATTTCAGACCTCACAGCTTCGTGGGACATAACAGCCCCTTATTTCAGAAAAACACAGCTCCACATGTCCTTTATTTCTCAAATTTTGATCTGCCAACTCTATTTGTGGCCTGGAAACTGAGATTGTAACCTCCCAGTAAAAAACACTCTGTCATATCTTGCCATCCTATCGCACTGCAGAGTATTCAGCTTATTTGTTTTTTTAGGATACTACCAGACTCAGGATAACTACATATCGTCCACATTAAACGAGTACTATCTAATAATTATTATTCTCCCAACAGTTTTTGCCTACTAATTATTGCACCAAAGCAAAAGTGAACTACCGCTCTCGAGCAGCTAGTATCGAGTGGAAAGGGCAGTAATAGCCACCTCACACCTCATGCTGGGTAGCCCTTACCCCAGTATTTCAAAGACAAAGTGTACTTAGTTTGGACTTTACACAGTATAAATAAAATCGCTTGAAAATAGTAACTTGTTCTTATTAGACAGCATGCATCTAACTACTAAAGATTCAGAAGTTTGGCTCTTAAACATACACAAATATTAGTATGACTGTAGTGCCATTGGCCGCAATCCAATGCTCTGCAGATTGCCACGCAGAGCTGCGTGAGCATGCATGTACGTGTGCGCACAGTTTGTGCATGACATAATGGACCGGTAATACGGCCCTGTCCGGCTTGCGCGCAGCTGTGCACACACACGGCTCCGCGTGGGATCCGCACAGCATTGGATCGGGACCATAATCTTAGGTAGTACTTAGGGAGCAAATCTAACAAATTGCCCAAACTGTGTAAATTCATCTTTATACCATCTCTGGAGACAGATTAAAAGAACATTGACTACAGATCCAATCCAGTTATTTTTTTAATTGTTTAAAAAGTATTTTCAGTTACTGCCCCCATTATTTTCCTGCCCTTTTTACCATTTTATAATCAAATCTTTTCTAAAAAAAATTCTCTGTAGCTTTCTGCGAAACACATAAATAAAAGAAATCATGAAACTGACAATACATGGAGGATTGTTCCATTTCTGACCTCTCCTTTGATGCCCTCCCCATCTCTGACCAACACTTTGGGTGTTTTCAGACGTGATGTCACCATGCATCGTCCTGTTCCGGGGTGAGGTTGAGCCCGTGGGGTGGTGCATGAGGCTGAACAAACGTGATGGGACCTGAACACCATCACGGTATGTGGGGGATAACCCACGTTCAGTGACAGCATAACATACATGACAACGTCCCCATCCGTGGTGAACCCATCCCCAAGCCATGCCCCCAACGCTGGTGTGCTGTCATGGCGTCCAGAGGGCAAATGAAGCCCAGCCGTACGCGAACACACCTACAGCCTGGCACAAGGCGCCTTGGAGGGCCATTAGCAAACAGCTGAAGGCAGAGAACGGCCGATAATTCCGGCTGCTAAAGTCATCCCTGTAAAGCACAAAGACAGAAGCCACAATAGCAATTAGCAGTTTATATGAAAGATGTGTAAACAGCGAAGCTAGCTAAGTACATAAACCAAGGAGCATTCACCTACCTGCCTGCCTCGCTGCACTGAGTCCACCTTGCTGCCGAGGAGGAGGAGGAGGTCCCTGGTTTCGCTGCTGCTCCTCTCTGCTGCTGACACCTGCGGGGAAAGATAAAAGGACCTTTGTGAGGGCCAGGGGGGTACGCAGAAGCCGGTTGTGAGGGCCGGCTTGTCCCCTCCCCCACCCGGAAGTAGCCAGGCCTTTAAAGCCCAGTGGCCAGCGGCTCCCTACTAGGAGCATTCACCTGCCTGCCTGCCTTGCTGCACTGAGCCCACCTTGCTGCCGAGGAGGAGGGGGTCCCTGGTTTCGCTGCTGCTCCTCTCCGCTGCTGACACCTGCGGGGAAAAACAAAAGGACCTTTGTGAGTGCCGGGGG
>QEPC01006398.1:2040867-2068810 GCA_003113815.1 Sphenodon punctatus
GGGGGGGGGGGGGGTTCCCGGGAACTGACCCTGGTGGCAGCAGGGGAAGTGCTGGGGGGAATATTGGTGGGGAGGAGCCCGTACCTGGTGAGAGAGGGAGTCGGGCTGGGGGATATGGCCCCTACCGGCCCCTGGTGGCAGCAGGATGGCCGGGGGGCTGGGAGGGAGGTTGTAGGGGGATGGGGTGGGGGAAGGCCACAGGGCGAGCAGCCGGGTTTTGGGGGCCGGGGGGGAGGAGGCGGCTATAGGGGTAGTTCTGGGACGTGGACGGTATGGTCCATGGGGGCGGATGGCTCGCGCCCCTAGGGGACCAAGGTGCCTGAGGGAGGTGCAGATTGCCATTCCCCCGCTGGGGGTGGGGGAGGAGCCAGGTCCAAGGTCCACTTGTGGAGGGTTGATGTTGTTGAATGCGAGGTCCGTGGTCAACAAGGCCCCAATTGTCCGGGACATAATCTTGGATGGGGCCGTGGACCTCGCGTGTATCACGGAAACCTGGCTGGACGAGTTCGCCGGTCCAACTTTGGCGGATCTCGTTCCGGCCGGGTACGCTGTGCAGCATCAGCCCGATTGAGTTGTTGCTATGGATTTTTATTAGCAGAAACAATAATCTATGGTCCATAGACGTCGATCTTAACTTCAGCCACAGCCTTTCTCTGTTAATAGAATCGAACGCCATTGATAAATCAGTGAAGCCTAAATAACATTTCCCCAAGCGGTTCACACAATTATTCGTAAGGAGGGAGAGGACAAAAACCTGGTCCACCGTGGATTTCCCATGTTGGAACCCCACCTGTTCTGGTTCCAGTATCTTATTCTCGTCCATCCACCCCAATAACTTCTCCAACAGAAATCAGGAATAGAGCTTCCCTATGATGTTTAGGAGACCTATAGGTCTATAGTTCCCGGGCTGGGACGGATCCCCCTTCTTATAGATAGGCACCACAATTCCTTTGTGCCAGGACTTGGGCATTTCTCCAGTGATGTTAATTTCAGAAAATAAGTGGGCCAGAAAATTTGCCCACCACTCAAGGTTGCATTTTAATAATTCCGGCGGGACAAAGTCCTCCCCCGGGGCCTTCCCTGGTTTCAGCTTCTCTATAAAGGATAACACCTCCTCCTTTGAGACCAGCGGCCACTTGGGGAGACCATCACTAACCGGCAAGGGGACAATAGTTTCCCCACTACTGGAGAAAATTCCCGTGTAGAACTTGTCCCAGATCTCTGCCTTTATTAGAGCTCCCCTATTCTTGCAAGAGTCAAGTCGAATACGGTCCCAAAACTGTTTTGGGTCTTTCTGCAATGCCACCTCCAGCAACCTCTCCCATCCTTCCCTCTGGAAGGCCAACCTACTGGATGCCACCAGAGAACAATAACTCCTACGAGTATCTACTAGTTCCTGCCTATTAACCAGGGACGGGTCTCCCCTTACCTTCCTTGCTATCCAACGCAACCTAGTCCCATACACGTCTACACTCACCATTAAACCATGTTGGTGTCCGCTCCTTTTGACAACCTACCACCTTCCTGACGCTAACAAAGGGGCCAATAGGCCCAATAATTGGTCATACTTGCCCAACAGATCTTTCCCTCCCCCCCCCCCGCATTGACCATCCCTTCCACCAACTCTCTTATTTCCTCCTGTTGGGTAAAACCTACAAAGGTCAATTTCAGCTCCTCGCTCCACTTGATCTGCACTAACCTCCCTCCACTCCCCCCCCTACTCGCCTCCAACCCCCCATCGGAGCTCCCCTGGCTAAAAGGGTCCTCAGTAATAAACAGAGGGGGAAATGGTAGGAAGTGGGTGGGGGCCCCCCCTGTAAAGGTAGTCCTAAGGAACGGGACTTGCGAACTCCTTCCCCCCGTCTGGCCCAAGTTAGAGCCTCGGCGATCGTGGAACTACCCTTTTGGGATGAGGGTTATGGGAAGGCTGAGGCTGAGGGGGCCGTGAATCTGGGGTGGTTGGAGTCTAGCTTAGATCCGGGCATGGCGATGCTGCGAACCTCAGATGGAGTCTACGCAGTGGACAGGGAGGGGGATGGGGTTTGACACAGCAATTAGACCCTGAGGCCTCTCTGGATAAATGACATCAAATAGAGTCCCCCAAGGTACTAAAATTCCTTAGCTGGAATATCGTGGGGTGGAATTCTAGAGTTGGGGATATCGATTTCCTCCCCTTCCTGGCAGGGTATAACTTTGTATTGCTCTAAGAGACCTGGGTTGTATCTGACTTATCCTGTGCGGGGTTCATGGTGCATATACATGGTGCTACGTCCACGGGGGGTCCTGGCAGGCCGAGTGGGGGCTTGGCCCTATTAGTTTCACAGGATCTTCAAGTAGAAATAAAACGCTGCGGTTCATTGGCCTCTAACTTTGCCTTGTATTATTGCAAGTTTAAGTCTGAACTAGAGTTGTTGATTGGGAATGTTTATCTCCCGCCCCCTGCGTCGCCCTTTTTTCCAGTTGACTTTTGGTTTATGGATAAGTGAAGAACTATCAAAATGGTGTAGCATATTTCCAGGGGCGGTACCGTTGGTGGTGGTGGGACTTTAATATCAGATTAGGTAATCTGGCCCGAGTTGGCTGGCAGCCGAAGCTGGATGAATCAGACTTTCTTCTGCCCAGGCGGGTGTCTAGTGATCAGGTAACTAGTGCAGGGGCGGGGCGGTTATGGGATTTCCAGGGGGAATTTGGTCTTGTGGTTCTGAATGGTTGTGCTGTGGGCGATTCTGAAGGGGCCTTTACATTTCGTTCCATGCGCGGGTCCAGTATTGTTGATTATTGCATGATACTGGAGAGTTTTTTTGCTAATGTTAGGGAATTCTGTGTAATTCCCAGGCCAGAAACAAATCATTTCCCCCTGTAATTGGAATGTTTATGTGATCACATCAATCTATCTCCCCTTATACCTAAATTACTTGACACCCACCGATCCAACCCCCTCCCCCTTCGGTTCCCTCCAATCTTCGCATACCATTATCTGGAACAGTATTGTCTTCCACTGGCAGTTCAGCAGCGCTAGCAACATCCACATCTGTGTCCTCTGCATACTCCCTGGGACCTGTTTGCGATAAATTGATTTTTTGATAGATGGCCACCTTGTTGTTGTTTTTTTTTCCTCTTAAACCCACGCCTCAAGGCATGTGCCAGAGTTATAGGGTGCACTCCGGTATCTGCTATTGCTCTCTAAACCAAACTCCGTCCCCCCCGACCAATCACGTTAATAACCTATATGTTTCCTTAGACTCCGATTCGGAGCAGGTGTCTGCTTTTAGCATGGCCTCCCTCCCAGCTGCTGTCGTACTGCCTGTCGGTGTCTGTGGAATGTTGGTTTCTGAGGGATCAGAATTGCTATCTGCACGCAGAGGGGCATGGTGCTGGGATCGAGCTGTCAATAATCCAGCAAGATCCTGGCTCATCGTCCGAAGGGTGCTGCACACCTGGCCGAGCCATTTCTGGCTCTGGATACATGGGGGGGGGAGGAATGGTCTACCCTTGATATTTAATGTATATACGCAGCCCTTGGGGGAGGTCGTGAGAGCGTTCAGGGTGCGATGTCACCAATATGCTGCTGATACTCAGCTGTACCTCTCTTCTTCAGCTGACCCAGAGCCAGCTGTCTCGTTGCTATCCCAGTGTCTGGAGGCCGTGGCGGGGTGGATGTGGCAGAGCAGACTGAAGCTCAACCCCGATAAGACGGAGGTAGTGATGGTGGGGAGAGCGAGGGAAGTGTCGGCCCCCCTGATTGGGGGGTGCGTCCTATAGCTCAGCAGGTTTGGAGTCTGGGGGTGATATTGGACGCGGATCTCCGCCTGGAGCGACAGATGGAGTTAGTGGCGAAGGCCGCTTTCTGCCAGTTATATCTGGTGTGGGGACTGCATCCATACGTCTCCGGACCGGACCTGGCCTCCCTCATCCATGCCTTTGTCACCTCGAGGCTGGACTACTGCAATGCGCTCTACGTGGGGCTGCCCTTGTTCCTGGTTCGGAGGCTGCAGCTAGTGCAGAATGCGGCGGCCCAACTCCTGTCGGGGACGGGCCGTCGAGAGCACATAACACCTGTGCTCCGGAGTCTGCAGTGGCTGCCAATAGCATGCTGAGCCAGGTTCAAGGTTTTGGTATTGACCTATAAGGCCCTTCACGGTCTTGGCCCCTTGTACCTCAGGGACTGCCTCGCCCTCCGCGCCCCAGAGCAGCTCCTTCGGTCTGCCCGGGGGTACCTTCTTGGAGGTCCCCCGTGTTAAACATGGGGCCAAAATGGAGAGGACATTCTCGGTAGCCATGCCGTGCCTCTGGGATTCCCTCCCGGAGGAAGCTCGCCTGGCCCCAAGCCTTTTAACATTCCGGCGAATTTGCAAAACCTGGCTCTTCGCCCAGGCCTTTGGGGAGGGGGGGAAGGGGGGTAGGGGTTTTTATCTCCCTCCACCCTTATTTATTGTATTAATCATTTTAGTGCTACCCTGGTTTTAATTGTTGTAACTTTATTAGTGTGTTAAAAATGTTTTATAATTGTATATTTATATTTTTTTTAGATTGTTAGCCGCCCTGAGCTGTTTTCAGGAGGGATGGGATATAAATTTGATTTAATAAATAAATAAATTGATTGACCCTCTGATGCGACCGATCCCACGATGCGTGGTGCAATTATGGACCCCCCTTACGCAAAGGAACCTATCAAGCAGGTCGTGATATGGGGTTGTGCGTGCCCTTTCCTGGACCTGTTGTTCTCAACGATAGCCTTGTATACCAGCTTGAGCTCTTTTGCCTTGCTCTGGCATTGTTTTCCAGTTCTGTGGAACCCTGCCTGCGACATCTTGTGTGCTATCGTCTCGAACACAGCTGCGTTCTGGTAGCGCATTATCAGATCTCTCTGTCTGCTCATCCCCCCAATATCGGATGAATACCAGCGCCTCTGTTCGGCCCCAAGTGTCTCCTCGGGTGTGGGGCATGTGTGTTGCTTCCCTGTTTGGATCAGGTGGGGCGTCCTGTTCAGCTACAGTTCTTTTTCCCTATTGGTGACATGTATGGGTTTTCATCCACTACACATATATAATTAGAGCTATAATCCCCACCCCACCCCAGCATACAGTTTTTCCATTTATTTATCGTCTGACTGCGCCTTTCCCAATTGGCTATGGGTTGTTGCTGCCGACCTATGACTGATGGCTGCGCTTGTGGCTCCTCTCGCTCCACCTCTTCCATGATTGTGCAGCCGCCATTGTTGAGCCGGCTCTTTAAATCTCCCAGGCGTCAACCTGACACTGCTTTGTTGCCCGGCATTGATGTTCATCATGTCCATCCCACTTCTGGGCGGGGTTATCTAGCACGCTTCAGGGTGCGGATAACTGATGTGACGTGCGTCTGTCCATGCTTTCCCACGTTAGTGGTAACTGCTACCACGGAACTTCTCGCAATTTCTCAACCTCTGGAAACGTGGTAGGGGCTACCCTGGTTCGTGGTGGAAGCGTGTCCAGCAACCCGGGGTTGGACAACATATGTGACGTTGGGATTACCACGTGTCGGGGGGAATGTGTAGGAAAATGTGGCAGCATCCCATCTAAAAACACCCTTTCTCCCATTTTCCTTGCAAGGACTCCACTGTCATTTTGATATATTTTGTATCCTGGTATTACTGTCCCATTGATTATCTTCATTCTACTGGGTTTAGGTGCCTGTTATGTTCAGTATCTTTGTTTAATGCCAAACATCCAATTCACCCATCTTACTTTTTAGACTTCTAGCATTTTTGTATAAATATGTAAACATTTTACTGTTCCGCTGCTGCTAGTAATTATGTTTCAGTTAATTTTGAATCCTTTAAACTTGTCTGTTTTACATTGATTCCCACGTGTTCTCACTCAAATTCTTTCCTCTTTACCAGGATACACAATATCCCTTTTAATGACATCAACCCTAAGGGATGCCTTTATACTGAACTATGTGCTCGCTAGCACCTCTTGGCTTTCACCCAGTTCTTACTGTAAATTCCTTAATAAGCTTTTCAGTTTGTAGCGCCAGCAGTCTGGCTCTAGTTTGGTCTCTTGTATAGGTTCTCTGGTGACCCTGACACCCTCCTCACTACATAATCGCCTCATCCACACATTGAGACTCTAGAGCTCAGCCTGTCTCTGTGACCCTGCACATGGAATCGGAGAACTCTGGAGGTTCTGGACTTCAGTCTCCTTCCTAGCAGTCTAAATTTGGCCTCTGTAATCTCTCTTACACCTTCCTATTCCATTGGGACTCGCATGTACCATGACAATTAGTTTGCTTAGCATAAAATCTCCATTTCCTCTTGACACCTAGCTCTGTTCAAACTAACGTTTTTGTTCAACCTGACTGAGGTGAGGTACCATTGAAAGTATCTTAAGTTTTTTTTGTTTTCCTTCCAAACTTAAGCCCTGTTGTATTAAGCTTTATGTACAGTTAACCTTCCACAAAGACCAATGTGTGACTGTGGCCGCTGCTCAAAAGAGGTCACTAACCTAACCCTTTCTTTCTTAATTAAATAAATGATATTTCTCTAAAACACTAATGATTTCACTAGGGCAGGGTTTAAAAATATTTTATTTGCAAGAGATTCATGTGACTACAGACAAGGGGAGGGAACCTTTTCCCTCCCACATGCCTCTTTTCAAATTAATGCAAACTCCAAGGGCCTCGTAGAAGTTGGGTCAAAGATGTTTAAGGGGTACACTCGGGAAGAGAAGGGTCTGGTTCATGGATCTGTCCCTTATCCTTGTTGCATGCCCTTCTCTCTGCTCCCTTACCCTGAACTCAGTCTTTCAGTACTTGGGAGCAGGAACAGGAAAGGCCAAATAAAAACTAGCTGCAGGCCGCATTTGGCCCCTGGGCCTGAGGTTCCCCACCCCTTCTATTGACAAAGATAACATTTTTACAGTTGATTAGAAAAATAACTGATTTTTACAGCATATTTGTAATCGTAACTGAAAGGAAAAATGCATAAAGCTGAAATTACAGACGGAGCATGAAATAGTAAATAAATGAATGCAAGTTTTTGTTTTTAATTAAAAAAAACCTGAATTTACTTTTAAAGGAAATAGTTCAACAGTTAATAGAGAACAGTACGACATTCAGAGACAAAACAGAATTTGCCCAAGATAAGTACATCAAGAAAAAGAAGAAAAAGTAAGTGGTGGTTTTTTTTTTCTTTCTTTCTTTTCAATATACAAAAACAGTGGGAATATCTGGGGGTTTTCAACTCTAAATTAGAATATTATTCTGTTTTTCTTAGATATGAAGCACTTATAACTATTGTAAAGCCATCTACCCGCATTCTTTCAACAATGTACTATGCAAGGGAACCAGGGAAAATCAAGTGAGTTCTATTACCTTTTGGAAAAAATTATAAGGAATTTTAAGATTGTGGATGATGTATTTAATTTTATATATTTCTGGGCTTGCTTGTCTGCACAAGATTCCAAAATGGCAAAAATGTAAACCAGGATACTTAGTGCTGATAAAGGAAAAGTCACTTTCTGCAAAAGGAACAAATAGGCAAACCAAGGCCACTTTCAGACATTATTTCCCCCCCCCGGTGCGCATATTTGGACTGAGGGGGTATGCGCAGCCCGAATATGCATGAGGTTTGGCCGGTCTGAAAGGCGCCCCCATGTGGCTTTGCCGGCAGAGTTGCACAGGGATGCAGAGCAAGAAATTGGGGGCCATGTCTGAAAGTGTAGTCTACTACTTCCTGGATGTGGTCTGGGCCTGCTGCCAACAAGAGGAATGTCTACAGCAGGGTGGACTGATTCAAATTAAGGCAATTTAATTCAGCAATCAGAATCGTCCTAGTGCATATAGATCAGGGTTTAGAAACCTCCGGCCCCTGGATCAAATTTCTATTCAGCCCCTTTCCAGTTTTGGGTCCATGGATCTAGTCCCCACCCTCAAGCCCTGAATGATTGAGCTGCGGGCAAGGCAGTGAAGATGAGGGCAGGCACTCAAGGGTATGGAATGGGTCCATTGCATAGGTCTGGATCCATACCCACCTGCAATGCCTCTCTGGTCTACAGAGCTTGTACTAATTGCCATAGTGGTTTATGGAAATGGAAAGGTTCCCCTCCCCTTATTAGATGATACTATAATACGGAAATAGCGTCCAACCTGGCAGAAGTAGCATGAATGATGAAGGGAAAGGACTAGCTCAGGATAAAGAGTTGGTGAGAGAGTACCTAACTACTCTAAACGAGTTCAAGTCTTCGGGACTGGATGAATTGGGGAACTTGCTGATGTATTCTCTATGGGTCCTGGCCAGTCACTGCATCAATCAGTACTCATGGGGAAGGCCCGCGTTGCGGCCAGCAGGAGGCAACACTGAGCTTCTGTTTGGCTATATCAGTGTGGGACTGACCCAAGCCTTCAAGTTAATCTGCTGCCTCCAACCAGGAAGGAGCACAGCGAACTTCGCAGCCTTATCTTTGTGATCAAGGAAAGGATTGCAGTAATTCTCCTGGCTGGTAACCGGGAACCAACGAGCCCTGAGTGGACGGCGACACTACCGTCTCTGCAGACTACGGTCGGTGCCCCTCTCATCCTCAACCCTCCTAACCAAGCTCGACTACATGGCCCCACAAGGGGAACCAACAGGAGCAGGGAAGCCCCGCGGCCACCCACATAGCGGGTAAGTGCCACTTAAGCCAGGAACAGTGTGGGAGAAAACCCCTCCTGAGGGGAAAACTCCACGGGGAGATGCAGAGTGGGAGAGAACCCTTCCTGAGGGAAAAACTCCATGGGGAAACGCAATGGTGCTGACCAGGGACACAGCAGCAGCACAAGACACAGTAAGCTCCCGTACCCAAGCTCGAGACTCTGACCGGGAGGAGGAAACCTCAGGCCCCACGGGGAATAGGCTCACAAGAGCCACAGGTTGCAGCACTGCAGCTCTCTGTGCTGACTAATATGCTCCAGTCTCTGGAAAACATTAGCAACCGCCTCTCCTCCAAAGGCGTGGCTGCTCCAGAAGGAAGGGGAAAGGGAAACGAAAGCAAAAGAGATCTCCATTCCCCTCTCACCACAGAGCGTACAAAGACCGCTCCAAACAGGCGGGAAAGGGCAAGGCGCCCACCAAAAGGAACAAATTGCGAGTCTGAGGAGTCTAGGAGCAGCAGTCAGAAGGAGAGAGCGCCTCCCATAGAGATCATGAGGATCATGAGGCTCTACATACAGGATTAGCAACCCTGAATGCTAACTTCTCTGATCAGGGAGAACATGAAGGAGGAGAGGATCGCAGCGATCTCTCAGGCAGGAATAGAGGAACAGGGACAAGATTCTGAGATATCGGAGGAAAACCAGCTTCCCCCCCCCCCAGCCCAAAAGAGGAGGAGAGCAAAGAGGACCGACAGTGTCCCCTCTCCCTAAGGGATCCTCTCCTAAAAATTTATTTTAAAAGTCCTCCATCCTAGACAGGAGAGGAGGAACAATCCTATAAGTCTTCAGATGAGGATTCAGCTAGAGAATTCCTGCCGAAGACTTCCAACACTGACAAAGGTTTTCCCCTGGACAAATCCTTTGAGAGACTGATCAGAGCAGAATGGGCTCAACCAGGGAAAGCTACAAAATTATCTAGATCACAGGAATCCCTCTACTCCATCGCAAAATCAAAATCAGATATGTTCAGGGTCCCAAAAGTGGATGCAGCTGCCGCATCCCTAGCCAGGCAGTCAATCTTCCCTTCAGAGGGAGACTTATATCCGAGGGACCCATGCGACAGGGAAATAGAGGCCAGTCTCAGAAGAGACTATGAGGCATCTTTCATGACCCTAAGAATAGCCATCATGGCAACTTATGGGGCCAGAGCTCTCTTAAAATGGATCAAACAAGCGCAGGACCCAGACCTCTCCCACAGGCAAGCCAGAATCCTATCCTCTAGATTACTGACAGGCATATCCTATCTGGTAGATGCCACCACAGACACTATGTTGCGGACAGCCAAAGCCATGGCAGCAAACGTGACTGCTCCCAGATGCCTCTGGCTTATGTCATGGAAGGCGGACCCACATGCCAAAAACCTATTGATTTCAGGTGCCTTTTAGGGACCCAAACTATTTGGGGTAATGTCTAGATAAAGTACTGGAGGACGCTGCGGACAAGTCTAGAAAGCACTCCCTCCAGCAATTCAGCCCCCAGAGACGAGATTTTTGTCCCTATAACAGATCTTCCACTTCTGGCGATAACTTCCCCAGAAGTGGGGGTACCTGCTTTTCCCAGAGAAACAATAGAGGCAGATCTAGATGGCACCAGAGAAACAAAAATTCACAGGGAAAACAGGGTTTCCACAATAAACAACAAGAGCACATGACTATACGATATCATTACAACTCATGGGTACTCGACACGATAGCCTATGGCTACTCTATAGAACTCTTTCGAGACCCCTATCCCCGATTTCTTTCATCTCAAAAGTCTCAAAACCCAGAAAAAAACGCAGTCATGATAAAGGAACTCAACAGGCTAAGACAGATAGGGGCAATAGAACCTGTACCACAGACAGAAGAGTCCTCAGGGATGTACTCAATACTATTTCTTGTCCCCCAAAAACCAGGAGATTGGAGGGCTGTCCTGGACTGGAAAGCCTCAACAGGTCTCTGAATGCCTCCATTCAGAATGGAGACCCAGAGATCCATTTGTGCAGCCATATTACAGGTTCTACATACAGAGAACGCAAAGGTCACACTTACATGTCCAGATTCAAACACCTGAGAGCCCTGGCTTGCAACACTCTGTCAGGGATGGCCCAGCAGGCTATTATATGCATTCCCACCTCTGCCTCTAATCACAATGACAATTGCAAAAATGAGCAAGGAAAAAGCTCAACTTATCCTGATCACACCCAAATGGCTGAGAAGGCCTTGGTTTTCAGACATTGTGAATCTACAAATAGCAACGTCTCTAACCTTTCCAGTCACAGACGACCTACTAACGCAGGGTCCAGTGAAACATCCTGAGCCTCATCTATTCAGACTGACAGCTTGAAGATTGAGCGGAGAACTTTAAAAAAGCTGGGCTACTCACAACCAGTGATTGCTACCCTATTAGCTGACAAGCGAGTGTCAACAAGACATATCTATCAACATGGAAAGCTTTTTGTGGGATGGTGTTGAGAACGCGGTATTGATCCATGTTCTCCGGTGATAAAAGATGTGTTAGAATTTTTGCAGGAGGGACTTAAAAAGAAGCTTAGTCCCAACACTCTAGCTAGACAGGTGGCAGGGGCGGCTCTGGATAATACTCTCAGCTGCATTTCTCAGGAGAAAGTCACTCCACCCACATGTTTAAAAAATTCCTGAGAGCGGCTCGACTACAATCACCACCTGTTATTCACAGCTTCCCCTTGTGGAATCTGAACCTAGTATTGCAGGCCCTTTTATGACCTCCGTTCGAATCCATCCAAGGTATCTCCTATTTCCTTACCATCAAACTGGCCTTCCTGATCGGTATCATGTCGGCTAGGCGGGTCTCAGAATTGGGGGCATTATCCATTGACCCTAATAAGGTGTATTTTCAAAACGGACTCGGTGGTTCTTAGACTGGAAGAAGAATTTATCCCATAGGTCAATTCTAGATTTCATAGGGAACAGGAAATTACATTGCCTTCCTTCTGTCTGCGTCCTAAACACGCGCAGGAGAAATTATGGCACAATTTGGATGTCGGAAGAATCCTCAACGTATATACAAGCCGTAGGCAGGGACTGTGTCTTTCTCATTGCTATGTAAAGCGCCAGGTACGCTGCTGGCGCTATACAAGTGCTTGTAATAATAATAATTGAACGGCCATGTTTCGGAAATCTATGGCCTTATTTGTTAACTTCAAAGCCTACTGGCCTGGAGTTAAGGCACCCAAATCTAATATCTCAAAATGGATTACTTCCTGTATCACCGAGGCCTACAGGGCCTGGAATAAACAACCCCCTCAGCAGATTTCAGCACACTCATTAAGGAGTGTGGCAGCCTCTGCGGCTTTCAATGCTAGGGCCTCTTACGAGGAGGTGTGTAGAGTAGGAACCTGGTCCTTTTATTCACACCTTCACTAAGCACTAGAAAACTCACGCTTTCAAATCTGCTGAGGCTGCTTTTGGCAGGAAGGTTTTGCAAAGGGTGCTAACGTAATTGCACTACTCGGGGGGAGGTGAATTTTCTGCAGGTTTTTGTTCCCTCCCCATATCAATCAGGGACACTGCTTTTGTACGTCCCTGTGAGTACTGATTGATGAAGAGTGACTGGCCAGGACCCATAGAGAATAGAAAATTGGGCACTTCATGAATTTTCTGTACGGGTCCTGGCCAGTCACTCAACCCACTCAGTTGGTGATACCATCAATTAAAATGATTGGCTGCAGATGTTTGGTTTGTCCCTTCGTTAAGTTTAGATTATTATTTATTATTAGCATTTATATAGCACCAGCAATGTACCTGATGCTTTACAAAGAATAAGACAGACACGGTCCCTGCCCGGGGGCTTACAATCTAAAGACAGGGGGAGGGGAGACAGGGAAGGGGGAGCAGAGGGAGAGACAAGGGACGCGACGTTCATGAGGATGCAAAAGCTCAGGTACACGTTCTTGGCTTGGTTTCAGTAAGATGGGAGTTTACAGATGGCAGGTGGGGGATAATCCTGGGTGGGAATGGTTAGCAGGAGTTAGGAAGGGCGGAGCGGAAGAGGTGGGTTTTGAGGAGGGACTTGAAGGTGTGGAGTGTGGGAGCCAGGCGGATGAGTGCAGGGAGGGAGTTCCAGGCAGCAAGGGAAAAGGGACGAAGGCGGTTGGGGGAGCAGGGGAGGCGTGGGAGGGTGAGGGAGGGAATGGAGGAGGAGCGAAGGGCTAGAGCAGGGGTTCAGAGGGAGATCAAGGCAGAGAGGTAGGGGGGAGCAAGGTTGTGAAAGGCTTTGTAGGTGAATACAAGGAGCTTGTACAGAATGCGCTCAGGAAGAGGGAGCCAGTGGAGAGAGGAGAGGAGAGGCTACATGTGGTCAGAGCGACTGGCTAGGTGGATGATCCTGGCAGCAGAGTTTTGAACAGAGATAAGGGAAGAAAGGTGAGAGCGGGGAAGGCCAGCGAGGAGGAGGTTACAATAGTCGAGGCGTGAGATTACTAGTGCGTGGATGAGAGTTTTGGCAGAGGAGACAGACAGAAAAGGGTGGATCTTGGCAATGTTGTGGAGGGAGAAGCGGCAGGATTTGGCCACGGAGTCAGTATAGGGTTTAAAGGTGAGATGTGAGTCGAAGATGAAGCCCAAGCTGCAGGCTTGGGGGACAGGGAGAATGGAGACCCCGTCAATGGTAATTGACAGGAAAGAGGGAGAGGATGGATTGGGAGGGAAGATTAGGAGTTCAGTTTTCACCATGTTCAGTTTGAGTTGGTGTTGAGACATCCAGGCGGAGATATCGGAGAGACAGTTAGTGAGAAGAACTTGAACCGAGGGGGAGAGGGAAGGAGTGGACAGAGAGAGAGAGAGAGAGAGTTGAGTGTCGTCAGTGTGTAGATGGTATTGGAAGCCGTGGGAGGCAATGAGTTTGCCTAGGGACTGGGTGTCGATAGAGAAGAGGAGAGGGCCAAGGACAGAGCCTTGGGGAACCCTGACCGAGAGGGTAGGAAGGAGGAGGGGGAGGAGTTAGGAAGAGACACATTGAAGGAGCGGTTAAGAGAGGTAGGAGGAGAACCAGTTGAGGACAGTCCCGGAATCCCAAGGAGTGAAGCGAATCAAGCAGGAGGGAATGGTCAACAGTGTCGAAGGCAGCAGAGAGATCAAGTAGGACAAGAATAGAGTAAAGGTTTTTGGATTTAGCCACAAGAAGATCATTGGTGATTTTAGCAAGAGCAGTTTCAGTGGAGTGAAGGGGACAGAAGCCAGATTGGAGGGGGTCAAGGGAGGCGTTGGCGGAGAGGAGGTCGAGGCAACGGGAGTAGACAACACGTTCAAGGAGCTTGGAAGAAAAAGGAAGGATGGTAATTAGAGGGTTCAGAGGGATCCAGAGTGGACTTTTTGAGGATGGGGGAGACAGTGGCGTGTTTAAAGGCAGAGGCGAAGGAACCGGTAAGAGAGGGAGAAGTTGATGATGTGCAGGAGGGGAGGGGTGACAATGGAGGTCAGGAGGCGGGAAGGAATGGGGTCCAGAGGGCAAGTGGAGGGGTTGGAGGAGGAGAGAAGGGAGAAGGTTTCCTCAAGAGAGGCGGGAGGGAAGGACAGGAGAGAGGTTGGGGAAGGAGGGAGGGAGGGGGAGTATATATGACTAACTGGAAGGCTGGGGGCCACACTGATATAGCCAAACAGAAGCTCAGTGTTGCCTCCTGCTGGCCGCAATGCGGACTTTCCCCATGAGTGCTGATTGATGAAGAGTGACTGGCCAGGACCCATACAGAGAGAAAATTCTTGAAGTAAGCGCCCAATTTTCTATTCTCAGAACCTCTGTCATCTTTGAGAATTCTTGGAGAATGGGTGATGTGCCGGAAAACTGGAGACTGGCAAATGTTGTCCCTATCTTCAGAAGTGGGGAAAAAAGGAGGATCCAGGAAACTATAGTCTGGTCAGCCTGACACTGATACCCGGAAAGATACTAGAACAGATTATAAAGCATCTAGAAAACAATGCAGTGATTACTAGAAGCCAGCATGGATTTGTCAAGAATAAGTCATGCCAGACTAATCTTACCTCCCTTTTTGATGGAGTTACTAGTTTAGTGGATCATGGGAACGCTGTGGATGCAATATATCTTATTTCAGCAAGGCATGAGTCACCCATGATATCCTTGTTGACAAACTGGTAAAATGTGGACTAATGATTATCCAGCCGTATTAAGAACCGTACTCAGAGTGCCCATTAATGGCTCCTCCTCAGTCTGGAGGGAGGTGTCAAGCAGCTTTGTCCTAGGCCTGGTGCTGTTCAACATCTTTATTAATGACTTGGATGAGGGAATACTTATTAAATCTGCAGAGTAGACAAAACTTGGAGGGATAGCTAACAGCGTAGACAGAAATAAAATTCAAAATGATCTTGATAAGTTGGAAAACTGGGCTGAAACTAACAAAATGAAGTTCAACAGAGATAAATTAAAATTCTGCATTTAGGTAAGAAAAATCAAATGTACAAATACATCGACAAATTGGAACGGGTTCAGAGAAGGGCGACAAAGATGTTCATGGGTCTGAAAACCAAGTCCTATGAGGAAAGTTTGAAAGAGCTGGGCAAGTCTAGCCTAGAGAAGAGAAGACGGGGAAGACATGACAGCGGTCTTCCATTGTCTGAAGGGCTGTCACAGAGAGGCTGGCAAAGACCTGTTCTGTCTTTCCCCTGAAGGCAAGACTAGAAATAATGGGCTCCAATTACAAGAAAGCAGTTTTCTGTTAAATGTAGCAAGAACTTCCTAATGGTAAGAGCTGTTTGACAGTGGAACAAATTACCTAGGGCGGTGGTTGGACTCTCCTTCACTGGAGGTTTTCAAACAGGCTAGACAGGCATCTGTTTGGGATGCTCTAGCTGCAGATTTCCTTCAGTGAGCAAGAGATTGTACTAGATGACCTCTGATGTGCCTTCCACCTCTGATTCTATGAAATGTTACAAAATTTGCATTATGGGTTATAAAACTGGTTCTAATTATGTGTCCTTAGTACGCTTTTTTGTCTGAGTGTCTATTTGTATGCTATCGTGGTACTCTTTTCCCATCTATAAGAATCTTATTGCTCCTAAATGTATATTTGGTTTTTCAGAACATCCTTGTTAGCAAACATTTGCTTGTAGTCTACTGTACTCTGACTTGCAACACCAGGCATCTTTCCCAATAATCTATTTATGGGCAAATGCATGATTTTCTATTCTGTTTTTTAATTCTTAGCAAAGCTATTTGGTACATTTTGCACCAAACGTCTTGGGTAATGAAATAATATTTACGTTTCCTCCCCCCAGTCATTTGCGATATGATACTCTAGCCCAAATGTTAACTTTGGGAAATATTCGTGCTGGCAACAAAATGATTGTAATGGAAACTTGTGCAGGCTTGGTCCTGGGTGCGGTAATGGAACGAATGGGAGGTAAGAAACAGTTGCCTTAATGATGTACATAACTTGAATTTTTCTGAAATGGAGGCAAAGGACATGTACTTTTAAGATGCATGATGTTGCAGTGTTGCTTTTTGTCTTTTAAAAAAAATGTGTGCGTTTGTTTTTTGGTCCAGTATTTAAAGGGACACAATGAAAATGATTGGAAATGTTTGCAGTAAGGTTGCTGCACCTTAACAGACTTGCATCTTAACAGACTATAAAGCAGGGCTGGGAAACCTCTTTGTTCCTGTGGGCTGCTTTGAAAATTAGTGTATATTCTGTGGGCCTGGCAGGAGTTGGGGCAAGGGTGTGCTCAGGATGGGGGAAGGGAGAGGAGTTCCCAGTGCCATGGTACCATTCCCTATCCTTGAGTGCAGATGCTTATCTCTGTTCTCCTCCCTGAGCTCATTTTTTCAGTATTTGAGGCCAGTACTGGCCTTAAAATTTGCAGGGCTCAGGGTGAAAATCAAATTTGGGACCCCTATGGCTGTGCCCCTCCATAGCTATGCCCTGTCTGGTGCTTGCTTAGGAATGGAAAGAAGTTATAGGACAGCCCTTTTAAGTGGATGGGACAGGGTGTGTGTCGGTGCGTATGAGAGTGGTGGTGGGGCAAGTGGGACTGGTTAGCTGGGGGTGTGCGACTTGTGAGTGAGAGGAGGTAGCAAGCGGGCTGATTTTGTGTACGCCCTCTCTGGAGAGGAAATCTCCTGGCTCTTTTGGCAGAGCTGAATTATCTCCCTTTTAATCCCAGTTTTATTCGTCGTCTTATGGGAACACAGGGGTTGCTGAAGCGAGGTAGGAAGTATTTTCTGCCAACAAAAGCACTTTTGTGAACAAACTGTGTGTGTGTGTGTGTTGACTAGCAAGAACTGCACTGAAACTGCTTGACTACAGTGGGCATGCCGAGGGCTCAATTTGTGCAGGGGCTTGCTTGCCAGGGCTCAGCCCCAACCATTTAAATTTCAAGAGGAGACGGATCCCCAGGAAACGTTCCCCAGTAGAAGCGTATCCCACAAAACCTGATAGACCAGGGAAAGGCCAATATTGTCCATTTCAGGGTTGGAAGCAAAAGTCAGAAAAAGCTTGGAAGATTTATTTGGCTTTCATTAATAGCTTTCCTACCCCACCCATGTGCTTGTCATCATATAGATTAGATCACAAGACTTCCTGTCTTCTGCTGTAGGGAAGCTTGTGGGGGGTCTGATCTAGCTGGAAATTAAAGTTCATTTTCTATGCTCTGACAAACTTTGGGGCAGAGGGTATGGCTTCTGGGCCAAGCTTGGGCTCTATTTATTTATTTATTTATTTTACAAATTAAGCACTGGGCATGTCTAGGGCTCTTTTTGCACAGACACTTGAATATTGATAAAATGGGTGTACATTTTATTATACATATTGCAAGACTGCAGGTGTGCTCTGTGGGTGCCCTGCAACATGTATAATAAAATGTAACCCTCATTTTATCAGTGTTTGTGTGAAAAGGGCCTATGTTAGTCGATTAAAACATTCTTGTAAACCTCTTCAGCAGTGTGTGCAGCAGGCACATCATTCATTTTCGTATTTTTTGTTTAACAAAAAGTCATATGCGTAAAGAAAATGTTTATTTTTGTTTGGGTTTTTTTCTTCGTCTTATTGATTTAAAACCAATAAAAATTAAAACAATCACTGTGCATGCACAAAATGACCACCCGGGCCATCCTGTGTGTGGAAGAAAACAAGTTTTCAGTCTGTTTGGGAGTTTGTCAGAAAACACTTTATTTATTTAGCAATTGCTATTGCAATAGGAGAGACCTTTTCAGCAGCAGAGATTGCCTCTGACAGAAGAAAAGAAAAGTCTCTGATGGTTACAACAGTTTGGCATGTTTATAGCACTCTGTGAAAGCCTGAATTGTATCAATTCCTTATCAGTTACAACCAGAGAAAAGACAGGATTTATAAAAGAAAGCATTTTGTGGTCTGTCAGCAAGATTCAGTTCAAGGATTTTCCCCTTAATTCAGCATATTTCTCTCACCCGTCTGACGTACTTACTTGACCAAAGTTAAGTTTAAGGCCTACTAAACTTTAACTTCCACGTGTGCATGCGCAGCCCTTTCCCAAAAATCGAATTACTATGCACGTGGAAACAGCCGCCGGACTGTGCTGTACATATGCGCCCTTTCCCAAAGCGGCTCCGTCAGTATTGACACCATTTTGGGAAAGTGCTGCGCATGTGCAGAACCGCCCTGGTGGCTATTTTGTGGATGAACAGTGATTTCTTTTTTTTTTTTTAAAGATTTATTTTTAATCAGAAAAACTAAAATGGATGAAAGCAACCTATTCATCCGTTTTCATAACATTAGTCACAAAAAGGAATGGGGCTTCATTTGTTTCTGTAATTAATTAAAACACGAATTATACACCTCTGATAATTAGGTGCTATTACATGGTTTATTAAAGCAACCAGAAATGAAGGACTGCTCATCAAACACCGGGCTTAAGGTGCAGTATGTCTTTAAAGCCCTAGATTTCTTTTATATTACCTTAAAAGTACATACTTTGCTACATCTAAGATGCCTTCATCTAGCCACCGGTTCCTATGAATCTTGGCAGTAGAGCAAATAAAAGGAATTGAATTACTGCTCAATTTCTTAAGCATGTTTTACAAGCTCTTACAAAAATGTGTGGATTGAGTTGATAAGTTTTATAATCTTGAGGACTTTGAGAACGCACAGTCCAAAAACCATCTGACTGCAGCTTTCAAAAGGCTTCAATAGAATTAAGAAAATTTAAAATAACTGCCCCACACCTTTACAATTCTTGATTGTGCCATTTTATTTAATGCTAAATGTTTAACGTGTGCGCATGGTTTCCGTGTAGGCTGAACTGGTCAGTACAGTGCAATGTTCAAAATTACATTGTGCGATTCTACAAAGGTTCAACTAAAAAGTTCATATTCATTTATCTATATTCGTACTCAGAGGCAATAGTACTGCATTTATTTAGACTAGATTAAGTGGCACAGCTTAGATTTCATTTTTTCCTTTGTAGGTTATGGATCCATTATTCAAATGTACGCAGGCGGGGACCCTGTTAGAGCAGCCACAAACTGTTTTGGATTCCCACAATCTTTCTTTAAAGCCCTCTATGAATTTCCTCTCAGCAAAGTGGAAAATCTTCTCTCTGGAACATTTTCTTCAGAAGGCTTGCCGTCCGAGCCTGAAGATAATAGGCCATTGGAAGAAGAAAGCCGTGGGTCACTGGATGAGATGCAGCCTTCCATACAGAGAGAAGAACGCGAATCCAACACAGAAGCATTTATAGAGAGCAACCAAACTGAAGAGCAAGTTACAATGGACCTTGCTGTTGAGGATGCAGACTATAAAGAGAACAAGGAAAAAGGAAATGTAAGACTGTTTATTATCTTTCCTTGTACATTCCAAAGAAGCAAGCTGCATTGTTGTTTTTAAAAAGCAAGCCTTATAGGCAAGTTAGTTTCTGAGACCCAAGAAAAAGAGTTTTAAACTATACAGAGAGGCTAAAATTAACATGCCTTCCGAGCCAGGGCTAGTAGAGCGAACCCGGTCGTCTCTTATCAAGACAAGTGTTTAAGTACCGTGTAAATTCAAGCTCATGGTTGTGTAAAGTGATACCTTTTGCATACATTGATAAGAAATACTCTAATGTATCAGCACCACTTACACTTCAAAGCATTATTTTCATCCCTGTTCTCAAAGATTCAGGAAAAAAGAAGAAAACAGGAAGAAAGAAGAAAGAAGCTGCTGGAAACTGCTTCTTTACTGAAAGAAAAAAATGCTGATGGGTGAGCTTGGCTACATGACAAAACATATTTTTACTTTTAGTAGAATCATTTTGGAGGGAGACAGTTTTATTTTTATCCCAGCAGCAAAAAGTTGTTGTTTAAAGCATGCACAAATGTATGTGAGAAACACAATGAGTTCAGTGTGGCAAGTTATCCAAGATTCCCCTCGAACTCAGCCCCATAATGCTGAGACTTGGAGAAACTGACCAGACTTTCTTTCCCCTAGTCAAGTTTGCCCTGGGCTGGAGCTAATTCTTAGAATGAAATTTACCAGTATAAAGGGAGTCTCATCATGTTCATCAGGTGACTCAATGTGGGTGACTCCCTGCTCCTGCCCGACAATTAACAAGGGAAATGGGAGCCCCATTCAGAGGATTCTCTGTCCCCCTGCAGATGGGGTTCCCTGTTCATTGCCGGTCAGCGGGAAAAGAGCCGAGCCCTGACTCGTGTAGCACTACAGTGAGGGCTAGGAAAACCCACTTCCCAAAGCTCACTTCACTACAACCCGCACTGCACCACATTCAATGACAAAAAATCCCTAGGGTAAGGATGTGAAGTCCAGGGTTCAAGTCTGGCTTATGTGCAGAGTTACAAGAACCCACCTGATGGCTCCCAAAATGTGTTTGCTGCTGGCTGCTTGCTCCTCCCCTTTCCCTGCCACGGGAACAGCACAGTGAGGATCCATTGACTGAGCTTTCTCCTCCTAATTACTGCAGCAACGCCATCAGCATATAGGGGACCCGGCAGGGCTCTCTGCTCCTTCCCCGTTCTCTGTGGCAACTGCATAAAGAGGATTGAGCCGGGCTTCCCACTCCTTTCTTCCCTCCTTTGCCGTGGCAGCAGGGGTAGAGAACTACTTTCAAGTTGGCTTAAAGGGCTAGTGCAGTCAGTGATGTGGGTTTTCTGGGAAAATTTGAATTGGAACATTTTCCAGAAACTTTTCCCATGCAAACTTTTTTAATTTGCATAAAATGTGCATAAGAAAATTTTGAATTGGAACATTGTCCTGTTCAAAATTTCCTATAGTCCTGGAAAATTTTCTGCAGAAAATATTGGTAGTGGAACATTTTCCATTGTGAAAATTTTTCCACGGAAATTTTTCTGCCCCACATCACTGAGTGCAGCTGAATGAGAGAACGTGTTTCAAGATGGACCTGTGCACTGATGGAATTTGTAAGAGTGCAATGGAATATAGGGGAGGAGTTTAGATACACAGAACCCAAGTTGTTTAAGGCATTATAGGTTTTAAAAAAACAATACCTAGACTTGTGCTCGGAACACACTTGACACACTAATATCTACTGGAGAATGAAAGCAGGTGGTGGTGGTTGTTAATGTTATTTATTATTAACTGTTTATATAGTGCCAGAAATGCACCTGGTGCTTTACAATCAAATTATAGATGGGACCCTGCCCCAGTGGGCTTACTAAGAGGGATGAGGGGAGACAAGGGGGAGGGGAAAAGAGAGAGAAATGGGAATACATCCAAGAAGTTGCAAAACTTCAGATGCATGTGTTTAGCTTAGCTTAGTTACAGGGGGAAAGGACAACCTTAAGACAACCAGGTCAGAGACTAAAGGGATGAGAAAAAGCCTGATAGAAGAGTTTAAACTTTTTTTAAAAAAAAATTGTGGTGGAGGGGTGGTGGGAGAGAGATTCTACATAAGGATATAAGGAGCTACCTAACTGAGTCAGACCCATGGTCCATCTTAGCCCACTATTGTCACAACCTTACATGGCAGCAGGGCTTCAAATTTGGCTCTCCAGGGTCTCCGGCAGAGGCCTCACCCAGGTATGCTACTTGGGACCCTCCAAGATCAGCAGCAGAGGCCTCGCCCAGATGTGCTTACCAGAGATCCTGAATTGGAGATGTTGGGAACTGAACTTGGGACCTTATACATACAAAGCATGTGCTCTACCACCTGAGCCATGGTCCACCCCTGGCTATAAGCCCTTCCTACAGTTGGTATAAGCCCTTTGTACACATGGTATTGAACAAGATTATCTCATTTGGGACAGCATTTGGAAGTATGGCGTACCAGTTAATGGCATTATTAAAACTCAGGAAAGACTGTAGAAAACTTTCTAACTATATCTGTGGTGAATTGGAGTCATTTCATTACCAAGGACTTGGTTTCTTTTCTTGCTCTTGGATAGTTAAACATAATCCTTTCCTTGCAAATGTAAATAATGAGATTGAGTTTAAGAGATTATTTAGGAGTAAATTTTGAGTGAAACTTGGTTGACAACACAAATAAAAAATCAAGTGATAACAATTAATGGTAAAACTGGAAAGCAAGGTTTTTGTTTTATATTGTAAGCTCTCGGTCAGGGACCGTGTCTTATCTTATTTTTTGTAAAGTGACAGGTACATTGCTGGTGCTATATAAATGCTTATAATAATAATAATATAATCTTAATGAAGGAAAATCTAGCTCTTTAGACTTTATTGGGGCTTTAAACTGTTGCATAGCAAAACTGGCGCTCTTGTTATGTTTTTGGGCATGTTAGTAATTTCCCCATCTCAAAATACCCTTCATTGTGAAGTTTGTTGGTTAACACACTTAAAACCAATCAATATTGACTGCAGTTCTAATCATACTTGCACTGGGAGAGGCTGCCTCACTGAAGTTGGGGGATTTCTGCTAGTGCAACAAATTGCCATCTTTAAAAAATTTGGTAACCTAACAAAACGCTTCTCCTTCCTAGAATTTGTGTATCCCCCCCCCCCCCCCCCCCCAAATAAAGCTACATTCAGGTGCCAAATACATGCTGCTGTTAGCGAGTCTTTCTATTTTTTTGGAAGCACAAAACTAATGTGCGAAACTTTCTGTTGCAGATTAATTGTAGCCAGCCGATTCCATCCAGCTCCTTTGTTAGTTTCATTATTGGAATTTGTTGCTCCTTCAAGGCCGTTTGTTGCCTACTGCCAATATAAAGAGGTGAATTGAATATATTTTATCATTACTAGATCTATGTTAAGTTTGTGGCAAACTTAGTTAACTGGAGTTTCTTTCAGCCATTATTAGAATGCTACACAAAACTGAGAGAGAAAGGCGGTGTTGTTAATCTCAAGCTATCCGAAACCTGGCTGCGAAATTATCAGGTGAGCATTGCGAGAAGTGACTATTATAAGAAATGCAAACACTCTAACTGGCTGCTTCTAGCAAAACTGCAATTTAGCTGCACTATATAGGATTCAGATCACTCCTGCAGTGCAGCTAAAATAAAAATAATTCAGCAGCTGCACACATTCCATCTTGGAGAAAGACGAGGGAGCAGGATCTGACCCTGCACAGAGACACTTGGGAGTGGCCAGGGCAGTGAGAAGGACCTAGGGGCATAGAATGGGGGAACTGGTGCAGCTACGTGATACCGTCCCAGCGCAGTTTGTGCTCTAGTTGCATGCTGGGCTTGGACTGTCCAGCTTCCCTTTGCCTCTCCTCCTGCCCAAGCTGTTGGGTCCTGCTGGAAGCAGCATGAGGGCTAGGTGGGCTTCCTTGCCCACTCACCAGGTGCACTTCTCCCCTGCACACTCTCTCCAGTGCTTGCTCCTTCTTGCCTGGTGTCTGCTTGGTCCCGCCTGGTGCACTCCTTGCCTGCTCCTCCAATTCACTGTTCCAGTCATTGAAGGGGAGGGGAGGAAATCACATTGCCACATTTTCCTGAGTTTTGAGAAGCTTTGGAAGGAATGGGGGGGCATGAAATCCCTGCCCTAAAAGGCGGAAGTCCACAGATTCAGACAGTGCATCAGTTTTGAAATACCTTGCTCCGGTGCTTTGATACTGTCCCAGTCATGGGGGTGAGTCACTTTGCTGCATTTTCCTGAGTATGGTAGTGGTTTGGGTGGAGGCATGAAACCCACACCTTGAAAGCTGAGAATCTGTAAGTTCACACAGTAAAAACAAATAAATAAAAAAAATCCTTCCCAAGTTATCCACACGCCATACATTTTAAATTTGTTTCTGTTTTTAAACTCGCTGTCCCAGGAATGGAGGATTGGAGTGGGGTGGTTGCTTTGCCACATTGCATTCCCAAGTCAAATTTTTACAAACTATACAGAGGTCCAAAATAAACATCATTTCAGTCTCCAGGACACCCATCACTCAATCTTGTTCCCTGCCATAGTTATCCATCGGTGAAAAAGTTGTAGAATGTGAGATTTTGCACTTTTACCAGAAAATTCAATTTACTATAACTGTCATTCTATAACTGCTTTTTACCAAATTTGGACACCTTCCACATCTCTCCACGAGGATCAAACATGCCAAATTTCAGACCATTAGGTTGTATGGTTCTAGTTTTATAAGCCTTGAAAGATTTGTGGTTTTATGGAGCAGTATACTCAACTGTAGAGTGGCTCCTGCCACTTGACTATATTGAGTTGTGTTTATATGGTCAAGAAAGTTTATGAAAGCATCTTCTTATCCACGTATTTTTTCACTGAGGTGGAAGCTAGTGAGAAGATTGGGAAAACAACAGTAGCCTTTGGGCAATAGTGCGATTACTGCTGAAATACTGCATGGTGACAAGTTTGCTAGCACATCTGTGGAAAGCATGGGGGGGCAGGGAGGAGAATATAATTGGGAGTACAAAGGCCGGAGTCCTGTGGCTCACTTCCTGCACCGTGGCTCAATAGCTTTTTCCATCTGAGAAGGGCGAAGTGTATTTCCTTCTGGAGTCTCTCGGTAACATTCCTCCTTCAGCTGGAAAAAATCAGTTCAGGCGTGCCATGAATGTTTGACTTCTCTTGCCTTTTCATTGTTGATACCTGTTAGCTTGGGAAACTCAAAACTAGAATCTGGAACCTGATGTTGCATTGAAAAGCAGAGTGGTTAGGAATACAAAGGAGTATGTGCTGCTTTCAAACATATACTTCTAAACTGGTCAAGCCCTACATTTATATGGCAGTTCTATGACAAAGCTGCTGCTTTCACCCAGTGACAAACCTACCTGAACACATCCTTAGAAGGTCAGGAGAGGGGACGTGCATGCAAATTTTCAGGCACATCTTTGATAAGGTGGGAATCCCCAGAGGTGGGTGATTGAAGCTTTTATGTGCATTTACAAGGGCAGGTGACCAAGATTTGCATGTGCATCCCCTCTCCCAACCTTCGAAGGACGCATTTGTGCAGGTGTGAAAGTGGCCACGGTCTGTGTCGGAACAGTGATTCCCATAATCCAAAGGACTAATGATCAGATGCCAGAGTGCGGTACAGATCTTAAGATATCTCATAGGTTTTATGCCTAAAATATTATAGCCTCAAATAATAGTTTTGTTTGACTTTATTTCATATGCTTGTGATGAAAACTTCTCTTTTTGCTGCTGCTTTGTATAAAGGTTTTACCAGAACGAAGCCACCCAAAACTGATGATGAGTGGAGGGGGTGGCTATCTTTTATCGGGCATTACTGTCGTCAACGAGAGTGTCAAATCTGATGCCAGCCACGTAGAGGCGCAGACTGAAGAACCAACATCTAAAAAACGCAGACTTCAGGAACTTCATTGTTAACAACTGACTATGATTTGCCTTTAAGTTCCTAGTAGCCTTCCACTTAATGTAACTAACATGTTTTGGGTTGCCATTATTGGTGGCTCTTGACTATTCAGAAAAATGTACCTGTTTATCCACCTGCCAATAGGAGCTGCAGATACATTGCAAAGAAGACTTTTGTTGATCTTCTCAGCATGACGTGACCGGGAGGAGAGCAATGTTTGGGGTAATCTTTTATCGGAAACTTCCCTTGACCTAGTTGGCGCACACTTTGGCCAACTGCATCACTTCAGAAATGCATTTTAGTGGTTGTAGGGGAGATCTTGAAGTGACATTCATGGGATCAGTCTTACTGTGTGGTGGCTGCAAGAATTGGATGACAGTCAAGTCTATAAAAAGTCTGAAGGTTTGAATTGACAAATGTAATGTGGCTGCTTGTCATATTACAATTATTATTTGGGTAAATATAGGTAAAATTTTATGTTCTGTGTCCCTTCTCAAGAACAGAACTCTGGCCTTTTTAAAGGGGGGGGAGGGGGTCTGTGTGCAGCAGGTGATGGGCCATGCAGGGGGGAGGGTGCAGATGGGTGCACACCCATATACACCTACCTCCAGAGCAGCACAGAGCATCCTGCCTTTTTGCCGGTTGCTCCGTTCCGGTGGGGATGTGTGGGTCATGGGAGCGCGCATCCACACACCTCTACATTACACGATACGCTCCCCAGCATGGATGGTGGGTGTCCATTCAGGGAGCATCTCATGTAAAAAGGGCCTCTGACAGGGATTACTTTGACCACCTGGAAGTAATGCAGCAAAAGTCATGTACTGTTTCTTTCTGATGGGAAAAGGAAAGAAAAAAATTATTAAAGCCAAATTTCTGCTTCTCAGCCCTTTGCTTCTGAGAACAAGAACTGCAAAGCATCAGTATGACTGACCGTTAAGATACCAGATATTTCAAATACATGTACTTACTGGAAGCTGATGTGTGTTTGTAATTCTTAAAAAAATGAGCAGTTTGAAAAACTACATTTTAATGATTTCTCCTTAAGTAGAATTTCTATTCATCTACAAAGCTCTTAAACCTCACTTTTAAATTAAACTCTTGCAGTACAAGAGAACTTTTTTTTTCTATTTAACTAAAAAAAAATACTTAAGGGTAAGGGCTTCAGCGTTGGACACGTGACCTACGAAAGTAGCCTAGCTCCTCCCTCAGAACCTTCCAGCACAGATCCCATTGATATCAGCGTATGCTTCCTGAGGCCAGAGCCAGTCCTTCAGGGACCATTACTGACTGCTTGTAAACCAGGGTCTGCAGAAACCTCTCCTCACCCTAGGCCACGTGAAAGTGTTTACAGGCTCATTGTGGCGCACCAAGAGCACTGCTCCTGCTCATGGAGGATGCATGGGACTGCTGGGGGGTAGGAGGATAGAAGCACTCGGACTTCAGTGCATCTGCCAAGGTGATTACCTTTTCCCTGTCACTTCACCCAACCTCCTTTTCTCCCCATCATTGCAGCTACTCCTGCTGTCCCCCTTCCTCTAGTTCCACCCAGTCTTCCCCCTACCCCAGCCATTCCAGCTGCCCATGGCAACCTGTTCCCTGTCATTCTAGCTAGTTCCAATAGTCTGCTCTGTCATTCCACCCCACCCCACCCCTTGGCCTGCCTCCATATCATTCCAGCTGCTCCTGGCAGGTGCCCCCTTGTCGTCTTTTTTATATATATTTGTATCTCATCCTTTCCCTAAGGCTCGGGGCAGGTTACAATACAAAAAACATAAAATCCCCTATCCCCACCTACCAAATGCTTTGCCAAAATATAAAGTCTTGCATTGTCTGTGGAAAATGCTCATTTCAGGATCATTCCATTCCTGGCTGCTTCCTCTCCATCATTCTGGCTGTTCTTAGGAACCACCTCTCTGTTATTCCACCCAGTCCCTCATCATGCCATCTCCTTTAGATAGCCTCCCTGTCATCCCAACCCATGCCTTAATATTCCAGTAGCTCTCCCATCATTCCACTAGTATCCTCCTTTTCTGCACCACTCAGTCATTCAGAATAGTCTTTTTATTCCAGCTGACCCGTGACCTTTTCATTCTACCCAGACCCCTATCATTCTACTTCCTCCCTGACCTCCCACTGTGCCTTCCTTCTCTTTCTCTCCCTTGCCCCCCCACTTGGCATTCCACATCCTCCCTTCTCTCCCTTTTGAGATGCTGCTCCATTGTGTTGCTTTACTGCCCATAAAGGGCTGTTGTCACTCCAAGATTTCCAATTGGCATGTGTTGATTCATTGCTTTTAGTGGGCATTTCGTGTTCATTTTAGTCTGTCCCAAGACTACCCATAGCATGTTTCAGTTTGTGCCAAATTAAACCATGCTCAGCAATATAACTGTTGGTAGCTATTTCCCCAAAATAGGAACTAGTCCGGACTTGGGTGTGATTTAATACTTAGAAATCTTCAGTTGAACTTTAAATAAAAATTCCCCTAGCCCCCCCCCCCCCAGCACAGAAGGGAAGGAGGAGGAAAACACCCCCACCCTAGATTGTAAACCCAGGGATTAGCTTGTAATGCCCCTAGCGCCCCCCCCCCCCCCCCCCCC
>QEPC01006398.1:2068966-2108956 GCA_003113815.1 Sphenodon punctatus
CCCCCCCCCCCCCCCCCCCGAACAGAAGAGAAGGAGGAGGAAAACACACCCCACCCCTTAGATTGTAAACCCAGGGATTGCAAAGTCCTTTGAAAGCCCCAGGCTTAGATTGTAAACCCAAGCAGGGGATAACGGCAGAGGAAATGCTGCCGTCGTCTTCTGGGCGCCTCTTGAAGCTCTGGCAACAGTTAACGTTCTCTGCCTCCGGCCATGCCACGCTGCCACTTGACCACGCCCAAAGCTCCACCCTCCACAAGAAACAACACTGAGGAGAGGGTTGGAGCTGCGGGGAGAAGCTTGGCTTTACTTGGTGGCACCCAGCGGGCTATTCTCACTGACTTCCTGCCGTGCCACCGCGTCTCCACAGCCAGGAAGGGGTGTGGAGCGCCAGGAAGACACTGGATCTTAGCACCATTGCGTGTGGGTTTTTTTGCCGGCTCTGCTCTTCGGTTTGGGGAAAACCTTGGGGAAATAACGGAAGTCACAGAATGATCGCAAAAGTCACTAAAATCGCAGGAGCCACTGACTCGAGTAGTTTTATTTAATCATATTTTCACCCCACCCCCTCCTGAAACAGCTCATTGAGTTAATGGGACTAATACTAGGGTAAGTAATATCAGGATTTCAGTCAGGCACCATGATCCTCCATCTGTTTAAGTCTGGTGCTAATCCTTAATGCCAGTGCCATAGGCAACTAGTGCGGGGGAGTGGGGGTGGGAAGAATGCTTGCCCAGCCCCCACTCCTGTGCCCTCCCGCCATTGACCGTTACCAGTCACCTACGGCCAGTACAAATCCCATTCACTTCAATGAGACTGGTGCTGCAGCTAAGTGCTAATGTCAGCACTAAACAAGTAGAAGATCATGCCATTCTATATCATACACCCCTGAATAGTATTGGTTTTGTTCTCTTGTATCACCTTCCCAGCAATGTAAGGTTTGTACAGGTTTAGCAGACGACAATAATTTTATTATTTCTATAGTGCCCTGCCCTACCACTACCATTGGCGCTCAGGGCACTTTACAACATAAAATTCAGTTAAAACAAGTCTAAAGCCATTTAAAAGGATACGGTAACAAGGAAGGAAAAACACATTACAGGGAACCAGCAATGCATCCTAAAAGCACCTGGAGAATAAATAACACCCCATTCATCCATCCAAATAGAGCTCAGGTTTATTTGCATTAGCATTGGCTTTCGTCACTCCCATGAAACAGTAAAATAATACAAAAGAGGCAGATTATAATATAAAATCGTTACTGGAATCAATGGGTAATTCCATCTAAATTCCACTCTATATGCAAATTGAGCAATTTTAATCATGGTAGATTATTCTGTTGAAACACCCATGACAAAGTTTTGAAAATGATTACAACCAGAGGTTGTAAGTAATCCTCAATTCATTGAAAAGGGCATTCCATCACATAATGGACCAACCCTTCACCACACCAGACTGGCATGGACATCTTAAATCTCTTAGGAGAGTCAATCTTCTGTCACCTGTAACAGCAGATTGCATTTGTCCTGTATGTTCATCTTAATGAGAACAATTTCTGTTTAAGGTAGAATGTTAAGTAATTTTCCATCCACCATCAGTTTTCCAGAGCAAATATAGTGGAGAAATACAGCTGTTCTGTGAAACAGCAATCTCTCTTGGTCTTTGGAAAACAAGATCCTTATCCCTAAGTAAGAAAAACCTTTCATCCTCATTAGCAAAATCACCCAGTCCACAGCAAGAAACAGTTTTGGTCACAAACGATAGCCAAGGAGAGCACAAAAAGCTAGAGTGACTTTTCTCTCAAACACATTTTAGAAAATCTAGATGGGGAATACAGGAGTATCCTAAACCAATAACTTAGCGCCCTAATGCTTATGGTTGTCAAAATAACCTTAAAAATGCAGCTGGCATATTTATTATTTATATAGCGCCAGCATAGGAGGTAAGCCAAAAACGTGTCATTGGGGAATATAAATATCAACATCCGCTATATAACCCCCGATTTCTGCCCCATACAAAAGTTGAGAAACAATTTTAGCACGAAAGTCTGTTAGAACTGCAGATATAGATTTCCTTGCAAAGGCATAATAAAAACGTTCAATAGCCAGGGCCAATTGAGTGACTTTAGATTTGAGGTGCTTAGAATGGCTTGACCAGTGCTTAAAAGAGGAAAGTCCTGGATATTTATACTCCTTAACCACCGCTAATCTATGGGAGACTGTGCACCAGGAAAAAGAATTAGTTTAGTTACCCCCATATAAAATTTAGTTTGGGAATAATTCATGAGTGCTTTATTGAGCAAGCTAGGAAATAGCTCACTACAACCCAGCCTGTGTCCTTAATGGTGTCATCTGCTTATGTTAACATGCAGATATGAGTATTCAATAACTTTGGTTGATGAAAATCCAGTTTATCATATTCCTTATCTTGTTAACAAAGCTTGAACAAAAGGGGGACTAAAATACAACCTTGGTGGACTCCCTTGGGGGTAGGAAATTTTAAGGTCAACTGTCCTTGTAGACGGTATCTCACTTGGGCCCATGTATTCTCATAAGGAAAGGAAAATTGGGTACTTACCTCTGAATTTTCCTTCTCCGGGGGGATCCTCCTGGAGGGCTAGTCAGACAGGAAGGTAGATCCCGCTGATCACCAGTAGGAGGCAGACACTCAATTTTGAGGAGCCTAGTAGGAGGACTCTATCCTCAGCTCCCCAGACTAAAGCTCTCTCTAACCTTATATTAACTAGTAATGCTAACTAATTAGAAACTAAACATTAGGGCTAACTGAACTCTGCCCTTAGCTATTATACTCTCAACCCTGATTATAGTTTAACAGAGTTCCAACTGAGTCCCTGAACTCCCTCCTGAGACACCACAGAGTTGACCTCACTCCGGGTGGGGACTGGCCCTCCAGGAGGATCCCCCGGAGAAGGAAAATTCAGAGGTAAGTACCCAATTTTCCTTTCTCCTGGGGGATCCTCCTGTCTGTCCAGTCAAACAGTAGCGACGTACTCAAGCAGTACTCCAGGCCTATCCAGAGGGAGGGAAAGCTAGTGAGGGAGAACTTGGTAAAGTGTTTGCGGACAGAAGGCGTACTGGGGTACTCCTTATAGGACAGCCTGCAGAACCCGTCTCCCAAAGGCTGCATCGACAGAGTCTTGAAGGGAAATTTTATAGTGTTTGGTGAATTAATGGACCGAGGACCAAGCCGTGGAACGGCAGATCTCTCCGTACGAAGCTGCATTCCAAAAGGCCTGAAAAGTTGCTGCCCCCCTAAGGGAGTGAGCAAATATCCCCGAGGGGGGAAGCTTCCACTCTGCTATGTAGGCTTCAAGATGTATCAGGGATTTGGAAGTCTTCAAACCCCTCCTCTGAGGGTTACAGGACACAAACAGGGCCGAAGATCGTCTAAATACCCTTGTTCTGTGAAGGTAAACCTCCAGAGCTCTCCTAATGTCTAACGTATGCCACTCCCGTTCTAGAGGGTGAGAAGGATTCGGGCAAAAGGATGGCAGAGAAATCTCCAGCTCCCTATGAAAACGAGTATCCACCTTGGGGCTGAAGGCTGGATCCAACCTAAGAGTTACTGAGGACTCCTTAAAGGAGCACAGAGTAGGGTCTATTGAGAGAGCGCCGAGTTCAGAGACCCTCCGAGCCGAAGTCATGCCCACCAGGAAAGCTACCTTCAGGGAAAGATAGCATAGGAAGATCTCGGAGAGAGGTTTGAAAGGAACCTTCGTGAGGGCTCTCAGGAGGAGGTTCAGATTCCAGGAGGGAAACCTGTGGACCACTGGGGGAGATAAGATCCTAGCTGCCCTGAGGAAACGTTTAATGTGAGGGTGACCTGAGATCTGACGGCCCTTAACTGTCCCCAGTACGCTATTGAGGGCTGCTACCTGTCTCTGTAAAGTGCTGGGTTTCAACCCTATATCTAACCCCTCCTGTAGGAAGTCCAGGACTACTCTGACGGAGGCCCTCTCTGGTCTAATGAGTGGTTTCACACCACCCTGCAAAGGTGGACCATGTACTTTGATAAATACGTCTCGTTGCTGGTCTTCTAGACTGGAACATTGTATCTAATACCCTGCTGGAGTAACCTAGATTACTAAGGGCCCTCCGTTCAATTTCCAAGCTGTCAGTTTGAATGATCCTGGGTTGTTGTGCAGGATTGGCCCTTGAGAGAGAAGATCCGGTCTCACTGTTAGCCTGAGTGGAGGCTGTGGGCTGAGGTCCTGTAAGTCCGCGAACCATGGTCTCCATGGCCAATAAGGGGCTACTAGGATGACAGTCGCCCGTTCTATTCTGATTTTCGTTATTGTCCGCTGTATGAGTGGGAATGGTGGAAATGCATATAGGAGGCCCTGAGGCCAGCTGCAGTTCAATGCGTCGAAGGCGATTGCCTTGCGATTCGGGTGACGTGAGATGAAGCTCTCCATCTTCGCGTTGACCAGTGAGGCGAACAGGCCGACTGATGGTGGGCCAAAGTGGTTGGATATGTCCCTGTAGGCCGAGGGGTGAAGGGACCATTCTCCCTGGTCCAGTTGCACCCTGCTGAGCCAGTCGGCCTGGGTGTTGGCTTGGCCCTTGATGTGGATTGCCCTGAGAGATCTCAAGTTGTTCTCTGCCCACCTGATGAGAGTGGTCGCCATTTGGTGTAGGGCTTCGGATCTCAAGCCTCCTTGATGATTTACATAGGCTTTCGCTACTGTGTTGTCTGTATACACGAGCACGTCTTTGTTCTTCAACGTTGGAGCTAGTCTCCGTACAGCTAGATAAATTGCCCTCAGTTCTAACCAGTTTATATGGTGGGACCTCTCCCATGGAAGCCACTTGCCTTGAGCTGTGTGTCCTTCCGTGTGTGCCGCCCAACCTTGGAGACTGGCGTCTGTTGTTAAGAGTCATCCTCCTCGGATCGGAGAGGGGCATTCCGGGAGTGTATCTGTCTGGATGAGACCACCACTTCAGTGACTTCTTTAGGGCTGGAGTTACTATGATCCAGGGGTTCCTGCCCTGAGTCAGGACGTCTTGCCACGGGCGTAGAAAGTGGAACCTGGTCCGCTGGACAATCCCTAGGCAGGAGATCATGGCTCCCAGGAGGCTCGCGAGGGTCTTTAGCTTGGTCTTGCGAGCCTTCGTGACCTGCCGAATGAGGAGCAGGATCTTTAGCCACCTCTGTTTGGAGAAATAGTTTGTATTGTTTGGTGTCTAAGACCACCCCTAGGTGGTCCAGGGTTTGAGTAGGAACAAGATGACTCTTCTTGATGTTGATGATGAACCCGTAGTCTTGAAGATACTCTATGACACGGTTCATGTCCCTCTGTGCCTGGGCGTAAGATGGAGATCTGACGAGAATGTCGTCCAGGTATGGGTGAATTTTGATTCCGTCCGTTCGAAGGTTCGCCACCAGGGTGACCAGAACTTTGGTGAACGTCTGTGGTGAGGTCGCTAGGCTGAACGGTAGAGCCGTGAACTGCCAGTGCTGCACCGCATAGTTGAACCAAAGCCATTGTCTGTGAGACGGGCGGATAGGTACATGGAGGTAGGCCTCCTTCAAGTCGAGAGCCGTCAGCCATTCCTCTTGTCCTAATGCCGTTCGTATTGATTGTAGGGTTTCCATCCTGAATTTCTGTACTCTGAGGTCTTGGTTTAGTCTTTTCAGTTCTAGTATGGCTCTCCATTCGTCCGATTTTTTGGGAACCAAGAAGAGTATCGAGTATAGGCCTTGGCCGTGTTCGGCTGGCAGAACCTCCTCTATTGCTCCGATGGAGAGGAGTCTGTCGATCTCTGTTTGCATAGCCAGCTGTTTGTCTGTGTTGCTGGGTACCAGAGAGGAGCAGAAGAACAGGGAGAGGGATTGATGGAATTCTACAGCGTATCCCAGTTTGACGGTCTGGAGGACCCAGGCGTCTGTGGTGGTGACAGCCCATTGTGCCGCGAACTGCTGCAGACATCCCCCTAGTTTTTGGTGTTCGTGGGGGCAGGGCATTGTACCGTCAGGCGTCCTGTTTTGGGCGTCCTGTTCCCTGTCGCTGTCTGTTTCGAGAGTCGCTGCCCTTCTGCTTCTGCCAGCGCAGCTTATATCTCTGCTGGTTCCCCCTGTGTGGGGAAAAAAGGGTCGTTGGGTACCCCCTGCCGGGGTATAGGGTGTGTTGAAGGAGGAAAAGGGCTTCTTCTGTACTCCCATGCTTTGCAAGGTCTGCTTTTTGGTCTTGTCCGCCGCATCCGTCAGGACCTTATTCAGGCACATGCCGAATAACCTACGCCCTTGGAAAGGTCCGCCGACCAGAGCATTTTTGGTCATGTTGTCACCTTTCCACGACCTCAGCCATAGGCGACGGTGAGCTGCGATGTTGGAAGCGGCCGCTTTAGAAGCCCAGCGAAGGATGTCTGTAGACGAGTCTGTCATAAAGGAGTAGGCTAATTGAATCCTTGTGGATAGTACCCTGGTCATCTTCTCTGAGACTTTGGGGTCTGATGATCTCTTGATCCAGACCATTAGGGCCCTGGAAAAGTACGAAGAGACCGTAGCCATCTTGATGATTGAAGAGACCTCATCAAAGTTCCTTCTTAGATTGCTGTCAATGCCTTTATCCATCAGGTCCCTGGGGAAGCACTCTCCCTCCATGGGGAAGACTGAGCTTCTGGCCAGGGAAGCCACTGCTGCATCGACCTTTGGAATAGACAGAAGGGAGTTTTTTCTCTTGTTAAAGGAATACAGGGACAGTTGGGATCTGGTCAGTTTGGAGGCCCTGTTGGGGTTCTGCCACTCTTTCCTGATGATCCTTTCATAGGCTTTATCTAAGATCATGCCTCTGTCCGTCTCTTGCATGGGGAAGGTACTCTCTCGCTTCCTCCTCTTCCTCGAAGTGGATGAGGAGTCCTTTTCTTTCTTGTTTTAGGTGGAGTGCTTTTACCACCAGGTCATAAATCTGATCCCTGTACTTGCTGGGGAATTATCTATCTGGATTGAGTGAGGGATTCAGCTCCGCCTCCTCCAATTCTTCCCCTGAAGCCAGGTCCTCATCACTTTCTATCTCCCCTTCCGAGATCTCCCCTCCTTCCTCCATGGGCTCTGCGGGGGGTGATTTCTCTCCCTGTCTGGCCCTTCTGTGTCTGTGGACCCTCTCCTCCTCTGAGGATTGGTTAGACATGGCCTCCTCTTGTTCCTCCTCCGAGGAAGCTAGGGAGTCGAGAGGCCGGATGGGCCTGTGAGGCTTCTTAGATTGGGGTTGCTTGCCCCTGCCTTCACCCTTGGACTTGCCCTTAAAGTGCCCCGTTTCCCTTGGCCTGGGGGGAAACCTCTTTCTTTTAAGCTCTGAGAGGATCTCCTTAAGGACTGCCATGTGGGGGTCCTGAGCCGGTGGGAGGCTTCGGGGGGAACTCACTGAAGCTGTTTGGTCCGCTGGGGCCTCAGTGGCTGCAGCTGCCTTCTTGCTGCGAGCGGCCATTTTCTTTCTCCCACTGATGTGAAGCTGAGTGGGGCAGGGGCGTCTGCTGTGCTCGCCTTGTGCTGGGCTGGCGCTCTGGGAGGATGGGGGAGGGGCACCCTCACTGAGTCCCGATTGCTGCCTTTTACCGTCTGAGTGGAGACGGGAGGGCTTGGAATGGCGGCGGTGCTGTGGCAGGTGGGCTGATTTTCTTTCTCCCGCGTGTGCCCTGCCGGGGATCCTGTTCCTTAGCCTGCGCTGCTGTGGGGGAGGGGAGATGAGCTTCCCACCATGCTGGGCATCCTTGAGGGCTGGGGGGGGGGAAACACGGGCAGTTGATTCGGCGGTTCCCCGGAGGATCCTGTCCCGCTCTCTGGGCCACGCTGCTGGAGGGGGAGCACTCTGCCACGTGTCGGGCTGAGGCGGCGCTTGAAGGGGTTAGAGCGAGGGAGGAAAGGACAGCCTGTCTCCTAACTCGCTGTTCCCTGGGGCCTGTTGTCTCGCCCCCTTCTCTAGCTCTGTGGGCTCCCTTCCTAGTCCAACCAGGTCTGGCCGGCTGCCGGTAGCAGACAGGTCTGGAAGGGGGAGAACTGCTGCGCCTGCTCTTCCGGTGAACCCCGTTCAAGAAAGGGGGGGGGGAACCCGGGAAAAGCTCCAGACCCTCTCTGGGAGGAGGGGGGGGAACAGGGAGAATTTATCTCCCCCTGGCAGCAGGAGCTCTAACCTTTGAAGCTGTCTCTGAAGAAATCCAGCAGCTTGCCTGCTTCCTATCTGATCAGAGGCAGAAACAACTGGGGAGCTGAGGATAGATCCCTCCTACTAGGCTCCTCAAAATTGAGTGTCTGCCCCCTACTGGTGATCAGCAGGATCTACCCTACTGTCTGACTGGACAGACAGGAGGATCCCCCAGGAGAATGAGAAGTTTTAAAAGAATGGGGTCAGTGCCTAGCTTAATTAACTTGTTCCAAAGCAATGGTCTATTTATGGAACTATCCAAACAAAAAACCAATGGTTTTAAAAAAAGTTAAAGGTAGGACCATTTCCAAACCAAAAAACGTCCCTCTTATCCAATATTCCACACCATGAAAACTGATTACAATTCCTATTCAAAAATTTTTTAACACATGTTCTATCAAACAGATAGATTGCATTCTATCAAACCGAATCTCTACAGTTGTCTACACTGGCAGTATCAACTGAAACGACAGAGGCAGTTTGAAAAAATTGTTCAGTGTTGAATTACAATAATTAATTCCTACTGAAAAAATGTGATAGCTTAGTGATAAATATTAATAAAAGTATGTCTGGCAAGGAATTAAGTACATATCTTATGTTTATGCTGATAGTAAATTATGAAAGATAGACAATCTTTAAATAATTTCTATGCTTTTTGGCGTTTAAATTTTGTTATGTGCAAAATGTTTTTTGAATAGGAATTGTAATAAATTCTCATGGTGTGGAATGTTGGGTAAGGAAAGCTGTTTGGTTTGGAAATGGTTCTACCTTTAACGTTTTTTAAACCATATTTTTTTGTTTGGATAATTTAGCTGTTTTTTTGTGATTAATAATTGCATCAGAAAATACCAATACAGGGTCGGGGGTTGGAAAGGTGGAGGAGGGGAGTGAGGAGGAGGTGCAGGGGTTGGGTAGGTGTGGGGGGAAGTCAAGAAGAGGAGGGGCAGGTTAGGGGTTGGGAAGATGTGGGAGCCAGGTTAGGGGATGTGGGGGAGCGTCAGAAGGTAGGGCGGGGCACCAGGTTAGGGGAAGGAAATGGGGGGGAATCAGGTGGAAGGGGGAGGGTACGAGGGGCAGAAGATGGTGAGGGTTGTGAGGAGGGGGTATGGCCAGGTTAGGAAAGTGGGGGGAGTCAGGAGGAGGGATGGGGTGCGAGGGTCAGGTTAGGAAGGTGTGGGGAGTCAGGAGGAGGGGCTGGGGGTGCAAGGGTCAGGTTAGGAAGGTGAGGGGTTAGGAGGAGGGGCTGGGGTCAATATTAGCACTATAATTTGCAGTTCTATTGGAAAAACCCTTTTACTATCCTTCATGAAGCTGTTCTTGATGCTTCTACCTAACCAATAATAGTTTGTACTCTTTTCTTAAGGAACGAAAGTCTTCCTCCAAGGTCCTATTGTTAAATCTTAGATCTTTGATGCTCAGTGTACAGCTTGGATTTCTGACTTGCCTGATGAAGGATCCTGTGAGGTCCGAAAGCTTGCAAACCTCCACCAACCCAACTTGGTTCAATAAAAGTTATCTCTACGCTACTTTGTCTCTACGACCTATTTTTGGGACCAACACGGCAAACACACTCTCTCCGTGTTCTGGTTAAACATACGTATTACGATATTGTTGCTCACCCCACTTCCCCAAGCGGTGGGAAGTTCCAGGGGCAGCCTTGCTGGGTTGGTGTCCCTTTGGCAGGAGAGAGAAACTGGAGTTACTGTGTGGTATAATAGTCCTTTTATTTACAAATGTACATGTTGACAGGAATGGCTGGGATCAGCTGCCAGTTCCTCCAGTCAGGACCTGCTGAACCCTCCAGGACCAGCACCAGGGATCCCCCAAAAGCTGTCTCTTTGTAGTCTTTTGCCCCCAAACTCCAGCATGCAACTGCCAGCCAGGCTGCAGCTCTCTACTCTCTGACTCAGACTGCAAAGCTGTCCCACCCAGTACTCAGCATCACCCAGCCCAAACCATTGTTCTACGACAAGGGGCTGGCAGACCAGCTCAGGTGTGGCCGATGGCCCTATACATTTACTTACATTCCAGGAGAAATGAATCCAAACAGGGTTGCATTCTCAGGGGGACCCCAGATCCATACAATAGTCTTTATCGAACTAGGGTGCATTATTAATCTTGGCAGTTATCATGGGTCCTAACTATAGTTGTTAAACAAGGGCCTTTTTTAAATGGGTGCATCAGATTAAAAAAGGGTCAAGGATTAAGCAGATTTATTAGGAACTGGGAACTATTGTTGTGGTTGAATTTAACACTGTCTCGCAGGCTCATAAGCTCCTCTTGATAGAAAGCCTTTTTAAAAAGACAGATTCAACACTCCCAAGTTTCTTGCAATAAAATAACATCATGGTCAGTAAGAAAAGACATAAAATTGGGATCTCCAGTTTTGCTCTTTAGGCCTGCAATGTAATGTTCCATAACAAAAATGAAAGCAACTGAGAATTATAAATTACTTTATCATGAAGTCATTGAGTATTCAACAATTCCTAATGGGGAATATGAGACAACACTGTTTTTAGAAGATGGACATACATGGGGAGGGTCACTAAGAAATTCAGAAGCAGAACAATTTAACTTCAAAGCTGACGGTAGCGTATGGGGGATCTCCCTCCCATTTTGAATACGGGGTTAATCCCTAGGAACATGAGCCTCAGACTGTGGGTGTTTTTAAATGAGACACATCCATGCATGGCCCCCACCATTCACGCATCCAACTGCTCATGTGACAGTGGTACATGGGGAAGCATGCTCCTGTGGCCCACGCAGCAGCCACGCACAGAGAACTCCTGAAAATTCCGGAGTACCCCACGTGGGCCAGTGTGGGCCGGCATGCTGGGGAGCCTTGGCAAATCAGCCATAGGCCGGCTAGCACTCATTTAAAGTGCTCCCCATGCATACTGCGTACATCGGCGCCCTGCAACTGTGCCACTCAGTGTCCATGGACCCCCCCCCTTCTGCAGCACTTGTTTTAAAACACCCTCGTTTGCAGACATAATAGATCTGGTGTTATCCATCTGGGACTTGATACAATCCTTTGGGGTATTAGACATGCTCAAAGAACAGAGCTGGAAATTCTCCTGCTAGTCTTTAAGGCTAGAGGCTACTATAGCTGGGAGAGTTACTGATTGGAAAATTATTAGCTACTGTTGGCTCCAGCTCAGATGTTAAAAAAATCATCCATATCTATCCATTTCCTCATTTTAGAGAGATGATACTCTCAATTCTAGCAGCATAATCATGCTCCGTATTTTCCACAGGGCCCATTAATCTTTAATCACTACAGCAGGTCTGTAGGCGTTAAGAATCAGGTCTCTTGGTAATGGGGAAAACATCTCTCTCCAATAGGATGTAAATATGTCTCAATGAGGACTGGATTTCTTTTCTTAGGAATACTAGAGAATAGTAATACTATCCAGACACTATTTCTAGGCTGATCGACCAAAGGTACAAGGAGAACAGCCCTGAGGGCATTTTCCAACAAGACACTCCCCACCCACCATACACGTTACAGGGCACCAATAGGGTAACACTGCAGCCCTGCAACATGTAGAGTGAGTGGGTGGGTGGGGAGAGTGAGCGTCTTGTCTGAAAATGCGCCAAGTTTGATCACAAATATGAGTATCCAAAAACTGCCTGTTATATGTTGAATTCTCAACCCCTCCTTCAGCAAAAACCTCGTAATTATCAACCTGAGGGATAACCATTTCCTGATGGCTCAAATCAGCTGAGCCTGTACATGGGAGAGTATTCTCCACAATATTCTTAGCAGATATTTCAACTAAATCCTTAGAAGGGGAAACTGATACATTTTTAGAATCCTGACAAGCCTGCCATAGGGCAGCTAGTGTGAGTTTAAAATCAACCAAGGAGGATTTTATTTCTATAACTTGCATAAGAAGATTCTATAGAGTCCCTCATTAACCAACAATGCTGGCAAGACGAAATAATCTATCCAAATAGAGTTGTGAGTTCCTGCCCAGGATAACAGCCCTGCTTGCTGCTGCTGTTCTTATTCATCAGTAGAGGTGGGACACCTTTCTTCCTTTAACAAAATTGGAGGAAAGAACACTCAGAGGAGAGAGCTATGTGCCTGGGACCAAGATGAAAACTAAAAAAAGGTAGGAGGGAAAGGTATGAGAGTGTCTGTGAGAGAGGATTCTTTAGCATGCTGAAAGGGATTGTTACTGCTTCCATCTATGATTTCCTCAGTCTTTAAAAATAAGAGTTTAGCAACAAAGTCATACATTTGAGAATTCTGACTTTTGAATAGGCTGAGTTGTAACTTGATGAGTGCTGCACAAAGGCAATGTGTACAGACCCTCTCCCGCAGACATCCTTTTAACTGTGTGGGTGCAAATCCCACTCACTTTAATGGGACACACCTGTGCTAGCTGATTACAGGCACCATCCCATTGTCTGGGTGGGGTGCACTCCTCTATCCATGAACTTTAATGGCTCCCATGGACTTTAATGGGTGGTGGAAGAATATGTCTGTGCTGAACCTTACCTATTAAAATAAATGGGAGTACTTATTCCAAACCCCATTCATTTAAATTGGGCCACTTCCAGCACAGCACTTTGAGGATCAGATTGTAGAATTGCAGGGCAAATGAAAAAAATAAGTGACACTATGGAATAGTTATATTTGTTAAAATGGAGTTGTGAAATGAGGGATGCTCCCTTAAAGTGAGGAATGTCTGACAACCCTAAACAAAAGCTTGTTTTCAGGTGTTTGTATTTATGCTCATAGAATTATCCTTTTGTGTGAAATTTATCATACTTATTCCCAGAACTAAGCAATGTTTTTAAAGGAAAATTTGGTAAAACTACTTGTGTTTTTTTTTTTTTAGAGTTGTGAGACTAAGCAAAAGGTTGCTGGCTTATTTTTCTCTAACCGTTTGTGGCCCAGATCCTGCTGAGTTTTGCATATGTGAAGACACAAGAGCAGTCCCACGGATGTCAATGAATTCTACAGAACACTGCACATGCACATGCTGAAATGCTTTTATACGTCTGCAATACAATGCTTCAAATTTACTCAAGCATGTCAGAAGCAAGAGTTGATGGTTTCCATTGCAGGCCTTGGATCTAGTCCAAAAGCCTCCAATACTGTAGCTGAACACACCAGAGAGTCCATCTGTAGAGGTCCAACTGCAGGAGCAAGATGTATTGATAACTCAAGCAGGGCTTATTTTAATTATTTCAGATTTATCTGTGTTGAAAGGTAATAATGACTAGAAACTGAAAGCCTGATGCTGCAAGCATATGGGTTTAAGTTCTCCCACATAAACAGTCTACTATAGCATAACTCTTGGCAAAGGGCTGGTTCACAGACGAGCTCAGGGAAGAAGAGGGAGACAAAGTGCACCTCTTTCCTGGTTGCCTACTAGGAAGAGCACTTGAGCGGGCAAGGGCGAGAGAGACTGGAATGACAAGAAATTAAATGGAATGATAAGCAGGAGAACTTTCCTTTTTTATGCAGTGAAAGTGGTGAGAGAAATTGGAGTGTGCACACGTGAGGGAGCCGAGCTTATTAGTCACCGAGGAGTGGACTGCACTTATTTATCGGTCCCCTTATCTGTTCAAATGGGGGCGGGGGGGGGAGATTTAACGCTTAGCCTCCCCATCCCTAAATGGGGGGGGGATACCCCAACGCCTCTTACCCACCCTCTTAAGCGCTTCCCCACTCTCTGCCCAACCTCCCGCCGTGAGTTCTGGGGTCCAGTCCTGCCTAGCTTTCCCGTGCCTCCCAAGACTCCCCTGCCAGGATCCTGCCTCTGTTCATCTCTCCTACCGTCTAACCCCCGCTTTCCTGCAGCCCGATCCCTAGACCGAGCACCCATAGGGCCCAACTCGTGCTTGCTTGCCTCCCTTAAAGCGCCTCTGAGATCCAGTCTCCCCGACCAACCACCCGTCTGGAACTGAGCTCCTCCTCTAAGCTTCCCCGGGGCGCACAGCTCCCGGGGGGGGGGCGACGAAGGCCCATTACCGTTCCTGACGGAAGCAACGGCTCGGGCATTCTAAAGCGCCGCCAGTCCCTGCGGAAGAAGCAACCCACCGCCTGTTACTGTGGCAACCAGGAGTCTCTTTCCCGCTTTCCCTGCGCGCGACGCCCAGGCGGCTGCTATGCGCATGCGCGACGGCAATTCTATATAAAGACAGCGCGAGGCGTGCGCGCGTAGAGACAGTTGCAAGTGGGGACCATGTCGCGCTACGGCCGTTACGGCGGGGGTAGGTCCCGGGCTGGTGGTAGGGGCGGGATAACGGGGGCGCTGCCGTCACCATTTCCCCGGGCTCGTATTCGGGACGCGGGAGGGCTGGGAAAGCGGCGCGGGCACCTCGTCGGGCCTGGTCTAGCAGAGGGAGGCGGTTACCGTTGCGGCCGCCATTTTGCGCACGCTGGTGGTTCGTTGCGCAGCGGTAGAGGAGTCCGGGGTCCCCGCGGGGCGGGAGTAGGAAACCAGGGGTTCGGGAGGCAATAAGTATTCTAGGGGCACGCGAGGAGGGAGACCCGGGCGGCGGGAGGCGAAGGCAGACGGAGGTGCTGCCAAAGATGGCGGCGCCCAGTCTCATGCGTTTGAGACACGGGGGAGAGATGGCGGCGGGAGCTTCGGGCGCGCGGTCCCCGAGGGGAGGCGCGGTGGCTTTACCAGGCCCCAGCGCCGCTTGGCGGGCGGCGAGGAGGAGGCGGCGGCGGCGCCCGGGGGCTGCGGCTGCTCATGGCTGGGAGAGGGGGCGCTACCTGCCCGCGGTGCCTCTCGGCCACCTCGCAGCAGCGGACAGGCTCGGGAACCCGCTCCCTGCTCGTGTAACCCGCTCACCTTCCCCGCCCGCCCAGAGCCGTTGCTTTCCCGCCGGGGGAGGCGCGCGCTTCCCCGTGCAACAGAAACCGGGGCGGCGGGGGCCTCCCGAGCGGTGCTGGGCGCGGCAGCCTGGGGCCTTGTTGGGACGGGACTTTCACTTTCCGCCCAGCCCCGCTTCCATTTTAGTCGGTGATAAAACTTGAGCGTGAGCCGGGCTCGGTCAGTCGAGAGCCCTTGGGAAACCCAGAGGAGAGAGATGGCGCGTCATAGCTGGAAAGGGGGCTCGTCTCAGACTCACCAATCATCTGTAACCTGTTCTTTGCAGAAACCAAAGTGTATGTTGGTAACCTGGGCACGGGTGCTGGCAAGGGAGAGTTGGAAAGAGCTTTCAGCTACTACGGGCCCTTGCGGACAGTGTGGATTGCAAGAAATCCTCCAGGATTTGCGTTTGTAGAGTTTGAAGACCCAAGGGATGCTGAAGATGCAGTGCGTGGATTAGATGGGAAGTATGTACAAGTATTAAGTCCAAGTGTCTGCGTTGTTGCTTTAAAACTTTTTTTTACTAAACTTGCAATGGAACCTACAGTCAGCTGTTTTCCCTTATTACAAGATATTTATTACAACATCTAAATTGTGTTGCTAACACCAGATGAAATTGGAATTTGTAGCTCAAGAGACTGGTTTATGCCAGTACATAAACCATGGCATATCCCCAACGGCCCCAGTTTGCGATGGGGCTAGTTTTAGATTTGATTTTGTTTTAATTCCCTAGGTCTGGAACAACAATGGGTTCTCCAACATTAACAGTTCTTTTGAGTTGTCTTTATTTTTGCATGACCCACCCAGGATGCTGAGGTAATGTCTTTTTTCCTCCAAATCGCAGGGTGATTTGTGGTTCCAGAGTTAGAGTTGAGTTATCAACAGGGATGCCTCGCCGATCTCGCTATGATAGACCTCCAGCACGACGACCATTTGATCCTAATGACAGGTGTTATGAATGTGGCGAGAAAGGTCATTATGCTTATGACTGTCATCGCTATAGTCGTAGGCGGAGGAGCAGGTATGTATGTGAAAAGAACAGGTGGCTCTCTTCACCAGTTAATCGCATAGTTTGGGTTGGCAAAGAGAACAGTATACCGCTTTTTAAAAACGTTAATGTAATTATATAGGTGTATATTACAATTTGTTTATATTTCATATTAAAATGTTAATATATTAATAATCAACCTGGTCAAAACCTTTCAGGTTTCTTCGTTTGAGTCAGTCGCCTTGATTCAGAATGTCACGAGCCTTAAGATTTCATGCTGAGGCGCCTTGCAAATCCGACAATTAAGATCCTCCTAGACCTTGAGGTGATCAGCATAAGAGGCCAGATCCCCTCGAGCCATCTACACCTAGCTTCACCTCATTCTTTAAAGGGCAGAAAATTTGAGACGGTGATCGCCGTAACAGTAAATTTGGCTTTCAATTGGGGCCCCCTTCCGGTTTAGAAAGAGGAACACCAGATTGACCACATTCCCACCTAGAAAAATCTTCTTGCGTCAATCAAGCCTCACCCTGGCTCATTTGGCTGTCAGTTTGATCGTCGTTAGATTGAAGAGAACACCTAGATGCAGCGATCGGCTATAGATACTTCTAGATCGTCTAGATCTGCTAGACCTTCCTTGGTCCAAAGAGGGTCGACCTGCAAACTTGCAAGGTTTATTTTAAATACACATTACAGTGTTTTATATTATGATGTAATTCTAAAATGTAATTCAGCTTTTAACATCTTTTTAGGTAGTAAAAATACTCAAGACAAATAGGCCCTGAATTTTTTTCCAACTGACAGACACTAATTTTTAGTTGTCTGATATTTTGACTTCGGCAGAGGCTCACATAAGGTAATAGCTAAAATTACATTCTAATCCTTTCCCTCTAACCTAAAACTAGGTCACTGTCTAGATCTCATTCAAGATCCAGAGGAAGAAGATATTCTCGCTCACGCAGCCGAAGTCGTGGCAGGAGGTGAGCTTCTAACAAATGTGTGGGAGGGAAGTGGATGTATAAGAAAAAATGTTTTGCATAGTAACTGTATTACTTTTCTGCAGATCCCGGACAATGTCTCCTCGGAGATCGAGATCAGTTTCTCCTCGGAGATCCAGGTCGATCTCGCCCCGCAGATCCCGATCAGGCTCTTTAAAAAGATCAAGGTAAGAGTCTAGTTTATATTGCTGAAAGCATTTCCATCAAGGTGGTAACTTCCATCAAAGTACTGCTCTGTGGAACATGTGTAAGTGAATATTGTTGGATTAAGCCTGGAGTTAACACTCTACAGTTTGGAAAGTATTGGAACCATTTCACAAACTGAAAATGATAAATGGAGGAGTCTTCCTTTCAAATAAGTGATTATTCCAGAAACAATTCTAAGAGATTGTGGTTACTTGGATAAAGAGCTAGTGTTAAACATCTCCAGGAGGATCAATTTTATGCCAGAACTGTTGTGTTCTGGGGAAATTCTGGTTGTGGTAGGTGCCATTGACTACATTCAACCATTGTGCTTAAAAGTTGCAAAGTCAGAGATGTTGATGAACACTTTACTGTATTGGTGGTGGCCAAACTCTTCCTGTGGGGGTTTCCTCAAAACCTGCTCTGAAGCTAGTATTTTTTGTGGTCTATCAGCAGCCACCAACATTTACTGCATTATAAACTGGAAACATAAATGAGTACTTGTCAACTTCTTTATTCTGACAACTGGCAAAGCATTGGGGGGGGAGGGGAGGCACGTGATGCACAGAGACGAAACTGACGCCATGTTCTATCATTTTGCTTATGAAAGGTGTCATGGCCTTAGGAGTACTGTATCGCATGCCCACAACCTTAGGTTGGCAACTTAAGTACAGAGCTGCTATCTTTTTTTTATTTTTTTCCTCTTTTTTAGCTCAGGTATGTACCTATGCTTCAGCAATGCTTTCACCAGCACACTCAATCCTACTTATTGATAAATACCACACGTGCGTGAACATAAGCTCAGCATAATATGTAGAAGGGGTTGGACTATGACTCTTCAGTCCTACTATGTAACCAAAGCCAAAATGAATAATTAATATTTCATTTTTAAACTGCAGCCTGGCCTCAAAGGGCCCTGGTATACAATTATCTAAATTTTCAGGGAACACCTGATAACTTGCTGAAGGCATATTGGTGTGTCCTGGTACACTGGTTGGAGTTCGTAGCTTGAGCCAAACACAATTCTCGATGATATTGAGTTATTTTTGAAAAGTGTTCTTGATGCCAACTTGGATCGTAGAACCACAGTTTTAGAGGACCCATTTTAGATGTACTATGGGACATCACAGTTATGTCAACTCAAAAAGCCACTTGATATATCAACTTGTAACGTAAAGGTGAAATATCCTACTTGGTGACACTGATTCATTCTATAAGGTATGCTGAGGTTTGTGTACAGTGGTGCATTCTTTCCCTCCCCTGAGGCTAGTATTACCTCTGCAGTCCGTACCTTTAGAAGATAGATATCCTCCCTGTTCATGATTTAAGTTGGGTGGGGTCATATATTGTGTAACTTGGCTTAGCTCATAACTCTTACCTTAAAGGAGACTAGCTTTATATCCTGTGCAACATTTTGAGAACTTGGTTTATGATTTTTAGCAGAAAACAGCCTTGTGGAATAAAATTGGAACAGAATCCTGTTTGTGTGAAAAGCAAATAACCTTGTGTAGGTGCAGTGGTAACATTACATAATTTGTATTTATGAACCCAAGCTTTTAATAAAAAATATGAGACTGTTACTTTTCTGGGAATTGGGTTGGCTTCATTAGTTTCTTTCTAATTAGGTCTAGATCCAGGTCACGGTCAAGGTCCAGGTCCATTTCTTCACGGCCAAGAAGCAGGTGAGATTATCCATAATGCTTCATTGAAATCACTGGTATGTTGCTACAAGCTATTTATTGTTACTGCTGATATAAATTTGAAGTGGTAATACTAAAATGATGTATGCAGATGTACAGTATAACAAACCCCCTGGGACGAACCAGGGAAACTTTATATTGGAGTATTCACTGTTTGATAACTTCAGTTGGGCATTTCTCCATTATTTTGATGCAGCAATGTTTTGATGAAGATTCTATTAAGATCAACATTTAAAACAAAAAATATGTATACTTCCATGCTTAATATATATACAGTAGTGTAACTTATATACCCTTTCCCTTAAAGGAAAAAAAAATCCCGTGTAGTTTGCTGTTTATTTTTTGTGCTTAATGCACAGTTGTAATATTATATCGGCACAAAAAGTGCAGGCAAAACTCCTGGTATTCCCTAAGGGAGTGAATTCTGTCAGTCAATCCTGCCACTGTGTTCCTTTATAATGGGAGTTTCAAATGGAAAGAAACGTTGCTTGAAGGGTTCATAAGTGGGGTTTGTTATAGTGAAGTTTGCTTGTATTTTTATTTCATGAATTATAACTTGGCCAGAATCAGTTGTACCAAGGTTATCATAAGGCAGTGGAATGCAAAAGCTAAATGTGTGTTCTCAGTATCATGATCTATTATAGTCTCAATTCAGCCATGCAACACTGCTGTACATATGCAATTCTGAAAACTCAGAAGCGTTTGTTTTGAACTCGCAACTGAGAATGATCCCTGTCTTCTGAGAAACTTGGAAGAAACTGGGTTCCTTGTGAATAAAGTTGAGGTGAATGATTTATTTTCTGATAGAATTTTATATCTTCAATCTCAAAGTTCAATATCAGCTTGGGAAAGGCTGGAAAGAACGATTTGGGCACTAAGACCACTTGCCCATGTTACTGGGCTGCTAAATCTCCCAGCGGGGAAACAGGGCGTTTGTAATCAGCTGCGTAATGTGGCTTTTTTTCTTCCAATTTTCAGGGCTCAACTTCGAGCCCTGACAATCAAAAGAAAAAATTCTGCAGGACGCAGCTGATTACAAGCGCCCACGTGCACAGTGTGCTGTAAGAACTCCCTGCTGAGAGATTTCCCCGTTGGGAGATTCAGCAGCACGCTGATGTGTGCAAGTGGCCTAAGATTCTAGAGCCCTTTTTACTGAAGCTTTCTGCCACATATATGGGTAGTGCTTGTTACGAAAAAATTCTATTTCAGCACCACGGACACATTTTTTTGTAAATCTCTTTAAGAAGCTTCCTATTGCTATAAAATGTTAGATATTGGAAGTGTGCAGGTCAGGTGACTGACTTGTAAATGCCTTTAGATGGCTAGATAATTGGATATGAAGGTAGTTTTTGTTCTAAGCAGGTACTGTCTGGAAAACAAAACTTTATTTCCAGATGAAGAATCCACTTGTAAAAGCTTAGAAGAGTGACCTTTTATTATTCACTTATTTTTATGAAAATCCTAGCCATATCTTATTTGGCTTCCTGTGAAATTGTTTAGTACACATGCTTCCAAACAGGGTTAGGCCCCCAGCAAGGGGTTGCACCATTTTGTTTTAAAAGGATACTAACTAGTACATACAATAACATTAAGTATTTGTATGCCTCCACAACAATAAACAATTATAGACAGTCCCTACTTCAGTGGGCTTATAAAGAGACATGGGAGAGGAGATTCCGTAATTAAAAAAACCTCTGGTTTACAAGAAGAGTTAAGGCTCTTGTCAATTCAATCATGCACTAAAAAGCATCAAAATTGCAAGTTAAGGCTCCTGCCTTAACTTGCAATTTTGATGCTTTTTAGTGCATGATTGAATTGACAAGAATTTACTCCTGCCTTAACTTCCGTGCCATGTTAGCAGTAAAGACATTGTACAGTCTCACATATTGTGCTTACTTATAACTTAGGTTCCATGCAACTACACTTTGCCTTCATCTTTCAACCCCAATCCTCTTCCTCTTTGCAGGTTGGGGGAAACACTGAAGCTGGGAACAGGAGGGTGAGTTGGCTCCTCACCCCTTCAGTTTCCTCTTTAAGAAAAAGAACTTAAGAGTTCTGGCTCCCACCCCTTCTCCTCTAATCTGCTTGATCCCAGCCCGAGAACAGAGAACTCAGGACTCCTGGCTCCCAGCCTCTCCACCCCACTCAAATCCAGTAGACTGCACTCCTTCACAGGCAACTCAATATTCCTGGTTCCGAGCCTGTTCTTCTCCCCTGCTCTCAACCTTGTAACAGACAACCTAGGAGTCCTGAGTCCAAGTTGCCCCTCTAATCCTGTAGCCCCCACTCCCCTCACAGAGTACTCAAAAGTCTTGGAAATACAATGTTTGTCTGTAATTGTCATATGGGACAGAAGTGTGTGTGTGGAATGAAAAAAAAAAAAAATCACAGAAGAGGAAATGGACTAACAGGGAGGCTATTGGGAGTCAGGTATGGTAAGTGGGTAAAAAGATAGAACTGCTTTAGATACCCCTTAAGTCTTCCAAATCAGTTATTTCACTCAGAACCTTATTATTGTAACTATTTCTAATTCCTCCTGTCTGTCATTCCACCCACTTAATCCTGCATGCTTGTATTTTTCCATCATTCCAACCATTCCACTTACTGCATCTGATGCCTTCCTCCTCATTTCACACCCTCTTGCCTTCCCTATATATTCCCAAAGATGCAACTGTATTGTATAATTTCACAATCACTGAATTGGTTGTTGGAATGACAATAGTATTTATTTAGAAATTAACACTGCTGTTGCCGCCATTCCTTCCAATGGCCATTCCATTTTATTAATTTCAATGCATACTGTTTAATTAAAACATTTGTATATGATTCTACCCAACTTCACTGTGCTCTGGGAGAACAGTGGTGACTAGTGGGTAAAGGATGGTTGGGAGCCATTAGTCAGCTGTCCCATTCTCCTGAAATGAAAGGATAGAAGGAAAGGAGAGGGTGATGGGCCAGCTCACACCCTCCTGTCAGCTTCAGTGTTGCCCCCAACCTGCAAAGAGGAAGGGAATTGGGGCTGAAAGACTAAGAAAGTGTGGGTGCATTGAGCCTAAATTGTAAGTGAGCACAATATGTGAGACTACAATGTCTTCTTTACTGCTAACATGGCACAGAAGTTAAGGTGGGAGCCTTAGCTTGAAATTTCAATGCTTTTAGTGCATGATTGAATTGGCAAGAGCCTTAACTCTTCTTTTAAACTGGAGGGTTTTTTATTATGGAATATCCAAGTTTTTTGTTAAATACAATGGAGAAAGTTTGTTCTGCTAGCGCAGTAGAACGTTGAGCAGCATAACCACTATGGGAGCAGGGCCTAGGGGAGGCGAAGGTGGAAGAACTGTTCCCTTAAGTTTAGAAGGTTGTTACTTCCTTCAAATAGCAAGCAAGGCAAAACTGGATTTTTACTGGTAGCTCCTTGCTTTACTAAGAATACAACAACTTGGGTTCAGTTTAAGCATTGCAAACTTCTAAAAACTCTGCTCTATGATCTCTCTAGCTCATGGCTTGTACAGGAGTCTTCCACTCTACTCCCCACTGTCAAAGCCCTTTTCCTTGTACAACACTGTCTGCTTTCTAGGCCCTCCCACTGTACAGGATCCCCAGGCTAGTTCAGCCCTTGTACAGGGCTCCCTGACTCTGCTGTGTGCATGCACAGGACTCTCCACCTGTACAAAGCTGCCTCGCCAGTTCTCCTCTGTCCAGGGCTTTCCACCAGCACTATTATGGCTATTACTCTGCATCTCTGTCTCTACAAGACTTTCCCTTGGACTCCCTTTCTTACACCATGCTGCCCACTCTGCAGACCTCCCCCTCTACTGGGTTCTATATTCTGTATCCCTAATAAAGCTGCTCCCTGTAAAGTGTTCCCCCTGTGTATGACTTCCACTGTGGAAGCTATTTACAGAGGCTCTGCCCCTACTCTCTCCCCTTAATGTCCCCCTCCCTTTGTGTATGCTCCCTGCTTCCCCATAGGATTTCCCTCCCTTGGCTGAGGCTTGCTCTTCTAGTACCCCCAAGAGGACTACACTTGCCACTCTGCCCCACAGGGCTGCTCTGCACAGGACCCCACCATCTCCCTGCCCTGCTACTGCAGAACACCCACTGTATCCGCCCAGAGCACCTGCTTACCCTTCATTCCTTAGTGGGTTTGGGAAAGGCAGAGGGAGAAACGCTGAAAGATTGATTCCATCCTGCCTGTAGCCTCCTGGCCCTGTCTCCTGCACCTGGGACCATCCCAAGCAAACTCCAGTCCCAGCCATGCCCCTCCAGTGGGGCACCCCTTTGGAGCTGCAGCCCAGACACCCCACGTTTTTGGAGGGGGAAGGGCTGTCACTGAAATCCATGCGCTCTGTGATTCTGGGTGGGTTTAGGGTGCAAGATCAGCCACCCCAGACATCACTGTGGGATTAGTTAGCTCTGTTCAGCCATCTCAGCGTCCCTGGCCCCCAAGCTGAGGCACCTGCTGTGTGGGATCAGATCCAAATGACCTTCAGCTCTCTCCCACAGGCCTTGCCTCTTCCAACCAGATCAACTCTAAAACAGTCACTCACAGTAACCAGTCACTCACACTACCCCTTGGGAGGTACTGTTCCCTCTCTTCCCCAAGCACCGATAGGCATTGGCAAGCAATGCCTGCTGGGAGTTGTAGTCCAAAGTATTCAAGACTGCTTTTAAACAGCTTCTGCATTACACATAGAACGTTCGCAAGCACTCCACACTCAGGATGGTCGCCATAGGCTAACATTGAATTTTCAAGTTGTCATAACTTAGAAACTACTAACTGAATTTACAAAAAGTAAACCAAAGGCACACCCCACCAGCCTCCTTGAATTTTCTAAAAGGCTTACACCTCCCAACCAACACAAAACCCCTTTACCCTGCCAAGATTAGATGGTTTAACTTTAGGAAAAAACAGGCTTTCAAAGTACAGGTTTCAAACTGAAATATCTCCGCTGTTTTCCAACAGATTTGTCAGATATCTGGACAGCATGAACCACTTACTCCAGTAATCCTTCGCCACAAATTTCACAATCCTAACTTTAATCATGCCAATTTTATAGCAAATAGAATGTTCGGGCTTTATAATGGAGGGTGTAACACATCTTAACTGTTAAGAGTGCTTCCGCACTCTAATAATAATGTTGAGGGAAATAGAAGGGGAGACAGAAATACATCCAAGAAGCTTCAGGTGCATGTGCTTAGCTTAGTTAAGGGGAGAAAGTGAATCAGGGCAGGGACTTACGGGGATGAGGAGCTAGAAAAAGCCTGACAGAAGAGGTAGGTTTTCAAGAGGGATTTGAAGGCTGGGAGAGAGTGGAGCAATATACTCGGTTCTAGCAAGGGAGAAAGGGCAGATATTTTGAGGAGCAAAGGACTCATGAACAGGCAAGGGTAGGAGCAGAGCTTCCAGACATGATTGTGGTGGGAAGGAAGTGTAGAGAGATGGGGGTGGGGGGAGGGCAAGGCCATGAAGAGTCTCAAAAGTAAGAACCAGGAGCTTGTGTTGAATGCCAAACCTGAAATGGGAGAAATGTAGCTTAAACACCCTTAAAATTCTGCTTTCTAATAATTCCTGGATGGAAGCTATATGCTCATTTACATTAAATGTACATAAAAGAACTTCCATCAACACTAATGATGGGTGGATTAAATAAGTATGTTGTCAAAGGCTTTAAAGAAGTTTTTTAATGAATTATTTTTATTACTTTACTTTATAACTTACTGATGCTACTTTTTCGACAGCCGATCAAAATCCAGATCTCCATCTCCAAAGAGAAGGTAAGTTGTATCTCCTAAAGAGTACCATAAAATAAGACAATCCTATATAGCTGTAGAACTAATATTGTAACATTCACAGTCATCCTAGAGGTAAAGCCAGCATTTCCCAACATGAAGCGTACCAAAGTTTTCATATCTATTCTAGCTTCATTTTATTTTCTTAAAGCTTTATTTTCTATGTGCAGGGCTTCCTTAATACGTATAACCTATCTCAGCAAGCAGAATGTGTCCTAAACTAGAAAGCTATGTCGTAAGTGCTATGCAAGCCTTGTCTCTTGCTATTTTGCATTACTTTTGCCCTGTTCATTAATTGAACTAATATATAAGGAGGCAAAGCATAGAACAAAACCTATGGGCATATTGTAATGACAGTATTTTGTGATCATGCACACAGACTGGGAAAGGATATATTCACTTCTGTTCTTGAGAGTACAGTGAACTAATTTGGGGCTTAATTTTAAAAGCTTTTATGAAAGTACTTGGGAGGGGGGAGGTGTAATCAGATAAGAGAAAAAATGTAATGAGCACAATACCTAGCAGCAAGGGTAATGGAAAATGTATGTAAATGGCTCTTGATACTGAAAGTTTATTCTGCCTCACATAATTTAGACTTGTAACAAATACACATCTGGTTGATTTTTGGCTGGCTCTAGTTTAGGTAAATGGTACGGCTGCCAGCTGTCATTACACTAATAGGAAGATAACTATTCACATTCCCTTTTTAACCCAGATGAGTACTTGTTAAAATTGTATCTTTTTATATGATTAATTTTCAGCCTTGTTCTTTCAGTTTTGATCTGAGCCATTTATACCCATTCTCCATTAACTCAGGGTAAGTACACTTGTCTGAATGTATTTGGAGACAAATCTTCCAAGTCTGGTAAAACCCTCCTGTAGGAGAGGGATGCATGGGAACTGTAATAGTCTAACTTAACACCCACATAAATGTGGCACCTTTAAACCTTGTAGCCTTTTACCCTGATCAGCTTTTACTGTCATGCATCTAAAAAAGACTTACATTTTGAACATTTCCCCAGTATTAATGAACTTAAATACTAATGGCTCTGTAGCAGATGTAGGCACCTGTGTCCGTTCAAGTATGCAAGGTCTGTTAGCACTAATCCACTAATCTTGGGGCTGCTCACTAATTTTTTACTGGAAGAGCTGCAGTTGGTCGAAGCTATTCAGATAACTTATTTTGTTTTTACTTGCAGTCGTTCACCATGGGGAAGCCCTCGAAGGAGTGCAAGTCCTGAAAGAATTGATTAGAATTGCGAAGCTAACCTTTTAGGAAGAAAGTTATTTTGTTTACATTATTATAAGGGATTTTGTGTCTTTGATGTAAATGTAAGGACTTAGTCCTAGAAGGGTTTTCAATCAACTAACAATTGGCATGGATCTGGATCTTTTAAACTGTAAAGTCATGTCATTAGATTAGTGCACAACTTTTTGTTTGTATTAATATCATCCTGTGATCTGAAAAGTGGGATTTTTATGGGCACTGAAATAAAATGTGTATTTCTTACTAAACTTGCAATAACCCTACTGCTTTTGTTAATATTTCAAATGTTAAAGCAAGTTTACACCTACATGAGCAGCATGCCTAAGTGTTGTGCAGGATGTCAAATGTAAGAGAAAATTGTGGCTAATGTTGGGCTACATCAAATTGGAAGAGTGACTTGTTTTGAATCCAGTGATTCAAATTTTTAAAATTCTGCTTTCACTCTGAGATAGGGAAGGCAATGCAGCTTAGTGAGGAGCACAGGATTTTTTAAGATGCGCATGCATTTTTGTTTATGATTTCTAGTGTTAATTTTTGTTTTAGCTTTGAAGTATTGAGTGTAAAATCTGGTCTTTTGGGTTTGCTGGAGTATTAAGACACTAGGTATGTTTGAGCTTTTAACAACTTAATGGAAGGTGTTGGAATCAACAAAACTTGCTTTATTCAAGATGTTAATTAGTTGAAATTAAAAGCTGTTAAACTTAAAACAGAGAGTAAGTATTATTTCCCTCAGCTTAAATGTTGAGGCTGTTTTTGTGACATTTTGCCTTAGCCCTTCAATAATGATATATTACTTAGATAGTGCATACATTTTTTATGTACAAAGATTTTTTTTCAAAAATTGAAGCTTTCAGGTATTAGAAGTAATAAATCAAAAAGGGCATAAGCGCATGTCACAGGCAATCTCTTTAAAAATGCATGTCCATGGTGATAAAACGTTGCGTTAGTTTGGCTTTCATTTTCCATGAGCCATTTAGTTGTCCCCTAACAAGCTACATTGGGAGATGAGGTGGGGGAAGAGCTGTTCTCAGAGTGAACACATTGGAATCTGCAGTGTGAAAACGTTGCAGTTATAAAGTGGCTTCGTTCCTGATAATGTGCAATGCTTCCTCCCCCCCCCCCCCCCCCCCCCCCCTGTATCAAAGACTTTGCACAATAGCAAATACCGGATTGACTATCTTAATAATTTCTTTGATTCTGCAAGGAAATACGTTGTAAGTAAGCTTCCTCTAAGCATACCTTTGTGTTGTAGTCAGGTGATTAAAATGGCACATTATATCGAAACTAGCATGGCTGTCCATTTGATTTGGACATTGAATTTCCTTTGGGGAATTTAAAGGTACTGCAGCTATTTCAAATTTGGGCTTCACTGTAAATGCCTATTTCAGCAATCAAAGAGCAGTCACAGTTCTCAAGTAGCTGCTGAATTTCAAAGCAAATCTGGTCTTTCACTCCTAATATCAGATTATGGACATCTAAAGGTGTATGCCTTTATGCATACTTTGTGTGGAAAACAGTGGATCAAAAGACAATTTTGAACCCATCTTTTTCAGATAACAATAGCTTCATTAATACTCTCATGATATAAATGTGAGCCAAACGTTCAAAAGCTCTGTCTAGTTTATACAAAAGTTCTCAGTATTCATACTTCAACTTAGTGGGAGGACTATTTTGGTAAGGTTTATTATGGATTTTATGGACACATGTGAACATTAATTTTCAAGTCAAATGATCCCTTTCCTACTTCCTGATACCTGGATCTGGCTTTCCTAGTGTCGCTACATAGTTAGCAATGGGAGCTGCTGCTGCTTGTTGCTAGTTATGTGATGAAATTCTAATATCGAAAGTTGCAGTGTGGAGAGCAAGGGATGGAGCTAACATGATTATTCATGAATGACTTGGCAGATATCAGAAACCATTGCTTAGAATGACATTTCAGCCAAAATAGAGTACTTGATTGTCCAGTGTCTGCTGTTTTTACCATAATGCCAAGAGTAATACCACTCCTTGGTTAGCTTTATCTTTTCTGTACTTAAGGCAAAACTACTCAATAAACCTGCAGTGATTTTATTATATATATATATATATATATATATATTATATATAAATATAGCACTAGCCTTTAAGCATTAGCCTTTAGTCCTCTGAAGGAGCGGGTGTGCCCCGTTGCGAGACTGCAGCCATTCTGCAGTCTTCTTCCCCTGCTGCAGACAGTCCTCCGGTAGCTCCTCCTCTTGACCGACAGGGGACAGAAGATAATAAGACGATCTGGACATGCCTACTGAGCTACCCGTGCTCTTGTCACCAGTCTGTTCTGCCTTGGACCAGCAGGGCACGTTTATCTTCGCTCCATCAGGAGCAATTTGGACTTTTGAAGGGCATTCCTAGGCCGGAGACAGAATAGACTGGGGGCTCTCGACAGGGCCTTAAGGACAACTTCTCTAAGTCTCTGGCCAGCTTTCTGGCAGTTGCCTGTGAGCAGGGAGCCGACGCCAGGACCTGAGGACTCCCTGTTGCGGCCGCACCTCAGTGAGCCTGTGCCTCTCCTGTCCCGAACGGACTCTTGCGGGAGCAGTGAGTCTGTTCCGCCGGTGGCCCCCTCTTCTCTCCCCCCCCCCATCTCTTGCGCGAGGGTGGCACACATGGCTCCTCTTCTCCCTCACAACTGCGGAGGGAGAGAGTGACAGGATCATGGATCCCAGCCTCAGACTTGAGGGTAGATCCTTTCCATCTTGGGGGGGGGGGGGGCAGTATGAGTGATTCTGTGCCATAGGGTCCCCCTCCCCCTTTTTTCCTCTCATCCCCCCCTGGGTCCTCAGTTTTTCCTATGTCTTTTCTCCCCTCTAGGCTTCCTCACAGGGAGACCTGGCCTCTACTGGCTTACCAACCTCGGCTGAGACGTTCAACCAGTCAGACCCCTTAATTGCCCTTAATCATACTATGGGCAAAATGCTGGACTCCCTGACCTGGCTCTGTGATAGACAGGGCAGATCAAAGAGAAAAGGATCCCCAGGGAAAAGATAAGGCTCCTAGGTCAAAGAGGAGGCAGTTTAAAAAAGGCAGGAAACCCTCTTCGCCCCGCAGGTGGTGCTGTAACCCGCATGTTGGAATCCCCTCAGCCTTCAGACAGCTCTGCTGAGGAAGGGGGGAGGGGTGAGCTGGCTGCTGATTCTCCATTTTTGTCCAGACTCTGAGGCTGACTACACCCCAGGAAGATTTGGAGGAGGGGAAATGGCAGGAGTCCCTGGCCAATCCTAGAGACCAGGAAAGACAGTTCCCCTCTCAGTTTAGGGAGTAACTTCTGTCTCAAGTCCTAAAAACTCTCCACCTGCCACGAAAAGCCTTCTAGGGGATTCCTTGGACTTGGGAGGAGGATGACAGAGACCTAATCCCTACTGTTCAAGCTAGGGATAAAGGGTTGCCCCTTGACAAAGCCTTTGAAAAATTGGTTCTGTTGGAGTGGAAGTCTCCTGGAAGGGTTTTTAAAATGACCAAAGCTCTAGGTGCTCTATTCTCTTTCTAGAAAAAAGGAGGGCTTGTTAGGTGGATGCAGCTGCTGCCTCCCTAGCAAGGAAAACTGTTTCCTACTGAAGGGAACTGTTTCCCTAAGGACCCCACGGATAGGGCCATAGATGGGGTCCTGAGGAGGGTTCTGGATTTCACCACCACCTCCTTTAGAATAAACATCCTTTCCTCTTATGTTGCCAGAACTATGATCATCTGGACACAGGAACTGCAGTTCTCACATTTTGGACAAGAAGGCTAAGGTTCTCCTCCCGCGGTTGCTCTTTTGATGAATGCCACCATGGACACTCTCCTGGTCAGCCCATTCCGATGCTCACACCATAGCGGCAAAGAGGAGAGTTTGGCTGCGTTCCTGGCAGGGAGACACCACAGCCAAAAACTTGCTAGTAGACTAAAGGGTTTTAATTATTTAGATCTTTAGACAAGATACTGGCCGATGCCACTGAAAACTAAGACCAAAACCCAACAATTTGGTACAAAAAGATCCTTTCATGCCCCTAATTTTGGTGGCCCCCTTCCTCCTTTCCCAGAAGGAATCAATCAAACGGAAGAGACTCCAGGCAGCCTTTTTGTTTCAGAGGGCAAAGGCAGCATGGTGCTGGGAAATTCAAGCCAAAAGAACCCATCCGTGGTCAGTCCAACAAACAGGCATGACTGGCAGGGGGATGTGGAGATAGGGGGCAGGCTCTAAGCTTTCTCAGCTGTTTGGGAAACATCAGTCTCAGATGCCTGGGTATTGCAACTGAATTCGCCAAGGCTACTCAATAGAATTACAAGGGTTCCCTAAGGAAAGGTTCCGGTCTTCTGCAGTCTCCAAGGATGCACACAGGCACCTCGCCATGTCCACAGAGCTAGACAGGTTATGGTCCCTAGAGGCCATAGAGAGTGTTCCTCTTGGGGAAGTCGGCTTTGGTCTATATCCGATAATCTTTCTAGTGCCCAAAGAGTCCAGCCAATGGAGGACTGTTCTGGATTTGAAAGCACTAAACAAATGGGTCAGACCCCAGAAATTCAAGATGGAGACTATGAAATCCATCTGTCAGAGCCTGGTGCTGGGGGATTAGATGGCCTCCTTGGACTCGAAGGAGGCCTATTTCCACATCCCAAGTCTTCTGGTGCACAGGAAATGGTTTCATTTCCACTATGGCCAGAGCCATTGGCAATACAAGACCCTCCTATTCGATCTCTTTGTCCCCTCGCACCTTCTCCAAGACTCATCACACTCAGCAAATCTGCGCAGGGAGGGGATCCATATTTACCCTTATCTAAACTCTCCTAGTCAGGATTCCTTCCCAGGAGAAGTTGGCAGATGTTGCCAGGGTGATACAATACCTAAATCACCACGGCTTTATAGTGAACATCCTCAAGAGCCAACTGGTTCCCTACCGCAGAATAGAGCATCTGGGGGTGGTGATAGATACTACTTTAGGCACCATCTTAATTCCCCCAAAAAGGCAGGAAAAGATCTGCTCTCTGATCTACTTACTGAGAGCCAGCCAACAGTTGGGGCTAAAAACTCTGGTGGGGCTTCTGGGTCTCCTGGTATCGTGCTCCCAGCAGCTCCAGTGGGCCCAATTCAACCTCAGACCCTTGCAGCAGCTGCTCAGGCCTTTCTAAAGAGAGCTCATGAGGGGGTACAATTTGTGGGTAAGCATTCCAAACCACCTAAATTCCTCCATGTCCTAGTGGTTAGAAAAGGAAAGATTATCAAGGGGCATTCCCCTGGTGGAGCCCCTCAGAAGGATCCTCGCCTCGCACGCCAGCTTAACAGGTTGGTGAGCTCATCTGGAGGACTGCTCAGCGCAGGGCCTCTGGTCCAGGACGGAGGTGTCCAGGAGTATCAAAACTCTAGAGCGGAGAGCTATCCGCCTTGCTCAACGGTACTTCTCGCCAGTCCTTCTCAATTCTCATGTGCTTGTCTACACAGACAATACAACAGCGAAAGCCTATGTGAGCCACCAAGGAGGCTCAACGTCCCCTGCCCCCCAGCCTGAGGCCAAGAGACTTCTAAGCTGGGCTCAATCCAAAGGGCACAGACAATTATCGTGCTGATTGGTTGCGCAGGAGAGAGGTAGATCCCCATGAATGGTCCCTGTATTAGGACTTGATTAAGCAGTTTGGTTATTATGAATTGATCAGGCAGTATTGGCTGTGGTCAGAGACACAGGTTGCATGAGGCCTGAACAAACTCAGTTCAGCTAACTTGAAACATAGATCTCAGGCTGGCACAGACAAAGGAGGCCCATAAGAAGGAGAAGTAAATACTCTAGCAGGAAGAATGTATTTCCAAGGCTGTACCAGCTACCCCAAATGGCCACTATCTCTAATAAAGAAGGCTTGAAATAGATAGATAACCAAGGGTCAGACCGGCAATTAAGCAGTGGAGAGAAAGAAACTCCCCCAAAAGTAAAAGTAGTTTTAATGAGATGAAGTCAGCTTATTTCTGCTCCTGGCATGATCAAAGAGGGGACCCTGCAACATGTATTCATAATAAATAAAACTATAAAAAGGAATGTCCAGACCCCTATCCTTTGTCATTGACGCTAATGGCCACTAGCATTTGCAAGTGAGCCGCGTGGGTCTTTGATCCTAATCGTCGCTCTCAAAGATACAGAGACTCCTACCGAGCTGCCTGCTGGGCCCCCTTCCCTTCTCCTCTGAACCAGCCTGCGTCTCGGACTGTGGCCTCGGGTGGGTTACTGGGGTTTGTAATTGGTAATGCACACTGCCATGTCCAGATGTTAAGTGTCTATCCAATAAAATAGAGTTGTACTCACATACTTTGGCATGTTCATTGACAACCTTCGATCCTGTCTGAGGTAAACTGAGGCACGCAACCTCTTCTTTCCTAACACCTGAACAGGGAGGTGTTCAGACAGCTGGTCCTGACCTTCGGCTCTCTGGTGATGGACCTATTTGCCAGCCCCAAGAACGCACAAGTAGACCTTTTCATGACGCGTTCTCGGTGCTGGGGAGCTGGGAAGACAGATGCCCTGAACCAGAGCTGACCTGTGGGCCTTCTGTACGCCTTTCTCCTGATTGCAAGAACAGTGGCAAAAATACAGAGAGAAGGCCCAGGTTATATTGGTGGCCGAGATGACCTTGGTTCTTGGACCTCATGGAACTGAGCGTACAAGACCCCTATTCTCTTCTGCCCAGACACGACTTACTATGCCAGGGCCCCTTGTTCCACGAGGGCGTGAGTTCTCTGAATTTGAGAGCCTGGAGGTTGAGCGCCTAGCCCTTGCTTGAAAGGGTTATGCGGAGGCAGTCCTTAAGACACTCCTAGCCTCCAGGAGACCGGCTACCAGGTGCTCGTACAGGGCAACCTGGAAGGTTTTTTTTGCTATGGACAGTGGCTAGGGGTCAGGACCCCTGTAAGGCCTCAATTCTACAAATAGAGTTTCTTCAAGTGGGCTTGGATAAGGGCCTCAGATATAACACCCTAGCTCGACAAGCGGCAACTCTAAACTCGGTGCTGCATGCTGTATCCAACAAGAATTTCTCGGCACACAGATGCGTCCATCAATTTCTAAAGGCAGCACGGCACCTCTCTCCTCCAGTGGTCCATAGGTGCCCGTCCTGGGATTTTAACCTGGTCCTTGACACTCTGACCAAATCCCCCTTTGAACCCCTTTGTCAGGTATCTCTGTATATGCTATCCATAAAGGTGGCATTCTTGATTGCGGCGGCGTCAGCTAGGCGAATGTCCGAGTTGGGCGCTCTGTCGATGGAGGAAAATTTCTGTTTTTTCCATAATCAGTCAGTCACCCTCAGATTAGATCAGGTCTTTATTCCAAAGTGTAATTCTCTCTTCCACAGATCCCAGGAACTGGTGCTTCCTACCGAAGCCAGTGCACACAAAGGAGAAGCTTTGGCACACCCTGGAAGTCCGCTGGGTGTTAAAAATTTACCTCTCATGAACTCAAGGCTTTAGGAAGTCCACAGCTCTTTTCGTTACTCTGCAGGCAAGCCTAATCAGTACCAAGGTTTCTAAGACCTTGATGTCAAAGTGGGCTAAACAGCTGATAATCGAGGTGTACAAGGCCAAGGGAAAGTTCCGTTCCTTGCAAATTTGGCCTTGCTCTGTGCGAGGGGCAGCCGCTTCGTATGCCTTTAAGGCAAGAGCCTCGTGTGATGAGATTTGTAGAGCCGTGACCTGGGCCTCTATCCATACCTTTGTCAAGCATTATAAGATCAACACCTACCAATCGGCGGATGCAGCCTTTGGTAGAAGGGTTCTACAGGTGGTACTAGATACTTCTGGCGCTATTTGTTCCCACCCTTAAGGTTCCTACTGCTCAGGTTTGTCCCATCCAGAGGAATGTCTGCAGCAAGGGGAGAAAAGAGAATTGGTCACCTACCTCCGTGAATTCTTTTTTTCTCCCTGGAGGTCCTGGACGGCCAGCCAGCACAGTAGGGTAGATCCCCGCCACTACCAGTAGGAGGCAGACATGACACGTATGTCATACTCAGGGGATCACCATCCCATCCCCAGTTGTTTGTCTGCCTTTATACGAGTAGGAAGCAGGCAAGCTGCCTTCCTGAAGAAGAAAAAGCAGGAATTGCAGCCTTCAAAAAATAAGGACTCGAGCTACCCCTGGTGCCAGGGGAGGAGACACGCCTACCCCTGTTAAACCGCCCCCCCCATGTGGAGGGAGTAAAGGGTTAAGCCCCAGGCCCCTCCTTCCCCTCCTGGGGTCACCTATGGGTGGGGAGCTCATGAAGGATGGGGGGTAGCACCCTTTCAGGGGGCTGGCTAGTGAACCCGGTACGGCCAGAACAAGGACAGGCCAAACCCCTGCTGCGACCCAGCACCTGGTAAGAGTACCGGCGAGGTGGTAAGGGCTGGCGAGTAAAGGGGATAGATCATGTGGAGATGCTCTCCCACTGGGGGTGACACCTCTAGTGGGGCTAGTCACCTCCCGAAAACTCACCACGCTTCGCCTGCCTCCCACTCCCGGTTTGAGGGCATTCTTTGGGGAAGGTGCTGGCAGCTGCGGCAGGCGCCCGGCAGCACAGCCGGCGATTCGGCCATCCCCTGTAGCGGCGTGGACATCTCTCGCCCACCCCACCCCCATTTTTTTGGTAGGCCGGGGTGCTAGGAAGAGGCCAGGCCCGGAGGCTGGAAAGCGCGCCACAGGCGCATGCGCGAGCTGGCGGCCACCAACCACGCCCCCAGTTTTTTTTTCCTGCTGGCGGCAGCACAGAGTAGGAGGAAACAGCGGCGCGCACAAGGTGGCATCCACCCCTCCCCCATCCACTACGTCTTTCCCGTGCCTGAGGGCAGGACTAGACGGTGGACTGTCCGGACACCAGGAGCCTTGTCGGGGCAGTTGGGCCACAGGAATCTTTTCATAGGCATCCATCACTGCCTCCAACCTTCCCCCCCCATCCTCTCACGCTGCGGGCTCCCGGAGAAGCAAAGGAGGATGACCACCAGGAGGCAATCTGCGGCGGAGGCGGCAGAGACAAGAGAAACTGAAAACACAGTAAGCCTCCGCATTGCCCCCACCCCCCGGTTCAGGAACTACAGATGGAGGTCCTAAAGGAGATCCTTGCAGAACTTAAGCGTAAGAGATTCCCCCCTTCGTCAAAAGGAGTCAGCAGCATACAAGGGCTGCTCGAAGGGGCAGGGAAGGGAAAGGAAAAACTTCCCAGGGCAAAGAAACAGCACCGGATGACCGGGCCCCTAGATTCCCCTGCTGACTCCGAAGCGGCATCTGAACACGTTATGTCGGTCTCCTCCTCTGATGAGAGGAGGTCCAACAGGGGAAAAAGGAAATAAAGACAGGATAGAGAGATTACACACTCGAGAACTAGCGAGGGGGCGGAAGAGGCCGGGATTGATACCCATACCCAAGAAGAACAGCAGGGGAAGAAGGGGACAGCTCCTCCCTGGAAGAGGGGGAGATAGAGGAGGAAGAAATTGAGGCGTCAGCGGACCCAGATAGCCAATTCCCAATCAAGTATAGGGACAAAATCTTTGAACAAATCATCAGGGTGCTACATCTCCAAGAAAAGAAGGAAAAACAGGCCTCCTCAGAATCCTCTGATGAGGAAGAGGAGGAAGCAAGAGAATACATACCCCGAGCGAGAGCTTAGGGATAGAGGGATGGTACTGGACAACGCCTATGAAGGAATTATAAATAAAGAATGGCAGCAACCTAACAAGCTGTACGAGATGAACAAAATGCAATTGTCCCTCTATTCTTTTTCCAAAAACAAGGAACCTATGCTAGCCATTCCAAAAGTGGATGCAACAGCGGCATCTCTCACCAGAAACCTGGTGTTCCCAACTGAAGGGGAGTGTTATCCGTGAGACCCCACGGACAAGGGCATCAAATGCAACCTCAGACGAAACTGAGGAGGTGGCAGCAGTCATAAAGATGGTGACATTGATGTCGTACTTCTCCAGAGCTCTCATGATCTGGATTAAACGAACCAAGGACCCAAAGGTCTTGATGAAGATGACCAGGATTGTCTACTAGAATCCAACTGGCCCACGCCTTTATTGCAGATTCCTCTACGGAAATGCTAAGATGGGCAGCCCGTGCATTGACATCGAATGTAGCTGCACGCCGGCGACTCTGGCTCCGATCATGGAAAGGGGACCCGACAGCCAAAAACACTCTGGTAGGGGGCCAGTTCCAGGGAGTAAAGCTATTTGGCATCTGTCTGGACAAAGTCTTGACTGATGCAGCAGACAAGTCCAAAAAACGAACGCTACACAGCGTGGGCATTGTGAAGAAACTTTTTCGTCCGTTCAACGCACGACAACCAGCAGGTAACAGGCACCCATTCTTCCAAAATAGAGGGACCCAGAAAAGGTATAAGACCAGGTGGAATAAGCAGAAGGGCCCAGGCCAGCGACCCAAGCACACCCAAGGGCGGGCCGACCTAAATCAGAATCATGACTATCTAAACGGGCAGCCCCAGGATGAGACCAGACTAGGGGTCGGGCTTCAGGAGTTCGCTCACACGTGGGCAACAGTCACCTCCAACTCCTGGGTCTACAGACCGTCTGGAAGGGGTACTCAATAGAATTTGGCCAGTGCCCACAAAGCTACTTCACTATCTCTCCAAGATCCAGCAACCCTCAAAAGCATTGAGCTATGCTAACAGAAATAGAAAGACTACAGTCCATTGGAGCGATTGAGCAGGTACCTACACACGAATGGAGGGGGGGGATTATACTCAATCCTGTTCCTGGTACCGAAGAAATCAGACAAGTGGTGGACCGTGCTCAGCCTAAAACGACTAAATCAGTTCGTCAGGACAAGGACATTCAAAATGGAGACCCTACAATCTATACAGGGGGCGATTTCCCAGGGTGAGTGACTAATGTCACTCGACTTCAAGGAGACATATCTGCACGTGCCCATTCTCCCCACCCACAGGCGGTGGCTCCGTTTCCAATACGATCAACAGCACTGGCAATATGCGGCCCTCCCATTTGGTCTTGCCACTTCGCCAAGGACGTTCACCAAGGTCTTGATTCCGCTGATCGCAAGCCTAAGGGGGGAAAGGATAAAGATCCATCCATACCTGGACGACATCCTAGTTCGGTCCCCGACTTGCGAACGAGCGAAGAGAGACATGGACAGAGTCATACAGTTTCTACAGGAACACGGGTTTGTAATCAACTTCAAGAAGTGTCACCTCGAACCATCTCAGTCCCTAGAACACCTGGGGGTGATCCTGGACACGCTCAACTACAAACTCTCACTGACACACCAGAGACGACAAGGACTGCTCAACCTGATCAAGTGGGTAAATGGGGGTCACAGGTCAAGACTGAAGAAGCTAGCCTGCCTGCTGGGCAGTATGATTTCCTGCCTGTGTGAGGGATCAGGGATGGGGGAAGGAGGAAGCCCACAGACCTGACTCTTCTTACACACACCTTGCACGGGACTCCTGCCACGAAGGGGGTGTACACGCACTCGCAGTGGAAAAGATTCCCCTCAGGTTAGTGGGTGGCCCTATATGTCCCCGAAGGAACGGGCCGTGTCATCATAGGGGAGACAACGATAGGCGTGCACAGCCCTCTATGGAGGTGGCAGGGGGACCAGGTCCCTGCCCTCTCAAACACACCTGCACCCACACGTGCTCTAGAGGTAGGGTCAGTGAGATGACGGTGAGGGAAGGGGAAGTCCCAACACCAGGGAAGAGGGAAGGACTCAGCCAACTCCACCCGGGACGGTGGAGGCCCCCGAGGGATTGAGGCAGGAGGGATGGTGCTCTCACCCACACCTTGTCAGTCCCCACCCGCCCTTAACTACCCCCTTGTTCTCCGTATCACCAACACTCACCTTGCACTCGTCTTGCACTCACCACTCACTCCACAATCACTCCTTAGCTCCTAATCCTTGGTTTGACCTGTACTCTCACTCTGGGGCCAGCTTCACAGCACGCTGATCGCCGGCAGGGAAGTTATCCAGCCGTTCCCTATTATAGGGCTAGCTCCGCCCCTGCCGCGCCCGCAGGCGTGCCGAGCGTCGCGGCGTCGGTCCTAGCCTCGCCCCCTCGCCTCCCGGTGTAGGGTTTTGCCTAGGGGCCCCGCTCTGTGGCTCCGCCCCTTCTCCTCGTTCTGCAGCAGTGCTGGGAGGAATCGCTCCCTCTGCCGCTTCGCCTCGTGCCTGTTCCTCTTCCTGGACTGCAGGCTGTGGGAACGCCCCGGCACCCGAAGGCAGGGGTGCGGGGCGCGCAGGTATCTTTGGTGGCCCCCCTGCCTCTCTGGGGAGCCCCCGCCTTCCCCCCCACGCCCGCTCCCTGACAGCCTGGGAATTCTAAGGTTGGCCAGACCGCTACAGCAATTCTTGAGACCTTGGCAGAACCACCTGACACAAGGGGGGAACCCCTGGGTGACAGTGACGGAATCATTCAAGAAATCATTCCGGTGGTGGACACAGGAAGACAGGTTCAAGCCCGGAACCCGCTCACAGATCCCGACAGAATCCCAATCACCACAAATGCGAGCCTACATGGGTGGGGAGCACACGTGCAAGTCAGATCCATCCAGGGCAAGTGGCTCTGTTGGGAAAAGAAGTGCCATATCAATTGGCTGAAGCTGAGGGCAGCCTACCTAGCCCTACGGAAACTGGCCCTGTGGATTCGAGGGAAGCACGTTTTAATATATACAGACAACACAGTGGCGAAGGCGTATATCAACCACCGGGGGGCTCATGATCGGAAAACCTACATCATCAAGCCTCAGCCCTCATCAGGTGGTCGGAAATCAACCTAAGGTTGATCAGAGCGATTCACATAGAGGGGAAAAATAATATACAGGCCGACTGGCTCAGCCGAAAAAGGGTGGATCTGGGAGAGTGGTCACTGCACCTGGTAACATTCAAGAGGATAGTGGACACCTGGGGAACCCCAGGGATTGACCTCTTCGCCTCCGCAAGGAATGCAAAAACAAAACTCTTCATATCCCGTTTTCCAGAGCCACGGGGAACAGCTTTCGACCCGTTGAATCTAACATGGCCCCGGGAGCTTCTTTACGCCTTCCCACCATTCCCTGCTGATCCACAGGACAGTGGCAAAGATCAGAAAAGAAGGAGCAGAAGTTATTCTAATCACTCCCTACTGGCCACGTCGCCCATGGGTCATAGATTTTATTTATTTATTTATTTATAGATTTTTACCCCGCCCCTCCTGCGAACAGCTCGGGGCGGCTTCCAACAGTAAAAAATACAATACATAAAAACAATTTAAAACCATCAATAATAATAAAAATCATATATAAAAATATATATCATATATAAAAAATTAGGCTACTCCCAACAGGTCATGGAAACTATGCTCCAGTCTAGATACCCGGCAACCAATCATATTTACTAAAGTACCTGGGCTTCATTTGCGGGGTGGTGCGAAAGCAAGGGAGTAAGGCAAACCAAGGCCACAGTTAAGGTGATCCTGGATTTCCTCCAACGGGGGTTGTCCAAGGGGCTGAAACCTAATACCCTACAGAGACAGGTGGTGGCCATAGCTAGCGTGCTAGGCTCAATCAAAGGGCACAGAGTATCTAGACATCCTCACGTGATTCGCTTCATCAGGGCAGCAAGAGTGGTGTCCCCTCTAGTGGCCCATTGTTTCCCCTCTTGGGATCTAAATTTACTCCTTAGGGCCAGGGGCGGCTGGTGGGTTTTGAGTTTGGAGGGGCAGTAAGGCGGACCGGCAAGCCGGTGGGCGGAGCCAGGGGGATGGTAGACGGAGCCAGGGGGACGGTAGACCAGTGGCATGGCATAACCCAGCAGCAAGGAGTTCCCAGGGTTAACATCAGATGGAAGAAAACACAGTCTGCATGCACATCAAGCTTAAAACAAATAATGTATAAACCCCAAACACAGGGAAACACTGGCAAAACACAGCAGCAAGGAGTTCCCAGGGTTAACATCGGAAAACACAATCTACATGCACATCAAGCTTAAAATAAATAATGTATAAACCCAAAACACAGGGAAACACAGAAAACACTGGCAAAACACTGGCACAACACAGCAGCAAGGAGTTCCCAGGGTTAACATCAGA
>QEPC01006398.1:2122802-2133532 GCA_003113815.1 Sphenodon punctatus
TATGATCCCTGGGGTGGGGTGGGGTTAACACCACCCACCCACCCCAGGGATCACCCTACTTCCAAGTTCCCACCCAGGGATCCTACCTTCATGGAGCGCCAGCGGTCCGGGGGCTTCAGCGCCGACTGTGGCTGCTGGCTTCAGACGCTAGTAGGCCTTCTGGGGAAAACTGGAAGGGTGGGAACTTGGAAGTAGTGTGATCCCTGGGGTGGGGTGGGGGTGTTAACCCCCCACCCCACCCCAGGGATCATACAGTACACGTACTTAATACTTACCGGCTGCTGCTGGGACGGCCGCTGGTGCTGGTGGGCTTGCTCTGGGTTGCCAGCGGCGGCCCGGAGCCGCAGTAGGGACACTCAGGGGAATTTTTTTGTTTAAATCCAGGCTGGGCAGGGTGGGTGGGGGGTGCCCCCCTTCCACCCGTGCAGCCTGGGAGAGGGAGGGGGGAGGAATTTTTTTATTCCATTGATTTCAATGGGGACAGTGCCCCATTGAAATCAATGGAATAAATCCGGTACCGGTATACCGGATTTAATCTGGGAATCCAGTTTTTTTGGAAACCGGAATCTGGTAAATCCGGTAGCCGGTAATTGCCCTGGGGTCCCACCTCTACTCTCTACTCATGCTTGGGAGGGGAGAAGGAAAGCAGCAGCAATGCATCAATGAATGCATTGCTGCTTTCCTTCTCCCCCTCCCATCATGAGTAGAGAGACCATTTTGTAAATTTGTGGTTCCACTAGTCATCGTGGCTGCTCTTTTTTTTAAATGGTCCCTTCGCTGTTTCACTGCTGCTCCGCGCTGCTGGAAAGTAGTTTGTGTGGACAGGCATTTGACTGCCAGGGATAAGGTGTGGCTGCTGGGGATGCTGGTCTGGATTCGGGGCCTGCTTTGGTGGGAAGGCAGCCCCGAAAGGGGCCAAACTGTTTTTTTAAAAAGGGGCCTAACTGATTTTTTTAAAAGGGCCTGTGTGCTTGAACAGGCAGTTTGTTGGTGAAGCTACTAGGGATGCTGGGTCTGGATGTGTCTGATTTGGTGGCAATGCATCCCTGAAACTGGCCAAATTTTTTTAAAGGCCTGTGTGCTTGCACAGGCGTTTGGCTGCTGGGGATGCCTTTGGGGGCTCGTGGGAATGGTTTGGTTTACATGTGGTTTTCTGGTTTTTATACATCTGCATGATGATAGGGCCCTGGGAAAAGCTTTGTGTCCTGTGGATTTTTGCTAAAACTGCTTGTAAAGTGAGGTTTAAGATTGTCTGCCTGCTTTTTAAACCTGGCAGAGGAGGTGAATATGATCTGCCTAACTGAAATTGCTGGATTAAGTAATGTAATGTCCATCCAATGTTAACCCTGGGAACTCCTTGCTCTTGGGTTATGCTGCCTACCATTGCCCTGGCTCCACCCCTAGCCTCACCGGCCTTACTGCTCCTCCAACCTCAAAATCCACCAGTCGCTATTGCGCTACTTGGAGCCCGTGCTTTCTCCGGGACAGGGGGAGGAAGGAGGTGGAGCCTTCACCTTGTTCTAGTCTTTTCCAGGCTCTACTTTGCCTGGAAACTGCTAACTAGGAGGTTTCCGGTGCCTGCGAAGCAGGAAGCAGATCCCCATTAGTGAGAATACGCAGAGCTCTCTCGAAGAACAGAGTTACTGGAGTGGTAAGTAACCTTTATTTTCTGAAACTCGCCTGCAGAAGGCTTGCTGTTCTGTATGAAATTGTGTCTTAGATGATCTTGGCTATATCATACAAGATTGCATTAAAAATGGTCTTGTTTGAGAACAGAGAAAAGAAAACTTAACCGAGCGGTAGCCTTGAATCTTATACTGCTGTAGCTGTATGAAGGGGTCTTCTAACTTTTTCAACCCATTGGAATGGTGAGTAGCTTTTTGTAAATGAGACTTGAGCCAGTTTGTATGAGAAGGAAGGTACCCTCCTATCCTATACAAGCAGAATGAGCCAAGATAAACTATTAGGGAAGAGAGACATAGTATGCAGAATGGGAACCACGCAACAAATTCATAAAAGGAATTTGAGGCTGGGAGGGGCAGATGGAGGCAAGAAGTGTAATGCAGGCATGGTATCCATCTAGTTGTCTAAGTTTTCTATTTCACTTCCTGTGATGTGGGTTTGGGGTGAGAAAGGGAGAGGAGAGTGAACCAACATTACTCCAGGACACCATCCAGTCAGCCAATTTCTGCTATATAGAATTTGCAGCAAGGTGGCAGAGAACTCCAATACCCACACGCTGATTTCCAGCTGCCGATGAACCCTGCTAGCTCAAATTAAAGATGACATGGACAAAAAAGTTCACAGCCTTTAGTGGTTTGTATCTACTTCTACAGCTATGAGGTTTCTTTCTCTAATGTTTTGCCAATAATTCCATAGCTAGTCATGCCTACAATGTACATATGTCTTTGGACAATCTACATGCAAAGAGGGTTTCCAAAACTTCCTTTCTTCTCCAGTTGGGAGATTCACCTGCCTTCCCATTAAGCCAGAGAGGATGACTTGATCAGTCATAGAACATAGCACTACTGAGAGCTGCTACTAGATTACAGTATGAATATAGTCTCTTTAACGGGCACAGGTGGAGGAAGCCAGCCTCCTAACTTTTTAAATGGTAAAAGAAGTAGGTTAAGACTTATCCTGGGAGTACAGAGAAGGGCTTCCAGGTCTTGCTAGGACAGGAAGGATCTTCAGGCTACAAAGAGAATGGATGACCTTTGAGACTGATACAGCGCTACTAGGATAGAAAGGGTAATTGGTTCACTTACCTTGTGAATGGCCCTTCTGTTGGGATGTGCAGGACGGGAGCTCTCACTTTGGGGATGATACCCGCCAAGCCAGTAGGAGGCAGACTTCGCAGAAAATCCGAGTGCCCATGCACATAGGGGGTCCATCCCTCCCATTTGCCAGTTGATTTCAAAGCTGTAAATATACTACTACAAGAATTATAAAGTTCAATAATATAAAGGATAGAGTTCTATAAAAATGAAAAGGGCACAGAGGATCAGTGCCAAGACCCCTAGGATAGCTGAACCCCAAATTGATCCAAGCTAATCCCCCTACCCATCAGTAATTTGATCCATAACCAAACCAATTTCTCCAGAAAGGGGAGGGCCGAGCTCCTGTCCTGCACATCCAAAAGGAAGGGCAATTCACAAGGTAAGTGAACCAATTGCCCTTTCTCCTGGGATGTGCAAGATGGGAGCTCTCACTCTGGGGATTTTCCAGAGCAGTACTTATAACAGGAGGGATATAGCAAGGATCAAGTAAGACTGGGTAATAATTGAGAACCGCCTGCAGAACTCTATGACCAAAAGCCAGGACTGAAGAGTCCAGCACATCAATTTTATAGCTGTGTGAAGGGGTGTAGGCTGGCCCAGGTGACTACCCTACACATTTCCAGGAGAAGAGCCCTAGTTCTAAAGGTCCAAGACGTAGCTGCCCCTCAAGTAGAGTGGGGTACAATGTCTTGAGGAGGCATCAGATCTGAGGTTCTTCTTCGAGGATCTCCGCGATTCTCACTCTTGGGATTTACTTCCTGCTCCGCAGGTACCGGAAAACCTCTCGTCAGCAGTATCCAGGCAGATTACGCCTGGAAAAGACTAGAATATGGTGAGGGCTCCGCCCCCTCCACTCCCCCTCCCATCCCGAGAAAAGCGCGGGCCCGCATCACGAGGGATGGAAGGATAAATAGGGGGAGGAGCCCTCACCGCCTCAGTTCCTTCCAACCGCGTGGCGTTGGAAGACTTCTCGGCGCTTTTCAGCGTTGTTGTCAGCTAAAAGAAAAAGAAGATTAGAAAGAAGATTAAAAAGGATTGTGAGTAGGAGTGCCGCCCTAGCCCGCGGGACGTTCCCCGGGCCGTTGCGCCCTTCGGGGCAAACGGAATGCCCAAACAGCCGGGCTTTAAACGCTGTGGCTCTTGCCCGGCTACCCTCTCAGTTAGCGACCAGCACGATCGTTGCCTAACCTGCTTGGGAGAAGGTCATAATACCCGGACCTGCGGGGCCTGCTCGGTGCTCTCTAACAGAGCTAAGCGAGCCAGGGCGCTACGGCTACAAGACATCTTAACTAAAAGGGCACTAGAGGGCGGTGAAGAGGGGCCCCTGAGGCTCCCCGCCCGGCACTCCAGGCCGATGGAAATTCCGGCTCCAACGGCTCCGGCACCGACGGTACCGCCCAGACCGAGGGCAAGTCCCCACACCGGTACCGCCCGCACCGGCGAACTCGGGACCGAGGGGCCGCTCGACATGCAGATTGCCGGTACCGGCCGCTCCGCGGAGGGGAGCATCGCTACACACGCGTCCAGCCCTAGACGCATGACGGGTAGCGGTACCGAGATACCAGGTGCGCGGGGAGTCGCGCACTCTTCGGAGCGGGGAACCAAGAGCGGGGATAAAAAGAAAAAGAAAAAGAAAAGCTCTTCACGGGAGCCGGCACCGGCGGCACCGACGGTGACTACAGGGCAGCAATCCCCACGACCGTCGGGATCGACGAGGGGGACGGCACCGCCGACTCCGCTGTCTCGATCGGTACCACCTCTTCTACTTACGGTACCGACGGTGCGAAGAGAGTCTCGCTCCAAATCTCCGCATTACCATTCTCGATCCCGATCACCTAGATACCGGAACGAACACACACCCCTCCGGTACCACTTGGAGCGCCGATCGCGCTCACCTTGCTCGTGCTGTTCACCGAGGCACGGACATCGGGACTATAGCTATGGCCGGGATTATCGGTACCGATCGCGCAGTCCTCCTTCGTATGCGCAGGACTTCGAGTACCCTACACTTCCGGCACGGGAGCACCCCTATGTGCCTCCGGCTCCACCTAGAGCGGCACCGACGGCTACCATATCTCGTCCCCCACCGTCGGAGACGGGGTCGGTACAGGCACCCTTGGACCTCGGAACCGTCGGCACCGAGACGCTCGAGTCTGGACCAGGAATGAGGTTAGCGCCATCGGGGGCTACGCAGCTCCTGACCTCCCTGTTGGGGACCCATAGGGAGGACACGGTACCATCGGTACCGACGGTACCCCGGATGGCTTCCCCGGGGGCGTCGGCATCACGATCGTCCTCATCATCATCTCCATCGCTGGAGGAGGACGAGACCATCTCCCCACCACCTCCTGATGCCATATCGGACGCTAATATATCGTTGGCCACCGAGGACTCTAAGGCGTTCCAATCGATGTTGAGGAGAATGGCATCCTCTCTCCCTAAACTGCCCACGAGGGTTGTTAAAAAGGCCCAGACAGGACCCATTTTTGGCATACTGGGGTCAGGGGAGTCTGGACATGTAACTTTGCCCTTGCTAGATCAGCTGCTGGAACCAGCCACTGTGCTATGGGCAAAGCCGGCCTCTGTCTCTCCTACCAACAAATTGGCAGATTCTTTATATTCTGTACCCAAAGAAGGGGCGCAAATTTTTCACAACCATCCCCCTCCCAATTCCTTAGTAATAGCGGCTGCCTCCGTAAGATCCAGAGCGGGGGGAATTCAAACTTCCCCGGCAGACAGGGAGGGAAGGAGGCTGGATGTGCTTGGCAGGAAAGTGTTTTCTTCGGACTCTCTGTCCTTTAGAATTGCCAACTATGCTTCAGCCATGTGCGGCTATCAGCACTGGTTGTGGTCTAAGATTGGCACTACATCAGACCCCAACCAGTTGGCAGCACTGCAGAAAGAGGGCATGCAAATGGCCCAATTTCAGTTAACTGCTAATATGCATGTGGCAGATGCCAATGCCAGAGGTATGGCTTCGGCCATAGCACTTCGCAGGCATGCTTGGCTTCGTTCTACGGCTCTCACCCAAGAGAACAAAACAAGAATAGAGGATTTGCCGTTCGATTGTGAGGGTCTTTTCTCTGCATCTACCGACGACACTCTAAAAAAGATCAAAGAAATGAACCAAACGGCAAGATCCACGGGTGTAGTCAGGGCTATACGTAAGAAGTCCTTTACACAGGGCTATGCTTTCTCATCCAGAAGAACACCCTACCAAAATTATAACTATTTCCAAGCTGGTAAAAGATTCCAGCAACATAATCAGCCCCATTACCAGCAACAGGGTGCTCAGCAGCGCAAAACATTTGGCAGACAAAGGGGCAGGGGCAAACCCTCTCCTAGTTCGTCGTCTGGACAACAGGCAAAATCACGTTTTTAATAATACCTTGATCAAGGGAGATGATGAGGATGATCCCTCATTCCAGGACCGCCTATTGCCTTATCTACATGTATGGGAAGCCATCTCGTCTGATCGCTGGGTCAGAGAGATAATACAACTGGGGTATGCCATACAATTCCACACTACCCCTCCCCTCTCACCTTGCCCCCCTGGGGCACCCCTCCCCTCTACTCAAATACTAGTTGAAATTCAAAAACTCATCGACAAGGGGGCTGTCGAACTCATTCCCAGAGATGAACATAGTTCTGGATTCTACTCTAGGTTTTTTGTGGTCCCCAAAAAAGATAAGGGGTCTCGACCCATACTGGACCTGAGATATCTCAACAAATTCGTTAAAAGGTTTAAATTTCGTATGACCTCCTTACCGGTCATTTTCATGGGTTTGCAGCAAGGCGACTGGTTGGCCTCCCTTGATCTAAAAGACGCCTATTTCCACATCTCAATACGCCCTTCTCACCGTAAATTCTTGCGATTCGTTGCAGGGGACCTTCTCTTCCAGTACCGGGTCCTTCCGTTCGGACTGTCCACAGCACCACGCGTTTTCACCAAATGCGTGGCTGTCGTAGCAGCCTATCTGAGAAGGCAAGGTGTCAGAATCTTCCCGTATCTAGACGATTGGCTGTTGGCGGCGAAGTCGCGACAAGAGCTTGTGAAACACGTGGAGCTAACTATGTCACTCCTCAGGGACCTGGGGTTTGTTCTCAACTTGGCAAAGTCACACGTGCACCCGACACAACGACTACCCTTTATAGGGGCAATCTTGGACACCAGACACGCGAAAGCGTACCTTCCAAAAGAGAGACTTGTCGCCATACGACATGCATTAAGCATTCTCCAAACGCATCCCACCAAGCCAGTTCGTTTTTTCCTGCACTTACAGGGACTAATGGCTTCCACCACCATGGTAACACCACATGCACGCCTGCACATGAGACCCCTACAACAATGGCTAGCCAGCAACTACGCGCCCGCCATCCACCCCCTCAACATGAAACTTTGCATAACGAAGGAACTTCTTCTAAACTTACAGTGGTGGGCAAATGCAGAGCACGTTCTAAAGGGGGTACCCTTCGATACTCCCAGCACCCGGGGGGTCATTACAACAGACGCATCCCTGACTGGATGGGGTGCGCACATAGAGGACATCAAAGTGCATGGTCTCTGGTCTCAAGAGGAGACACACCTGCACATCAACATGTTAGAACTGCGAGCCATACGTTGGGCATTGAAGGCCTTGCTTCCCCGTATCAAGGGTCAGAACATTCAAATCGTAACAGACAATACCACAGCCATGTGGTATGTAAACAAACAAGGGGGAGCACATTCCACCCGTTTGTCAAAGGAAGCAGAGACCATCTGGCACTGGTGTATAGATCACGACATACATGTGCACGCCATTCACTTGGCAGGACACGACAACTCGAGGGCGGATTACCTCAGTCGCAAGTCAACGGACCAACACGAATGGTCACTGAAAGAAGAGGTCTTGACAGACATATTTCGAGACTGGGGAACTCCAGTGATAGACTTGTTCGCATCACAGAAGAACGCCAAACTACCGAGATTCTGCAGCCGAGCAGGTATGGCACCAGAATCGATATCGGACGCCTTTGCCATCTCTTGGCACGGGACATTCCTTTATGCGTTTCCACCATTTCCCCTCATTCACAGAGTATTGTGCAAAGTCAGGACGGACAGAGCTCATCTCATCCTGATTGCTCCTTTTTGGCCCCGCCAAACCTGGTTCCAAACCCTACTGGGAATGGCGACACAAATCAAGAGGCTTCCGGTGATCTACGATCTGCTCTCCCGAGAACGGGGGGAAATTCTTCACCACGATCTACAGATGCTCCACCTCTCCGCTTGGTTGATTCTACCCCAATGAGCAATTTACCGCCGGAAGTTTCAGAAATACTTCTAAATTCAAGAAGACCTTCAACCCGCAAATGTTATCAACTGAAGTGGAGACGATTCTGTAGCTGGTGTACTACGCAGTCCATCTCTTTGCAAACTTTGGACATGAACCATGTCTTTCTCTATCTTCTGAATCTGCAGAAGTTGCATTTGTCTTTGGCTTCCATAAAAGTTCATCTGGCAGCTCTTTCTTCACGTTTGCAACCAGATGACAGTGGAACTCTTTTTTCACACAAATTAATGAGGTCGTTTTGGAAAGGACTAAGGAACACTTTTCCTCAGAGGTCAAGCCCTGCCCCTCAGTGGGACTTGAATCTTGTGCTGTCTAAGTTAATGTCTCCCCCTTTCGAACCCTTAGCTTCTTGTAGCATGGAGAATTTGTCTATTAAAACGGCGTTTTTAGTAGCTATTACCTCAGCTAGGAGGGTGAGTGAGCTCACAGCCCTTAGAGCTTCCCCTCCGTATATGCTGTTCCACAGGGATAAAGTTGATCTGCGAATTGATCCCTCTTTTGTTCCCAAAGTAATTTCCAGTTTTCATCTTAATCAGACTATCTCTCTACCAGTTTTCTTTCCTAAGCCTCATACCTCTGTTGAGGAACAAATGTTGCATACGTTAGACGTTAAAAGAACTCTGGCTTTCTACATCGATAGAACCAAATCGATAAGAGCGTGTGATTCCCTATTCATTTCATATGGGGGTCAAAGGATCGGAGTCAAGCTTTCCACACAGAGACTTTCAAAGTGGATTTTGTTGTGCATACAGAAATGTTATGCCTTAGCAGACAAGGTTCCGCCTGCAGGTTTGAGGGCTCATTCTACTAGAGCTACTGCCGCTTCGTTGGCGAACTTCCAAGGGATAAATTTGTCTGATATCTGTAGGGCTGCCACATGGGCGTCTGTCCATACGTTTACAAGGCATTACTCTTTGGACCTGGCGGCCAGAGCAGATTCCCAGGTGGGGAGAGCAGTGCTGGACTCCTTCTTGAGTGATCATCCTCGACTCCCTCCTCCTTGAGGTGAGATAACTAGAACTGCTTATTACTCTCCCAAGAGTGAGAATCGCGGAGATCCTCGAAGAAGAAACGGAGGTTACTTACCAGTAACTCTGTTCTTCGAGAGAGCTCCGCGTATTCTCACATCCCGCCCACCTTCCCCTCAGTCGTGGATGGACATACCAGGTCTTCCAGGCTGGGTTGGAAGGAACTGAGGCGGTGAGGGCTCCTCCCCCTATTTATCCTTCCATCCCTCGTGATGCGGGCCCGCGCTTTTCTCGGGATGGGAGGGGGAGTGGAGGGGGCGGAGCCCTCACCATATTCTAGTCTTTTCCAGGCGTAATCTGCCTGGATACTGCTGACGAGAGGTTTTCCGGTACCTGCGGAGCAGGAAGTAAATCCCAAGAGTGAGAATACGCGGAGCTCTCTCGAAGAACAGAGTTACTGGTAAGTAACCTCCGTTTTCATAGGCCTCAGAAATGCATGCTGTGATCCATTTACCTATAGATGTTTGAGAGGCTTTAAGGCTGCTTTAGCAGGAGGGGTGGGGTATAAATCTATTAAATAAATAATAAAATTAATTGTCTCCTAATATTAAAATCTATGTGGAGGATTTTCTATAGGGGGCTGACCTGGAGAGAGAAATTTTGAGTACCCTACGCACATCTGGAAGATGCCAGGTTTTCTCCAGAGGGTGAACTGGCTGAGGACAGAAAGAGGGGAGTATTGCTTCTTCCTGTCTGTGAAAAAGGGAATTTACTTTGGGTAAGAAGAACGGGTTGAGCCTAAGGACTACCATGTCTTTTTTGAAAAGACACAAGATGGGCTCCATAGAGAGAGCCCCCAGCTCGGAGACCCTTCTCACCAAGGTAATGATGATTAAAAAGGTGACCTTAATAGTTAGGAAGAAAAAGGAAACCTCCTTAAGAGGCTCAGAAGCCCCCCCCCCGATGATGCCTTGAGGACTAAATTTAACCTCCCAGGTGGGAAAACTGTGAAGGGGGGTGGATAGCGACTTTGCTGCCCTAAGGAACTGTTTAATATGATGGTGATTGGAAATCCCCTTACCCCTAATGACAGCAAGGGTACTATTTAAGGCTGCCACCTGTCTGAGGGTATTAGCTGTAAGGCCCTTGTCAAGACCCTCCTGTAAAAAGTGAAGGACATCAACAATTTTAGGTCTTTGTGGATTAAACTATCTATCCATGCAGCAGGATGTGAATATTCTCCATGTACGTTCATAGATTTGTTTTGTTGATTGATGTTTTGATGCCAGCAAGGTCTGTAAGACTGCATCCAAGTAACCAAAACTCTTCAAGGCTGCGCTCTCAAGGGCCAGATGGTCAGTAGAAAAAAGTCTAGTTTCTTGTAAAGAACTGGACCCTGCGATAGCATGTTGGGGTCTGGAGACAGGCGAAGAGGATTTGCCCTGGATATATTTATCATGTTGGTGAACCATGGTTGTCTGGCCCATCGAGGAGCTACCAGGATCTAGGGCTATGCATGTCGGGTTTTTTTGTTACAATAACGATAACAAAGTCTTCACCTATAAAGCTCTTCACAACCTTGCTCCCCCCTACCTCTCTGCACTTATCGCCCTCCATACTCCAGCCCGTGCACTTCGCTCCTCCTCTGTCCC
>QEPC01006398.1:2146201-2174495 GCA_003113815.1 Sphenodon punctatus
AAAGGGTGAATCTTAGCAATGTTGGCTTACCTTAATGAAGCCGGGGGGCAGGTGAGGTTATTACTAGTTTCAGTTGGAGCACAGGTTAACACTAGCATTTTGAAAAGTTACCAGTAAATTTTTTGTTTTATAAGCAAAGGGTCCAGTGTATTTGGCTTGCTCTTCCTCAAACAATTTGATAGCTACTTCTATCACCAATAATTTGTTTAATGCACTTTATACATTTCTTCTTTGGGATGATTATGCAACTGACTTTCTTCAAGCTACAGAAAACTTGAACAAAGTGGTGTGCTTATACTCCTCTCCTAGGCGTAGCAATGCGTCTGGGAAATGGGACTGTTGAAAGGAAAACAAAATACACGTTAGACACTGAACACTTTCAAAAACAAGGTGCTGGTTTTGACCAATCAAGACCTAAACAGCCTGGGCCCAATATATCTGGGGTCAACATCCAGCCTGTCCGTCAGGCACGTAGCTTAGGGTTCATCTGTGACTCCTCCCTCTCCTTTAAACCTCAGATCGATTCTGTTGCCAAATCCTACCACTTCTCTCTGCACAACATTGCTAAAATCTGTCCTTTCCTCACTGTTTCCTCCGCTAAAACCCTTGTCCACGCCCTGCTCATCTCGACTATTGCAACCTCCTTCTCACTGGCCTTCCCCATTCTCACCTTGTTCCTCTCACTTCTCTTCATAACTCTGCTGCCAAGGTCATCCATCTTGCCTGCCAGTTTGACCATGTACGGCCCCATCTCTCTCCACTGGCTCCCTCTTCCTGAACGCATTCTGCACAAACTCCTGGTTTTTACCTACAAGGCTCTTCATGGCCTTGCTCCCCCCTATCTCTAGGCACTCATTTCCCACTACACTTCTGTCCGGGAGCTCTGCTCCTCCTCTGCCACCACCCTCGCCTGCTCACGGCTCCCCTGCTCCTCAAAACGCATCCACCCCTTTTCCCTGGCAGCCCCCCATGCTTGGAACTCCCTCCCTGAACACATTCGCTCAACTTTCTATCTTCAAATCCCTCCTCAAAACCCACCTCTTCTGTCAAGCTTTCCCTGACTCCTCGTTCCCCTTGCCCTGAATCATCGTATCTTGTATAACATTAAATGAGTAACTACACCTTTGTAACTAAGCCAAGCACATGTACCGGAGACCTCATGAGTTCATCTATGTATCCTTGTCTCTTCCTCTGTTTCCCCCCCTCTTTCAAATTGTAAGCCCGCTGGGGCAGGGACCGTGTCTCTTTCTTACAATTGTAAAGTGCCAGGTACATTGGTGGCACTTAAATGCTTAATAGTAATATAATAATCTGAGAAACCACCTCCTTCCTTACTTCCCATCTTGGTTTCTCAGCATGTAACATCTATGAACTAGTGCCAAACTGAGTCAGACCAATGGTCCATGCATCCTGTCCTCCAACAGTGGCCAATCTCAATCGCATGGGAGAAGAACCAACAGTCACAATGGGCAATCCATTCCCCGTTGTTCACTCCCAGCTCCTGACAGTAAGAAGCTCATCCTGCAAACTACTTGGTTAATAGCCGTTAATGGACCTACTCTCCAAGAACTTATCCAGGCCTTTTTTAAACCCAGCTATACTACTGGCCTTGACAACATCCTCTGGCAACAAATTCCATAAGTTAATTATGCGTTGAGTTAAAAGTACTTCTTTTTGTGTTAAATCTGCCAGCAGCTAGTTTCATGGAGTGTCCCCTAGTTCTAGTACTATTTGAGAGGGTAAATAACCATTTCCTATCTACTCGTTCCACACCACTCAAGATTTTATAAATCTCTATCATGTCCACTCTGTCTTCTCTTCTCTAAGCTGAAGAGACCCAGCTTGTCAAGCCTCTCGTTGTACAGAAGCCGTTCCATACCCTTGTTCACACACATGCAGAGATGTTCTCAGCTGCTGTCCCACAGTTATGGAACTCCCTTCCCCCAGAGGCTTGCATAAGTCAGTGCCTGCTCATCTTCCTGAGGCAATGTAAGACTTTTCTATTTGGAGGTGGGGAGATCTGGGATTGGAAATTTACTGGTTTGGGAATTTTTTGGTGCATTTTAAAATATGTTATGTATGGTAAATCTCCTTGAGTCTTTGGGATAGGGCAGGATAAAATTTAAATATATATTTTTTTCATTATCTTTTGTATTGGAATACTATCAGTTCATGTAACAAGGAGTCAAATATTTTTAAGTTATAGGACTCAGCTGTGAAGAGTGATGATGTGCGTCTTTCCAAAGCAACACCTGCTGAGAGAGGTATATGCTCTCCCATAGCTGAGGGAATGGGAGTAGGGCTTGATTTATTGATGACAGAGGTAATTGTTTTAGAGTTCAGTCAGATCAAATACAAAATTGGCTGATGTGGGTAGAACATTTAAATACTGCTTTACATACCAATTTTCAAACTACTATCCCAATAGCTCTTGGGTACAGAATGGTGCATTTGGTTAAACCACCATCTCTACCTTGAGACCTGGGTAAAGATTCAGATCCAGTAAGTGGAAGTGGTTTGGCAACAATACGATGGGATTTTGTTACCATCCCAGAATCAAAGTCCCTGTTTTGGAAATGCCTGCTTAGCAGAAAAGCCCAAGAGCAGGTGAAGAAATAGCAAAGCTCTCATGGCACTTTTTCTGAGTAGTGATTTGACTTCAATGGGAATTTTGAGGATTGGGCCACCACTGTAAAAAAAAACCCAAAGAACCTTTGTGGAGCTTCATTAAGCGAGGGCAGGAAGTGGCCTAAATCTAGGAGAAAAGGAGATTTACCTGGTTGACCGCATCGGGCCAGTTCTGTGTTTCAAGACAGAAGCCTGAATGCTTGAGATATACGGAGCCCCCTTTGCCTTTTAGAGTCCCATCTAGGGAATTACCAGTGTAAAACTGTATCCCAGGCTGAGTAGTGTAAACTTCCATCACCCTGCCACTAGGGGGGTAGCAAACCCTGTCAAGAGAGAGAGGGTGTTAAGAAACAGGACGCCAGGTGGGTGTGCACCTGCCCATTCATTAGGTATTTGCCCCCAGCGGACACATGGCCACCACCCACCAGACCTGCAGCCCCCACTCATGGCGGGATCTCTGAGAATGTGCAACCTGCCATGCGGCAAATACTGGTTAATGTGCACCCAGTGTCTGCGTCCCATCATTTAGGTTGCGCGCAGCAGGGCCGGCTTTACTGCGGGGCGGTTAGGGTCAGTTGCCCAAGGCCCCGCAGGGTTTTTTGTTTGTTTTTTAAAACATTTTTAAAAATAAATAAATAAATAAAATCGGGTCGGGGGAGAGGGGTAGCAGGAGTGAGGGAGAGGCAGGGGCCCTGCCTCTCCCACATTCCGTGCCCCCTCCACTGCCAGCACAGTCTCGGCCAGGGGGAATGAGAGGCAGAGGCCCCGCCTCTCAGTTCCCCTGGCCGAGAGACTGACAGGCACGGGGGGGGGGGGCACCTGAGTGAGGGAGAGGCAGGGCCTCTGCTTCTTTCCTCACTTTCAGCGGAAGTGAGGGAGAAGGCGGCAGAGGCCCTGCCTCTCCCTCATGTGCTGGCCCCCTCCACTGCCTGCCTGGCTGTTTCGGCCAGTGGACACGAGGGAGAGGCGGGGTCTCTGCCTCTCTCTCCCCCTCATTCCCCCTGGCCGAGAGACTGTGCCAGACAGCGGAGGGGGGTCCGGAGCGGGGCCCAGGCCAGAGGCAGCGGCGGCACCAGTGGCGGATCAGGTAAGTGATCCGTATGGCCGCTCAGGCTTGGGGATGGGTGGAGGTGAGTGCCCCTCTGCCCATCCCCAGGCCTGGGGAGCGCCCCTAAACCTGCCGGATGGCATAGGGCCCCGCATTTCTTCCCCGCCCTGGGCCCTGCAGCACGTGGATCTGCCAGCACCATAGTCGTGGGCAGAAATCCTAGAGAGCATCTGTGGCGTCAGCATGCACACTCATCCACCCTGTACTCCCAGCCTGTTAAAAAAGGGCCATTGTCAATCTTGCTCCTGACAGCAAAGGACAGAAATCAAGAAGGGAAAGAACTTGGAGAGTAGTTTAGCCTCCTTTTCTTAAAGAGAGAAATCAGCCGCATCTTCAGCCCATAATGCCATGATTCCCGTCTTTGACACAGCTTTCCCTTAAGAACAGGAATGTCAATGGGACTTAACCCCTCACTCCCAAGTGGAGAATTGCCTGAAGACCAAGAGGGGTTGTACTGTAGGCAGGCTCCGGCACACCGATTGTAATGAATACAGAGTAAATGCTGAGGGCAGAGTTGAGGGTTAACTAGAGCATCCTAAGATGGTGGGAGGCTGACAGCCTACGACAGAGCGGGAATGAAAAAAGAAGATGGAAGGCAGCAGGGAATGAACAAAATGGGCAGAGAACTCTGATCCTGATCCAAGCCACTACAACAGGGAACGAGCAAGGGGCATGGGGGAAGCAAACAACATGAAAGGGGCAGAAAACTGGAAGCTCATGAGTGTTCAGACTCACTCACTGACCTGTGCATTTGTTGGCATAAAACAAAAAAGCCTGAAGACAAGCTCCCACCTTGCCTCTTTTACAGCTAGGCAGAAAGCAAAACCTATCGTTATGGATCCAGATCTGGTCTGCCCCAGCCCCCCTGAGAACGTAACTCCCTGTTGGGATTCATCCCCCTGTATAGGGCCATCAGCCACACCTGAGCTCGCCTGCCAGCCTCTTGTGGTTCTGGCCAGGCAGGGCCAAGTATTGTGTCTGGGCAGTGCTGAGCATTGGGTGGGTCAGCTTTCCATCTTGACAGAGTGAAGAGCTGCAGCCTCGCAGGGGGTTGCTAGTTTGGGGTCAGAAGGCTACATGAGAGAGTGAGTCTTCTGGGGACCCCTGGGGTGCTGGACCTGGAGGGTTCAGCAGGACCTGGCCGGAGGAACTGGCAGGTGATCCCAGCCATTCTTCTGAACTTGTACATTTGTAAATAAATGGACTCTTCTACCACGCAGTAAGTCTCCAGTTTCTCTCTTCTGCCGAAGGGACACCGACCCAGCAAGGCTGCCCCTGAAACGTCCCACCACTCAGGGAAATGGGGCGAGCAACCGTACCCAGCCAGATTTTACCTTGCACAGAACTGGGGCTCCTTCGACTGCGTGAGACAAAAATTATGGTCAAAGCCACCAAGCTGGAACTTCTGCAGGTGTCCTCCAAGCTCCACTGGCTTCCTCAAGTCGAAGCATGTATCCTGCACCGAAGCAACTTCTCCTGAAAGGGAGGAGCAAATTGAAACATTAAAAATCTAGGGCTGTGATCCACAAACTACTTCCTCCAGGGGGGCGGACTGAGCATGCGTGCCGAGTAGCAGTGCGGGGAAACAGTTCCGCTCGGTCCAATCGCTTAAAAAGATTTTTTTTAAAGCGGCTTACCTGTTTAAAAGAGGGAAAAAAAGTGTTCCGCCATGAGCGGGAGGACCCAGAGGCGCTCGCAACCGGGGAAAAAAAAACGTAATAAAAAGGTACAATTCAGTCCTTTTGCAAGGCTCAGAGCAGAGCTCCACGAGGCCCCGGGAGGAGGGGAACAAAATGGCGACTTCAACTTTAACAGAGTCCTGAGAGGGAGAGAGCTGAGGATGCACCTTTCCAGGTAGCTAACCTGGTTGAGCTGATTAAATGCCAACATGAGAGCTCTCAAATGGACAGAGATACTATAAAGGAAGGGTTAACGAAGGTGATCTCAGTTACAGAAACCCTGAATAAGAAATTTGATACTCTGTCTAAAAGGGTGACTGAATTGGAAACCAGGCTGGGCCAACAGGAAGACTGTGCTTCCAAAAGGGATGAGAAGATAAAGGGCATGGATCTGAATGAGTGAATGTGAATATATTGATTAATAAAATTGAAGACTTAGAGAACCGCAGCAGGAGATGTAATATTAAAATAATGGGGGTGTCAGAACAGAGAGACACCACAAATATCAGAACTCTAGTGCTGGAAATTCTCACAAAAGGTATTCCCCCGCAACCCTGAATTGCATAATATAGAGATTGAGCATGCACACAGGGCGCTCCGTGCAAAACCTAAAGAGGGGGAGGCCCCGCACGCCATTATTTTCAAATGCCTTTGATATCTGGACAAGGAGGCTATTCTAACTGCTGCAAGAAAAGACAGAGAGCTTAAATTTGAAGAAAAGCGATTTTTTTTCTATCCAGACCTTGCCACAGAAACATTAAACAAGAGAAAGCAATGGAAAGATCATCTTAACCTCTTCTACAAGAATGGCATTAAAGCACGCCTATTGTTTCCAGCGAAATTTTCTTTCTACTATCAAGACAGACTCTGAGTTTTCACGCATGTGTCACAATTGAAGGTGTATATGGAAAAGTTCATGGCTGACCTGGCTTGGCCAAAAACTCTGACCTGAACAGAAAAGTTCCTAGAGCTGGTTCTTAGGTTTGATAGAGTTCAGCAGTGTGCAGATATAATTGATAAAATAGGAGGTTAATATTATATGGTTCAGTTTATGTTCACTGCCTACTGAGTTATAAGAGAGCATTATTGCCTAGCTGACTGCAAGGTATAACTGACATTGTTTCTAGGAATGCTCAATATTGTATAGAGGCAGTCACAGTTGTTAAAATAAGATATTATCATCAAATGTTTTAAATCCTGTCTCTCTCTCTCATTTGGTCACAAGAGGGCACTGGGACCTAAGGATGGAAAAGTAGACAAGGCAATGATACCATGAAAGTTAAGATAAATATATTAATGAAACCATGAGGCCACTAACAGAACAGGTAGCCCATATTAAAAGATGTTTAAGGAAAAATAGATCGGGCGGAGTGGATGCATAGTACCATACCGTGCGCGATTAGTCTCTGACCCCCTCCCCCCCCAAGAGTGACAGGGTCTCTGCATCAGAGCTAAAACTGTTGTTTGTTGTATGTATTGTTGTTTGTTGCATTATGTGTTTTAATTTCTATAATTTCTCTCAATATACAGTGAGAAAGATGAGGGATGGAAAGGCAATAAGACTGGGACAAGGTAATGGGCTGCGAGGGATGGCCAATCAGGCTGAGGTAGGATGTGGAGGGAGAGGACACCACAGAGACAAGGGGGCTGCTCATGAACATCTCAAAAGGGGAGTGAGTAGAAGGCAGAGTTGTTGTCACATAGAAGACAGGTACCAAATTGAACTTAAACATACAAATGGAGGAATTTAGTTTGGGCACGCTAAATGTTAAAGGACTCAATAACCCCATAAAAAGACGCAAATTATGGCAATTTGTGGAACAAAAGAAAATTGAAATAATGGCGGTGCAAGAAACTCACCTGCTGAGTAAAGATAACTTTAGGGTTAAAAATAAACATTATAATAAAATCTATTTTGCCAATGCACAAGGTAAAAAGGCGGGTGTCCTGATCGCATTTGCTAATACTATTAAATTCTCCTGCCATAAGAGAATAGCAGATAAAGAAGGCAGGTATCTCGTCCTGGTGGGGGAGATACAGGGACAAATGTATACATTGGTTTGTGTATACGCACCCAATAAGAATACCCTGTCATATTTTAAGACACTTGTACCGATCATAAAACAAGAAAAGAAAGGTAAAATGATAATATGCGGAGACTTTAATACCCCCTTATCGACAATGGATAAATCCAACCCGGCAAAGTAAAAAAAATACCAATTGAGAATAATGAGATTAATAGAAGAGGAAGGGTGGATGAGCGTCTGGCGCACCAAGCATCCAACACAAAGAGATTACTCCTTCTACTCTAACAAGCACTTGACGTTCTCTCTAATCGACCACATAGTCATAGAAAAAAAAATGTACCAAGCAGACTTTCAGTGCCAGATTTTGCAGAACACGTTTACAGACCACAGTGCAGTTTGGCTTAAAATGAGCCAACACCCAGTTAAAAAACACACACACACACGTTGGATCTTGAACAAATCAGTTTTAATGGATCCACAGATTAAGGAGCAAATTAAGAAAGAACTAGTGGAATACTTTAGTAATAACATGCAGGGTAGTGTCTCCCCATTGGTAGTGTGGGACGCAATGAAGGCAGTCATTAGGGGATCATACATCTCAGCTGCAGCACATAAATGGAGGGAAAAGAATAAAGAAATTAGGGAGTTACAATTAAAATTATCTGCCCTACAGACGATACAAAAGACAAAACCAACAAAGAAAAGAGGGAAGGAAATAGGAGAATTGAGGGGAATGATAGATGCCATAAATACAGAGCACATAATTGGCAAACTGCGATATACTAAACAATTTTATTTTGAAAGAGCAAACAAGGCAGACAAAACGCTTGCCTGGATGGTGAAAAAACAAAGGGAAAAAAATCATATCTCGCACATCAGGGATAAAGCAGGACACACTAACCTGACGGGGGCCAAATTAAAGGAAAGGTTTGTTCAATTCTATGCAGACCTCTATCAATCCACCCAACCATCTGAAAAAGATATACAGGAATTCTTAGAGAAATTAAATATCCCACAATTGAAGGATGCGCAAAAGTCTTACCTGAACGCCCCAATAACACAAGAGGAAATAGCGGGTACAATAAAGAATCTACCGTCCAATAAGGCCCCAGGACCGGACGGGTATCCCACATAATTCTATAAAAACTATAATAAGGAAATAACCCCGGTCTTGGAGTCTGTGTTTAGAATGTTTATATCGCAAAGAAGCTTAGTTCCATCCTTTTATGAGGCCAACATTACACTATGCCCTAAAAGTGGAAAAAATTTAGAAGAATGTGCAGGATATCGCCCCATATCCTTACTCAACACAGACTTGAAGATCTTTACAAAAATTCTGGCGGACAGGCTACAGCTGTGCATTAAAAATCTGATCTCACCAGATCAAACGGGGTTCATAGGGGGCAGGATGGGAATTGATAACGTCAGGAAGGTTACTAATGTGCTGTACAAGATAACACAAGACAAAACACCGGCGGCAATAATCTCCCTAGATGCGGAGAAAGCTTTCGATCGTCTGGAATATTTATTTTTAGCCAAAACAATGGAACATATGGGCTTTAAGGGTAATTTTTTGCAATGGGTCAAACTGGGTCAAAATGCCCCACTTCCAGGTTAATAGTAAACGGGGACTTAAATAAATTTGCGCTCCAGAGAGGCACTCAACAGGGCTGCCCTCTATCTCTGCTGCTATTCGATATAGGGTTGGAACCGTTGGCTCTTGCTATAAAACAAAACCCACAGATCTCAGGTGTCCAATTTGGGGAACAACAGGTTAAAATCTCTCTATACGCGGATGATATTATGCTGTTCTTGACTAATTTACAACAATCTACACCTGCTGTTCTGGCTACGCTGGAATAGTTTGGTAAAATGTCTGGCTATCAGGTCAATATAGCTAAATCTCAAATGTTTCTACTTAACGAGAAGGGGATCCCTAAATCAGAGTTGGAACATATTACTCCATTTCAAATAAATAATGCATCCCTAAAATACTTGGGAATCAATCTTTCAAAAAACATAGCAAATGTATACAAATATAATTACTTACCTTTGTTAGAAGAGGCCAAGAAACTCAAGGAATCGTGGGCGACAGTAAACTGCTCCTGGATAGGAAAAATAAACCTGATTAGAATGATACTACTACTGAAGTTACTATATACCATAATTGCGCTTCCTATCCAAGTCCCAGGAGGCTTCTTTAATAAACTTAACAAAATTATTAACAACATAATATGGAATAAGAACAAACCAAGGGTCAGACGCTCTATTATGTCAACACCAACAGAAAAAGGTGGCCTTAATGTCCCAAATTTTAAATTCTATTATTGGGCATCTGTATTGAGGTGTGTAAAAATGTGGTATGAGGATAGAGGGGGGGGCCCGCTTGGGTGAAGCTGGAAAAACAAATTGCACAGATCACTTCATTTAGACTTTATTTAATGGAAGAATCCCCTCCTAAAATGCAAACAAAAAATAAAATACTGCACCTGTTCATTGATACCGTGACTAGAATATGGAAAATGTGCCAATACAAAGCGGACATTACCCAGAGAAAGTCGCCATTCAAGCCAGTGCTCTGTGGGGCTCTCTCCCTGAGCGGTAGGGAAAGGGCAATCTTGGAGAGGTGGGAAAAAAGGGCCTGTGGCAGGTCAGGCATTTTTATGTGAATGAGGATATACTAACTAGGGATACGTTACAGATGCAGTGTGGGGAAAGAATTGATGGGTGGCTGTACACGAAATTACATAGCTACTTAATGCACCCAAGAAATAAGCCGGAATTTATAAGGAAACCACACCCTATAGAATTGGAGATGTTTAACAATACTCCACAAAGAAAAATCGTATCCAGGCTCTACCAGATCATTAGGAATCTATTTCATCCCCCAGACGCAGGATACATCTCTGTATGGAACGAGGAACTAAACCTTCCGATTACAGACAAGTGTATGATTAAAATATGGTCAGTCACATATGCAGAAATGTGCTGGCTCCCTGATGGTTCGAGAGCCGCAAATAAAATTAGTTCACAGATTCTACCTAACCCCGCAGAGGCTCCACCAGGGAAACAAGGGTTACAGTAATTTGTGCTGGCGGGAATGTGGGCAGATAGGTACTTATCTGCACCAATGGTGGGACTGCCCGGTAATAAATTTTTTGGCAAAAAATATGGGGGAAAATAGAGAAGCATACTGGAATAACGATACCTTGTACGCCGCAGTTAGCATTGCTGGGGCTCTGGCCCAAAGAACTGGAAAAACACTCCAAAGCTCCCGCTGGAAGGGTGATGCTCCTGGCAGCCATCCATTCGATTCTGCAAAAGTGGAAAACGCCAGGGGGCCCGACTACTCGAGACTGGATAAAAAGACTCTGGCACGTATTGACAATGGAAAGAATTTCAGCAGGGCTAAAGGATACATTGGAGAAGTTTTATGAAATATGGACTCCAACCTGGAGTTTGCTTGTGGAACATATAGACATGGATAAGACAAAAGCATCTCTTAACCTTAAATCAATTTGAAGTCTGGATCTATTTAGCTTTAAGAATGAAAGCTGTATACACGAGAGAAATGCCTTTTTACTTTTGTATTTTTCATTATTATTTGTATTATTGGTTAGACAAACAGGTATATGGATGAAAGAGTAGCAAAGTGAAACTATCAAGAATATTGTGTGTATTTTATATATATGTTTCTGTTCATACTTGTCTTTAATCTGTGTTTGTATTTCAATTTAACAATAAAATAACTTTTAAAAACAAAACAACAAAACTACTTCCTCTAGAGTAAGCCCATAGAGCTCCAATGGAGGTGGCTCCAGAGTAAATGGTTTGTGGACGATGGCCTAGACAGACAGCAAATCATAGCAGCAGTTCAGTTCATCATAGCAGCAAAGCAAGGTATAGCAGCAAGTCTATAGCACACTGCAGCCGCAGTTCAGTGTAGCAGCAGAGGTGGCGAATTCTGTAAAACAATTTAATCTTGACTTTTTTTTAAAAGGAGGGGAGGGGAGGGAATGAACATTTCTGTGAATTAATACTTTCTACCTTAGTGTAGCCCCTGATCCAACATAGCACTCCAATAAAGGCTTAACTTGAGGTCATTGGAAGTGCTCGTTTATGGAGTTAAGTACATGCTCAAGCAACTTACTGACTTGGGTTTGTATTTTTGTGAGAATTTAGTGCCCCTGAAAGGACAATGCTAGGGATGAAAGCATTGTATGTAGCTACAGGAGAAATTCTTATCTGACTGGCAGGAGCTGGAAGTAAACAGCAGGGAATGGATTGTCCATTGTGACCTGTTGGGTACTTCTCCCAAGTTTCCAAGATTGGCCACCGTCAGAGACAGGATGCTGGGCTCGATGGACCATTGGCCTGACCCAGCATGGTACTTATGTTCTGCACAGGTAATGATGATTAGGGTAACGAATTTGTCATGGAAATTTTCTAAAAGTCATGAGCTGGTCACGTCCGGAATGAGAAAGTCGCAGAAAACTCATGGGTAAATTTTAACTTTTATTCAATATTGTAAACACAACCCCCACCCCCCTTAGATTGTAAACCCAGGGATTAGACTGTAATTCCCCTAGTACAAACTCTGCCCCCACAGCACAGAATAGGAGGAAGAAAACACCCCCACGCCTTAGATTGTAAACCCCTTTGAAAGCCCGAGGCTTAGATTGTAAACCCAAGCAGCGGTTAAAGGAAGGAAATGCTGCCATCTCCTCCTGGGCACCTCTTGAAGCTCTGACAATGGTAACATTCTCTGCCTCCAATCCCGCCACACCGCCACTTGACCACGGCCAAAGTTCTGCTCTCCACAAGAAACAACACTGAGTTTGGAGCTCCAGGGAGAGGCCGTGGTTTTAGCCAGTGGCACCCAGCATGCTATTCTCGTTGCCGTGCCATCACATCTCCACAGCCAGGGAAGGGTTTGGAGCTCTAGGGAGACACTGTGGATCTCCTTAGCACCATTGTGCGTGCTCTTCTTGCCAGCTCTGCTCTTTGGTTTGGGGGAAATCTCAAAAAACGGAAAGATCTCAAAAGTCGCAAAGGTGGGCAAAAGTCACGAAAAACATGACTTTTGTCACCACCATGAAAAATTCTTAGCCCTAATGATGATGCACCCCCTCCCTCCTCACATCCTTCCCCCCTGCCTCTCTCGATGAAATCTCTGCTCTGCTCTCTTCATCCAATCCCTCCAACTGCCCCCTCAACCCAATCCCCTCCCGCCTCCTGACCTCTGTTGCTCCCATTATCGCTCCCCCACTTCTTCATGTCATCAATCTCTCCCTTTCCACAGGCTCCTTCCCCTCTGCCTTCAAGCATGCCACTGTCTCCCCCATCCTCAAAAAGCCCACCCTGGACCCATCTGACCCCTCTAGTTACCGGCCAGTCTCCCTCCTTCCCTTTGCCTCAAAGCTTCTGGAACGTGTCGTCTACTCCCGCTGCCTGGACCTCCTCTCTGCCAACTCCTCCCTGGACCCTCTCCAATCCGGCTTCCGCCCCCTCCACTCTACTGAAACTGCCCTGGCCAAGATCACCAATGATCTACTTGTCGCTAAATCTAAGCGCCTCTACTCCATTCTTGTCCTCCTTGACCTCTCTGCTGCCTTTGACACTGTCGACCACTTGCTTCTATTGGACTCGCTTTACTCTTTGGGCTTCCGTGGCTCTGTCCTTGACTGGTTCTCCTCCTACCTCTCTGACCGCTCCTTTAAAGTCTCGCTCCCCGAGTCAAACTCCTCCTCCCTCCCCCTTTCGGTTGGGGTCCCCCAAGGCTCTGTCCTTGGCCCTCTCCTCTTCTCTATTTACACCCTGTCCCTTGGCAAAATTATTGCCTCCCACGGATTCCAATATCATCTCTACGCTGATGACACCCAACTCTATCTTTCTACCCCCTCTCTCTCCTCTTCTGTCCACTCACGCCTCGTCAACTGCCTCTCTGATATCTCCGCCTGGATGTCCCGACGTCAACTCAAGCTCAACATGGCCAAGACCGAACTCCTCATTTTTCCTCCCTCCTCTTCCTCTCCCTCTAACCTGCCCATCTGCATCGATGGAGTCACCATCCATCCTGTTCTCCAAGCCCGTAGCTTGGGCTTCATCTTTGACACGCACCTCTCTTTTAAACCTTACATTGACTCTGTTGCCAAATCCTGCCGATTCGCCCTCCATAACATTGCTCGGATCCGCCCCTTTCTCTCTACCTCCTCGGCCAAAACCCTTGTTCATGCCATGGTTATCTCTCGCCTCGATTACTGCAACCTCCTCCTTGCTGGCCTCCCTCGCTCTCACCTGTCCCCCCTTATCGCAATCCAAAACTCCGCTGCCAAGGTCATTCACTCTGCCTGTCGCTTCGACCATGTGCAGCCTCTCCTCCTCTCCCTTCACTGGCTCCCCCTTCCTGAACGTATCCTGTTTAAACTCCTGGTTTTCACATTCAAATCGCTCCACGACCAAGCTCCCCCTTACCTCTCGGACCTAATTTCCCTATGCACTCCTGCACGCGCTCTCCGCTCTTCCTTTGTCCCCTCACTCACTCTCCCTCGTTTCTCCTGCTCACCTAACCGCCTTCGACCCTTCTCTGCCCCCCATGCCTGGAACTCCCTCCCTGCCCACATCCGCCTTGCCTCCTCCCTCTGCTCCTTCAAATCCCTCCTCAAGATCCACCTTTTCCTTGCTGCCTTTCCCAATCCCTGCTAGTCTTTTCCCGTACACTTACTGTCGGCCCTCCTTTGCAGACTGCTGCTACCAACCTCTTTGTAACCAAGCCAAGCATACCCACCTGAGACTTCGCATCCGCTTGAATGTTTGTTTTGTCTTCTCCCCTGTCTCTCCCACTGTCCCCTCTCCCGGTCTCCCCCCTTTTGTCCTTTAGATTGTAAGCCACCGGTAGGGACCGCGTCTAGTTCTATGTTCTGTACAGCACCAGGCAACACAACTGGCGCTATATAAATGTTTATTATATAATAATAATAATGCATACATCCCCCCCCTTACTGTGTCATCATGCCCCAATCCTGATTGGGAATGAACATCTTGTGGTGAAAGTAGTCTTCATAGCCCATTCTATCCTTGGTGTTTCTGGAGCAGACACCCACAGGGATGCTGTGCACATGGGTTCAGTGGCCTAGGCACTTGTTCACTATGAACTGGAACAAAGATCCCAAACTCGTTTCACAACGAAACGGGAGAGCTGGGCACTAAAGGCTGCAATTCAAAGATCACTTAGAGTAGTCCCACTGAAGCAGGAGTGTGTCCAGGATAGAAAGATGTCTCCTGGGCACAGATGTGGCCTGTACTTGTCTTTTGCAGACAAGTACCAACAAAGGCAGCAAGTGCTTGCAAGAGATGGCACCAACTACAAATGTAAAAACTGCGGTGTCCTAACAGGTGGCCAATGGAACTACTCTGGCGTAAGTCCTTTGAGGGCTGTGGCTTAAATTAGCTTACAAACCTATAGCCTAAAATGCACACTGCTCCATTTAAAGCCACATATTTCATTAGAGCCAGTGGGGGAGAACAAACAGGACAGCTCCCACTTGCCACTGAGTTACCCAGCTCATGGTGGGAGCCACGCATGTGCATCCACCCAGCCCTGTCCCCACACTGCAGAGTGGCCTGCCCCCCCTCCCCTCCCGACTGATGGACAGCTATGAAACTGGCAGGGACCCCAACTGGCGTAAGTAAAGCAGCCGTTCATATGTAACGGCGCACTTTACACCTGGTCAAGCAACCGTTCTCCGGGTGGTGTTGGCGCTTAGCCCAGGCTGTCACCTGGGGATGTTCCCGAGTCACAGTCCGGGCTACTCTCCAACACTGCCTGGGGAATGGGCTAACATCTGGCAGCGCTTTCTGACGTGATGGTAGCCTGCAATTCCATGTGGGTCAAAGTGTAGAAATACGGGCTGTCATCACATCTGAAAACACCCAGTGTTGAGCTTATATGTGGGAGACTAGAGTTCATATCCAACCTTTGCAATGAACTCACTAGGTGGCCTTAGGCAAGTCACTGTTTTTCAGCCTCAGTTCCCCATCTGTAAAATGGAAATAATGACCTACCACACAGGGTTGCTGTGAGGGTGAACCAGAAAAGGACTGTAAAGCACTCTGAATACTGGAAGTGCTATAGAAATGATAAATACCAACAGTTTTTTTAGGCCAGATTCTTAGGCCTTTTCCATTCCCACTTATTGAAATGAACAGAAGTTTGCCTGAGTAAGGACCTTAAGATTTGGCCCCAGAAGTAGAGCTGCCAACTCTCACCACTTTATCACACGTTTAATTAAACTAGTGTTATCCTAGGATTTCTTAAAGCCCAACATTTCAAAACGGTTAGTAAAATCATCAGAATCTGAGCAATCATGGGTGTGTGTGTGAAATCCTGATTCCATTAAGGTAAACACAAGTTTTGACAATGGTGCAGTTTCATCCTAACCATGGTGGCAGAGAAAGCCCTAGTGAACGTGAGTGCAGCACACCCTAAAATGAGGGTAGCTGTTTTCTATTGGCCCCTTTCCAATTCCTGGATCTGGCCTGTGGATCCAGCCCCTACTACCCCCAGGCACTGAAAGAGAGAGCTGAAGGGGATGGGAGCAGAAATTAAGGCCTGCATTCAAGAACCGACAATGGATCTCTGCCACAGATCTATGGTTTGGCCCATCCTCTTCCTGCTCCCATCCTGAGAACACCTCTGACATACCCTAGCCTTAGCTGCTATCCAGCCTACAGAGCTTGAACTAATTTTGAAAGTAGTCTGCATGAGGAAGAAGTTCCCGCAGCTCTCCTAAAGGCTTACGAACAGAAGTTAAGAAAGAAACCACAAAACGTTGTTTTAATCACATGGTTTTTAAGCCTCTTTTCTCTAAACTGAGAACTGGCTGATGCATTATGAACCTTTGAGGTTGGAAAACCTGGTTCTTACTGGGTTTTTTTTTTTAAAAAAAAAAAGCTTTAAAGATGACAGCTCTACAGTTCTTACTCCCCGGGCCTGGCAAAACCCTCCACTTCCCGCTCAGTGCTAAGACAGGTGGAGCAGCAAAGCAGCAACCTCAGCATTGCAACCAGACATCTAGCGGCTGAACAAGATCCTATGCTGTCCCCACCCCACTTAATGTGCTGGGTTCAGATGCTGCTAACAGTAACATGGGGTAAAAGCAGGAGTCCTGGTTTTCAGTGATAAAAAAGCAAAATTATCCAAATAAAAAAATATATTAAAATCTGTGTTTTTCCGCAATTAAAATGAAACACTAAACCTTAGTTTCCCTAGCCACAAAAAAGTTTTTATTTATATAGCACCAGCAGCGTAGTTATAGACAGGTCCCTACCCCCAAGGGGCTTACAACCAAAGAGACAAGGGAGAGGCGAGCATCGGGAGAGACGAGTACATTCATGAGGTTGAGAAGCTGCAGGTGCACATGCTTCACTTAGTTACAGGGAACTAGATTCTGAGTGAGGGGGAAGAGGATGCAATTTCACTCACATGACAAGGTAGGGATGGCCCGACGGAGAGATAGGTTCCACGTGTTCTAAAACGGTCTGCCTTTGAACGCAATCTACAGCCTTGCTGCGTACAGCACAGAACCACGTTACCACGAATGTGAAATTTGTCCTTCCCAAACTCAGTGGCACGGTCTTTAGGGGTGATTTTTAAAGTTTTCAGCCTCTTTTCATAACGTTAATTACTTGCGTCTGGAGGTGAAAGTGAAATTTGAGATGCTTTAAAACACAAAACCTCTATATGCCAGAAGCACTTTATTGGACTACGCTTAGCTATGTAAATTTAAAGGGTGTTCAAAAATCAAACCAGAAGAGGGGAAGGTTATGCGCATTGAATAAATGAAATGTATATTTCAGTAAAATATAGTTAATAGGGGTGGGACCCCGGGGTAAATACCGGATACCGGATTTACCGGTTTCCGGTTCTCAAAGAACCGGATTCCCGGATTAAATCCGGTATACCGGTACCGGTTTTATTTCATTGATTTCAATGGGGCGCTGTGTCCCCATTGAAATCAATGAAATAAATTAATTCCTTCCCCCTCCCCCTCCCAGGCTGCGCGGGTGGAAGGGGGGACACCCCCCACCCACCCTGCCCAGCCTGGATTTTTGTTTAAAAAAAGACTCAGAGGCGAGCCCACCCCCCAGCACCAGCGGCCGCGGCGTCCCCGCAGCCGCCGGTAAGTATGACCCGATCCCTGGGGGGGGTGTTTAACACCCCCCCAACCCCCCAGGGATCACCCCTACTAAAGTTCAGTGCTTGCTTACCTTGCGGAGCTCCGGCGGCGGCGGCGGCCGGTCCGGCGGCCTCAGCGCCGGCTGTGGCTGCCGGCGTCAGAGACGCTCTAGGCCTTCCGGGGAAGTCCCCGGAAGGCCTAGAGCGTCTCTGACGCCGGCAGCCACAGCCGGCGCTGAGGCCGCCAGATCGCCCGCCGCCGCTGCACCCGGAGCTCCGCAAAGGTAAAGCACTCAAGGACAGGGCATGGATCCATTGAATAGATTGGGGGTGGAGAAATGGTGGCTCGGGAGCCACATGGGACTTTGGGGCAGTTCGAGTATGGTTCTGGCTAGGGCCTATCACAGGAGCAGTGCTCAGTTAGTCATATATGAATGACCACAGCCCAAGCCTCCCCTATAAGCCACACCTCCCAGCCTAGAGCTCATCAGTGTAGGAAAACGAAACCTACTCTAGCTGGTCACCCAAGTACTGCACCACCCTGCCTCTACAACTGAATATCAAACAGGTTCTTGAGTTTTAATCTATACGATAGCCAGTGTGGGGCAGGAAATTCATGAATGAAAGCCAAATAAACCAGCCAGTTTTTTCCTGCGTTTAATTTCCAACCCAGAAAAAGCTAACATCACCCTTTCCCTGTCATTCTGCATTTTGGGGTGCACACTCCTACTAGGAATATTTTCTGCGTCTCAGGCCCCCTGGAATTTAGCTGCTGGAGTTCAGCCTCTTCCCCACAAATAAAGCTCTGCCAGGACCCAAACAGTCATGATGGTCATGTGTTTTGCTTCATTGCACCCAAGTCTCAACAGTCAAATCGCAGCTGCTCCTCAGAATCTCAGCAGTCAGAGTACCAGCTCTGACAGCCAATCACAAAGCAGGAAAGGAGGCTCTGCCTGGGTGATGCTTCAAAGGGTGTGAGTGTACGTATGGGTGTTGTCCGTCATATGAAGAGGTTGGAACATGGCTCCTGTGGTTGAGAACTCTGCCAACTCCTGCCATAGATCCATGATCCAGACTCTCCCTGTCCCGTACCCCATCCTGAGTGCTCCCCTTAAGCATCCTCATCCCCAACTTCTATCTGGCCCAGGAGGCTTGTAATAATGTTCTACATGGGGCTCCCCTTGATGATGACTCAGAAGCTGTAGCTGGTGCAGAATGAGGCGGCCCGTCTCCTGACGGGGATGGGCCATAGGGAGCACATTACACCAGTGCTCCAGGCTCTGTACTGGTTGCCTATAGCATTCTGGGTCCAATTCAAGGTGCTGGTTTTGACCTTTAAAGACCTACAGTCTGGGCCCCTCCTATCTGAGAGACCGCCTCATTCTCTGGGCCATAGGGTGACCTCTGCGGTCTACCAGGGGCACCTTCTTGGAGGTTCCCCAGGTGAACTGGGGGGGCCACGATGGAGAGGGCGTTCTCAGTGGCCGCACCACAGCTGTCGAACTCCCTCCCAGACGAAGCTCGCCTGTCTCCCAGCCTGTTGGCCTTTCGTTGGGCCTGTAAGACCTGGCTGTTTATCCGGGCCTTTGGGGGAGGGGGAGAGAATAATGGTGGGTTGGTTTTTTTAACTAGTAGTTTTACCTCGTTTTTATTGTTTTAGTGATCCCTTTATGTATTGTTTTAGACATTGTTTTAACTATTTTGTGAGTCGCCCTGAACTGTCGTAGGGCTGGAGGAAACGGGATACAAATTAAATAAATAAAGTGGCCCACATGGAACAGAAACCCCCTCCCCCCCCATTTTAAACCTATAGTAAGAAACATTCACAGACCCCTCAGCCAGTGGAATGCCATGGATGTGGCAAAGCGATAGCTACGTAACCACAATGGACAAGGTATACGTTTGACTGTTCATTATTACTCGTTGAGTCATTCCCATGGGTACTTGAAGGCTACTAGATGGATGGATGGATGGATGGATACACCACACTCCAGATCCATGCACATACTCACCCAGACACATACCCGTACAGGCCCTGCGGTCAGCCAGGGATGCCTGATTCGGTTTCCCGGGTGGCGACGATGGGGAGGGCGTTCTCGGTAGCCGCTCTTAGGCTATGGAATTCCCTCCCAACAGAGGACCGCCTGGCCCCAGACCTCCCCTCTTTCTGGAGTCAGTGTAAGACCTGGCTGTTCCGCCGGGTCTTTGGGGAGGGAGACAGATAGGGTGGGAGGGTTCCGCTCTTTTAATGAGTTTTATAAATTTTATGTATTTGATTTTAATTACTGAATTGTTTTATATTTTGAATTCTGTTCTGAGCCGCCTCAAGCTACTATTGTGAGCAGAAGGGAGTGGGCCAGAACTAGCTTGAAATAAATAATAACCCCCCGGACAGACAGATGTACGAGAACTTGAGAGATGCACACAAAACCCCCAATGGCCCATACAGACAAACTCCCATGACTCCAGACTGAAGGTGCAACATCATCTGCACTCAGTTTCCAAAGATTTCCTAGGCAACCACCAGCTTAACTCTATTGGCCGCCATCCACATACCACCTACTCATGGAGGGCTTCAGTGGGGCTACTCTGGAGCAGGTGGTTTGGAGATCATTGCGGCCTCTGTCTTTTTTTCCAATTAAAATGCAGATTCCACAGACACTGAGAGCAAAGGGAAAGCTCGCTCCTTTCCTTGGATGTTTGCAACAGTGTTATTTACTGTACAAAAGAAGAGAAGAAGTAGCCCTCTTCCCTGAAAGACCAAAATAGCTTGTAGGCCTGGTTTTCTGTACCGCAGATCTCTTGTTAACAACAGACGAGACACCAAAGCGACCACGCTGAAAGACACGAGCTAAACTGCAAGAACGCCGGCTTCAACAATAGGATTTTCAACTGTGGTTTTTGTAGCTCTTCTTAAGAGACGTTAAACTTAGAACAGTGACCTGCTTTCTAAGAGACGCAACGGCCAACGGTGCTACTTAAACAGCACACAAGATTTTTTCGGAACTAGCTTTACAGTAAAGCAATTCAGATCAAACATTTATTTATTTATTTATTTATGGAGACAATTTTATTCCCTCCCAAAAACCGTTAAGCCAAGAGCTTGGAAAGATAGTCAGTGTGATGTAATGGCCAAGTGTACAGTATTAGAACCAGGTCTTGCCTTAGTCAGAAACTCAGTGAGTGACCTTGGGTCAGTCACATTATTCTCTCAGCCTAATCTACCTCACAGGGTTGTTGTGAGGATTAAAATAAATTATTTATTTATTTTATTTTTAAGACTTTTTACCCCGCTCATCCTGCCACAGGCAACTCTGGGCAGCTTACAAGTAACAATAACACACAACTTAAAACACAATCAGAACAATCAAAACAGGGAGGATTAAAATATCCCTATCCACCCACCACCCTCCCCATCCAAAGCCAGGTGGAACAGCAGCGTTTTACAGCAGCATCGAAAAGAGGGAGATCCGGGGCCAAACGGGCCTCCAATGGCAGGGAGTTCCACAGCTGTGGAGCAGCCACCAAGAAGGCCCTCCCCCATCATGGCCCCCCAGCAGACTCGGGGGACCTCGAGGAGAGCACCCCCCCATGACCGGGGGTGTTTATAAAAGTTGTGTTTATTAGTTATATGTAAAGCACTCGGAGCTGTGGCAGGGGGGTGTTTTTTGCAACAAGGCTGACACTGCGACATTTCCAAGGCAAATGTCACACTGAGTTAGGCGTAGCAGCTTGTTCAGCCACCATTTTCCTTTTTGTGCTTCCAATACCACAATTGCTCTAAAATGTCCTTCATTGGGTTCACCAAAACTGCTTATGGATTTTTGGTGCTACTATGTTATTATTTAATTATTAACACCAATTATGTAACTAAGGACCTGATCTGGAATATCTATTGCAATCTGGGAGGATCTCCATAGCCATTAGCTCTGTTCCCAAGGAGACACTATAGACTAGTGGGTAAGGTCTCAAATAGTAAAACTAGAACTAAGGGACACCCCACGGAGCTAACTGGCAGCAGATTTAGAACAAATAAAATAAAGTATTTTATCATTCAACGCACAAGTAACTTGTGGAATTTGTTGCCAGAGGATGTGGGCAAGGCCAGTAGCATCGCTAGGTTTTAAAAAGGATTGGATACATTTTTAAGAGGATAGATCCATTAATGGCTATCAGCCAAACAGGTTGGGGGATGTAACCTCGACTGTCAGGAGCTGGGAGTGAACAACAGGGAATGGATCGCCCCATTATGACCAGTTGGGTACGTCTCCCAAATGGTGGAGATTGGCCACTGTTGGAAACAGCTTGATGGACCATTGGTCTGATCCAGTAGGACATTTCTTAGGTGTTGCACTTGGACTTGGGAGACCAGGGTTCAAATCCCATCTTAGCCATGAACTCACTGGGTGCTCTCGGCCATCTATTTTAACGTCATAACTGCAAGAGACCGACTTCTTTATGATAGCATCTCAAAGCTGCAACCTGAAAAGGACACATAGTTGGCTTTTTTCTTTTATGAAAATCTCCTCCCTCTAATGTTTGCAACATCTCCCCATTTGAGCAAATTAGACAAAATGTTTTCCAAGCAGATCCCTTCCTTGCAGATCTAGCAAATGTCAAGTTGTTCCTCTCCTCTAGGAGACAACAGGTCCTGATCCAATGAGCACTGAAACTAACGGGTCTATAGGCTCAATCCCATGAAATTCTAAACACACAATAACTCTGGAGAAACCAGGATTATCTTGCGGCTACCATGCCACCGACCCAGGATTTTACACACAGGTCCTTCTTGGTGAAGGGAGGTGGGGAGCAAAAATAATTTGAAATTCCCTTAATCCTGAAGTAACTTACCTCTGTTTGATGTAGGGTTAAACTATGTAGAAGTAAGCTTGTTCACACTAAAAAAAATCCTACAACAAAGAGCTCCCCTGGAGACTGTGAAGCTCTGTGAATTATTTCTGCCATTTCCCACTTCAGTGTGCAGAAGCTGTAGACTGTGCTACACCATCAGAGCCAGCAGCAGGGGGCCTGTATGCACAAACTGTTTAACACCACATAAATGAAATTAACTCAATGGTAAAGTTGTGTGTGTGTGTTCACAATAGTTTTCCTATTACTGCCGAACTCCTGTGACATCTGGTTGTCAGAGGAGTTACAACAACTCCACTGCAAGTTAACTGAGGAGTTGTAGACCCCGATACACCTGCCCTGGAGCAATACCCTGCACGGATTCCCTCCAAGGAAAGGCATCTCTCAGCAAGCCCCAGTGGCAGATAAGAACAGTACACATCTCCATTTGTGTATACACTTCCCACTTCACTTCATTCCTCTACAGCAAGGGGTGTGTGTAGAAGAGGCAAGGGCCCCTTCGAGCTGCAATTCTCAGCTTCCTTTCAACCTCAGGTTGTATCTGGCCCAGGGTTTCCAAAGATTCGACAATGAACATTTGTAACTTCGCTGCAGAGCACAAACCAGCCACCACCAGCTTTCCCTAGTCTCATCATTGCTGTTGTCAATAAGTTGATTGGGAAAAGGGTAAAATTGGCTTGGATTATCTCTGCTTCAGCTAGTTAGGCTAGAAATAAAATCCATCAGAGCAAGACTGGAAAAAAACAACCACCCTACACTCTCAGCAGTTGCATTTTCCAGTACGTAGGGCAATTGGTGAACCTGTAGGTATCGTGAACATGCTCAGCTTAACATATGCATCAGTATTTTCCATCTCCGTATTTAGATCTCTCAGTTTAACCTAATGGCGTGGGTGCAGAGTTTGCAAGGTGGCTATTAACACAGACTCAACACACACATGGGATCACATGTATTGCCCGTGGCTCTAGTGCGGGGGTGGGGAACTTCAGGCCCAGGGGCCAAATGCAGCCTTGCTGTGATGAACCTGGTTTATATTTATACAATAATTTAATATCCTGCCTCCTCCTGCCAAAGGCAGCTCGGAGCGGCATACAATATAAATTAAAACAAGATATAAAATACATTAAAAATATTATAAAAATCAACAAACCACCATAAAAAAACAATAATTGAGCAGAGCTAAAAACACCTCAGCCAATCCCCCCCAAAGGCCTAGTGGAACAGGCCTTCTTCTACAATAGACTATTACAGAGATGGGGAAGTTCAGGCTCAGAAGCCAAGTGCAGCCTGTGGCTAGTTTTTATTTGGCCCCTTTTCAGCCCCTGGATCCAACTCCTACCCCCAAGCACTTGAAAGACTGAGCTCAGAGTGAGGGAGCAGAGAGGAGGGCAGGGACACAAGGATTGCGGACGATTCATGGCACCTGGACCCTCCTTTTCCTGACCACACCGCTTAAGTACTCTCACCACCCCAACTTCTATGCAGCTCTTCAAGCTCCTATTCATTTTCAAAGTGGCCTCCGGGAAGGAAAAAGGTTTCCTCACCCCTGCTGGAGTGGGATGATCATTTGTTCCAGAATGCTTTGCTGTAATCACTCTGGATTTGACCATAGCTATCTGAATGACCTGTGTCAAAGTGAGGGTTGACAAGGAAAGGTTACTTCAAGGTACTGAATGTCAAAATCTGGGTAAGCGGGGACAGGATCAGGGCAGTGCGTGAGTTATAGCAAAATCTGAGGTCTCAAGGTTGTCAACAGAGGGAATCTGAAGCACAGGCCTGAGGCAGTGGAGAGGTCAAAGCCAGTGGCGGCTGGTGGGTTTGTAGGTTGGTGGGCCAGTGGGCAAGCTGGCAGGCCTAGGGGCGTAGCCGGGCCTAGGGGCAGAGTCAGGGCAACAGTAGGCGGAGCCAGGGCAATAGTAGGCCAGTGGCACGGCATAACCCAGCAGCAAGGAGTTCCCAGGGTTAACATTGGATGGACATTACATTAGCTAATGTTGAGAATGCTTCTGCATGAAGCACAGCCACTGGGGGATAGAGAGCCCTCTTACTGGGGTCCCATCCACTCTCTTTCCCACCGAGTCCAAATTAACCATAGTAGGTTAAAAAAAATAGATCACATTGCCATTGCCTACCTTTATCCTGGACCCTCGAATCCTCAATTTTCATGGCATCCTTGGCCACCTGTAGTCTTCTGAAGGTGTAGGCTTTGGGACAAGCCTTCCTTCTGGCTTGGAGAACTGGGAGGACTGAGTTAGCTCCCTGTTCTGTGACAAGTCGAATCAGAAGAGAATGAAAGGAAAGAGGACAGGACAGAGGAGAAGTAGGAGGGAAAGGGTTTGGTTTTGGAGCACAAGAAGAGGAAGGGGAAGAGATGGGTTCAGTGGGGGACATGTCCTTGGTGCCTGTGAATATCTCCCCTTCCTCTTCCAGTTCCACCATTACATCCGATAGAGTTTTGCACTTTCTTTGCACAGGTACAAAGTGCCTGTTCAGAACAGCCTCTAAGCCACAGGTATCAATCATGATATTTTTGTTCAGCGACATTCTGACACCTAAATGAGCTCTGTATAGACTGTGGACACTTTCAGACATGACCCCCACCCCCACCCCCGTGCACATATTTGGGCTGCAGGGGGGAAATGCACAGCCCGAATATGTATGGGGGTTGGCTGGTGTGAAAGCCCGTGTGGCTTTGCCGGCAGAGATGTGCAGGGATGCAGAGCTCGATTTCCTGCTGGCAAAGCTGCACGGGGGGGGCTTTCACATCGGCCAATCCCCACGCATATTTGGGCTGCGCATTCCCCCCTGAAGCCAGAACATGCACTGGGGGGGCATGTCTGAAAGTGATCTGTGTGTTCATGGACCTGAATAGGGCCTTATTCATTGGGGGGGTGGGGAGGGGATTCTTGAACAAAGGTAAGTTTAAAGCAGAGGCTATGGGTGTTAAATGAGACAATAGCCCACACCAGGTGGATGTCCACCTGTTCTTTTATTAAGTGTCCACCCCCTGCTCACAGCGGGGTCCTGGAGCATGTGGAGCCCGGAGTGCAGGCGAAGGTGGGCTAGCGTGAACCCACGTGACTGAGTCCCGTCAACAGGTTGCGCTGCGTGCGTACCCGTCTGCCAGTAGCACAGAGTCTGCCAAAAGCCTAGAGCATTCCAAGGAGTGACCACTTCTTGCCCCTCTCTCTGGTGTCTATACAATGTCTGCCTTAAAAGCCCATCCACGCCATTTGCAAACATGCGTTCCCCCAGCTCCTCCTGCTTGGCAGGACATGCCTGGTGATGCTTGGTGTTTCCCAGCTGCTGTATTCTCCGCAACTTGCAGAAGCTTAACATGGCTGTGGCTCAATCTCACAGCCAGGCAACAGCCAGCAGTGCTACTACCACCACCATGCAATCACACAAGCATTCTCCACTTACCAACACTGCATTCCCTGAACTGAGGAAGAGACCAAGGCCTTCATTGCTCTATGGGGAGGGAACAAAAGGTCAAATATCAACTGCTGAAGTGCTATAGGAATCAGGCAGTGTTCCAGGAAATCTTGGTCCAAAAAGGTGCAGCAGGGCTACACGTGGTACATGAACCAGTGCCGGCAGCAGGCCAATGATTTGAGGCATGGATATAAAGAAATCAGGGACAACAACTTCACCTCTGGCCGCATTAGGCAAACATTGCCCTACTATGAGCTCCTCGACCAGTTCCTGTGCGTAGACGGAGCCATCATGACCATCCCTTCTGTATGGCCGCGCCTGGATACGGCTCCCCCACTGCCCTCTCCTGCTACAACCGCTCCTGTTCCCACCAAGGATCTTCCAATGAAGATCCCCCCCATGCCCATCCCCACCCTGGAGCCAGCATGGGTGGACGTGAACATGGACACCAACTCTCACCGTGTATCCCCTTCAGCTTGAGAACCAGCCCTTGTTTGAGAAGCCACCCAAGGTTCTGGTCGAGGGCACGGAGGACCTGGATGCCACCTTTGTCAAGGAGGTTGTGGAGGAGAACTAAGTTAACACATCTGGGGGGTTGGGAAGGGTTTGTCACATTTATTTTATTTATTTCAACTTATATGCTGCCCTTCCCAAACTGGCTAAGGGCAGCTTACAATAAATAAAATTCCTTTAAACACACACAAAAAAACCAATTCCTTCCCCAGAAACCCTACCCTAAACCCCCACTCCAAAAACTTCCCTATCCCATCCCCCAACTCCAAACCACCTATAGTCTCCCAAGCCCCCAAGCCCTATTTCCAGCTGTCAAATGCCTTACCAAAGAAGAATGTTTTACATTGCCTCTGGAAGATGCTTAGGACTCGGGATCAAGCAAACCTTTGGTGGCCGCATGGCTGGTGGGGGCAAACCCCTGGCGAACACAAAATCAATGGGCAGGCGGACACCCACTTGGGGCGGGTGGGCTAACGTGGGCTATTCATTGTCTTATTCGATTTTACCCTAAATCTTATTTGCTTACATATTAATCCTGGTTTTCAAAAATCAGCCTCCTCTTACTGCCTGTTCCATCGTGGCCTATTTTTTCCTTCCACTTTGAACTTTTCAGTTGCTTTGCACCAGCTGCTCTCTGCAAGAGTTAAAAATCAGTCTTTATCTGATGAACTATGCATTTTTGTTGCTTCTTGATCAGATCTAAGCTGTGCGCTGCTGAGAAACAACAGGGCAGAGGAAAAGCTGCGTAAAAAAGAAACTCTTATTCCGGTGCTTCTTTATGTGAGAAACAACAAACCTGCACGAAACGGCTTGAGAAAACGCTCTCTAAATCTCTCCTTCTTATGCTTTACTCTCTCAAAAGCCTCATCTAATTTCATTGTTCCTGAAACATTTAGGATTCAGTCCTCCACCACTGAAGACAATGGCTCAGCTCCCAGTGACTTTTTTCCCCCCCTCCCTTTTAAAAATTTTTTAAATATTTTTATTGTGTTTTCCATTTAACAACATCATACAATCTACTTTATCTTTCTGGTTATGGACCTGGGTTACAGTGGCGGTCCCGGCCTACAAGCACTATAGTGTGTCTTTATGTATTCTTTGTAACATTAACACTAAACATTTAACATTCCTTATATTTCGGTAATACAAATTGACATTTTAGGTTGATCTAAGTTAATTTCTTGTTTCAAGAGGTTCCATACATTAGTCCAAACAGCATAGCAGCTTTCTAGTTCTTGGCGGATTTCTGCGTGCACTCTCTCCATGGTTATGGTGGTCCAAATTCTTTGTAGCCATTTTTTATACGATGGCTTTTTCCTTGCTTTCCAATTACACACTATTGTGTGACTAGCTGCCAGTTTTAGTTGTTGGCATGCCAATGTCCTTTCCGGAATTATCTGCAGGTCTGGCAAGATGCCCAATAATGCAGTCTCTGGTGTCTTTGGGATTTCACACTGTGCCACCTTGTTCATTTGAATCCATATTTTATCCCAGAAGTCCTTCACGTGTGGGCATTCCCACCAGCAGTGAAGTCATTTCCCTTCCCCTCCTCACCCTTGCCAGCACTCTATAGGGTAGTCTTTATTAGGGGTGGGAAACCGGTAGAATCCGGTATCCGATAATGCCGGTATTGGGCGTACCGGCATTATCGGATTCGGCCCGGTAATCCGGGCCCGGTACCGGATTCCGGGGTGCTGGATTTTTTTTGCATTGCAGCCATTTAAAAATGGCTGCAATGTAAAAAAATTTAAAGCTCCAGCCAAACAGTTTTTAAAAGAAAAACCCTCCCCGAGTCCAGGCTGCGCGGGTGGAAGGGGGGACACCCCCCACCCACCCTGCCCAGCCTGGCTTTTTGTTT
>QEPC01006398.1:2175046-2208346 GCA_003113815.1 Sphenodon punctatus
GGGGGAGGGATATTTCATTGGTTTCAATGGGGACACAGCGCCCCATTGAAACCAATGGATTAAATCCGGTACCGGTATACCGGATTTAATCCGGGAATCCGGTTTTCCCAGAACCGGTAACCGGTAAATCCGGTAGCCGGTAATGGGTCCGGGGTCCCACCACTAGTCTTTATTCATTTTGTTTAGTTTATAGGGGGTGAGGTACATCCTGTATGTCACCTTACCCTGTGGTTCTTGTACTGATAGAGAGCGTGACAAGTTTTCTCATATTCAGCCATATCGTGTTCCTTTCTTTTTGGTCAAGTTTTTTTTTTAAGATCTTTTTCCCACGCCTCAAAGTACCCCACATCTGGTAAGTGCATTATTGATTGAATCACTCTATATATTTTTGAAATTTTGTGTTTCCGTCCCTGATCTCCATACATCACTCTCTCGAAGTCTGTTACCTTTCTGTTTACTTGTGCTTTTATTACTTTGTGGTTAAATCTACTCACTATTTTTGCATATACCCAAAAATCAGGGATCCCTTCCAGTTTTTCTTTTATTGTATCCAAGCTCATTATAGCGTCTCCCACGAAAATTTGACCTGCCCACCTTAAACCTTTGTTTTCCCACTGTTCCGCCACCTTCTGAGTTATTCCTGCTCTCTTGCTCCATTCCCCCCAAACTGGAACTTATGAGGAGTTATCCCTAGATATACCTAGCTTGTTACTGAGCGTCTCCCATATTTGCAACGCCATGCCTGCAAAGGGATGTGTCATTACTATTTTTTTGTTTATTCTCTCTCCATCTGTAAGAATACTAGCAAATTTCTCTGTTTGACATGCTTCTTTTTCTAGTGTCAGTCAGTCCGGAACCAATTTCCCCTGGAACCAGATTTTAACCCCTCGGAGAGCTGCTGCCCAGTAATATAGCTTCATATCAGGTAAGTGTTGGACTCCATTACCTTTACTTGTGTATAGTATTGTTTTTCTTATTCTCGGGTTTTTTCTTTGCCATAGGATCCTTGATATGGTTTTATTTATTGTCATGAAAATCTTTTGGTAATTGGATCGGCAAAGCAAAAGAGGCGTATAACAGTTTGGGAAGAATCAACATTTTTATCAAGTTTGCTCTTCCTAGCCAAGATACCTGTAATTTTTTCCAATCTTCTTCCTTTCGTTTTATGTTTTCCAACAGTGGGAGGAAGTTTTTTATATATAGATCCCTCCATTTTTTTGTGATCTGTACCCCTAAATATTTTATGCTATCTGTCTGTACTATAAATGGTGTGGATGCTTCGCTTTCCTTAGTCGAGAGCTTTTCTTCATTGAATAGTAGCATCTCCGACTTACCCGCGTTTACTTTATAGCCCGAGATTTTTCCAAATCTCTCTATCACCTTCAGCAGTCTTGGGACTGAGTGGGGTAGGTCCGAGAGACTCACCATCATGTCATCTGCATATAAGGAAAGCTTAAATTCCCTATCCAGGAGTTTGATCCCTTTAAGTTTTTGATCCGCCCTTATGGCCATTGCTAGGGGCTTGATAGCTATATTAAACAATAGGGGGGATAATGGGCAACCTTGTCTTGTTCCCCTTTTTATTTTTATATTTGATGTGCACTTGCCTTCTATCGTTATTTGAGCTCTAGGGGCCTTATATATAGTTTTTACCCATTGCAGGAAAGAGCCCATGAGACCCATTCGTTTCATGGTCTCGAACAGGTAATTATATTCAACCATATCAAAGACTTTCTCCGCGTTGAGTGCCACTACTGCAGATGGGATCGGTTTGGCCTTAACGTGGTTTATAATGTTAACAACTTTTCCTATGTTGTCAATTCCTAATCTTCCCGGGATAAATCCAGTTTGATCTGTGCTAATTACATTTGGGATAATCTTTATTAATCTATTGACTAGAATTTTGGTGAATAACTGCGTCCGTATTTATCAGTTAAATGGGCCGGTAGCCACTGCACAATTCCAAAACTTTCCCCGGTTTTGGGCACAGAGTAATCACTGCATCGTAAAATGTGTCGGGGATTTTGCCTTCCTTTAAAATTAAGTTATATACTTTTACCAGGAGTGGTGCTACTTGTTTTTTAAATGTTTTATAGAATTCCACTGGATAACCGTCAGGGCCTGCCGCTTTATTATTAGATAGTTCTTTTATTGTTTTTTGTACCTCCTCCAGACTAAGTTCATTATTTAGAAATTGGGCTGCTTCTTTGGTGATTTTTTTGAAGTTTAGATCGTCCATGAAATTATTAATGCTATCCTGTGGTGGGTTGCCTGTTTCATAATTTTTTTGATAGAATTGGACTAAGCAGTCCTCCTTGTCTTTTCCTTTTAGCATAGGTGCGTCGGGCGTATTTCTAATGCAGGGTATGTTCCCTTTCTGTCCCTTTTTTTTTTTGTCAGCCATGCCAGCGCTTTGTCAGCCTTATTCGCCTTGTCAAAATAAAATGCTTTTGTGTATCGGATTTTTTTAATGATTATTTCGCTTTCCAATAAATTAATCTGGCTTTTGATCGTGGCAATTTTAGTTGCGTTAACTATCAGGTTCTTTGCGAGCTGTTTTATTAACAAGTATTTTTCACTTATTTGTGCTTTCTTTTCTTTTTTTAGATGCACCCCAAGCGATATGAAGTGTCCTCTCACGACAGCCTTTGCTGCCTCCCACACCGTGGCTGCCGGGGTTTCTGGCTGATCGTTTATTTGTATATATTCAATAATTTTTTCTTCAATCTGTTCTGAGACCCATTTATTTTGTAAATAAAATTGTTTCAACCGCCAATTTTGTTGTCCCCTTGTGATTTTTTTGTGTTGTTTATCAGTTTCTAGCACCACCGCGTTGTGGTCAGAGAAAGGGGTGATTAATATACGAGATTCCTCACATTGCTGTATCATAGCCTGATTTACAAGAATGTGATCAATCTTCGTTGATATCTTGTGTGGGTTTGAATAAAATGTAAACTCTTGCGTTAGTGGGTGCTGGGCACTCCATATATCCACCCAGTGGTGGTCTCGTCTCACTTGCACTGTCCTGCTTTGTTGTTTTGATAGATTTATTCACAAAAACTAAACTAACTCCGAAAGGGGGGTGTTGAAGTCCCCCATTAGGACTGCCCTCCCTTCAATTTTTTTCGCTTATTTTGGGGATAATTTCTGTGAAGAATGCATTGGTACTAGTGTTGGGGCATATATGGTACATATAGAGTAGGTGTCCTGCCCTATCTTACCCTTTATAGGCAGCATTCTTCCCTGTTTAGCTTTGTCTGTTTCGGTTACTTGCATTTTTAGGGATTTCTTTATCCCTACTAAGACCCCGGCTTTCTTTTTCCCCCATTCGCGTAATATAGCTTGTATTCTTTATTTGTGAATCTGACATTATCTTTCCTAATCAAATGAGTTTCTTGCATAGCTAAAATATCTGGTTGCTGCTTTTTCAGAAATTGCCACACCCTCTTTCTTTTTTGTGGGTTATTCAGCCCACATACGTTAACTGTGATTATTTTTAAATTTACCATTTTTTATTTTGCTTTTCTCTTAGACCTGTATCCTTCGTTAGGCTTCCTTTCCTTTGTCTCTTGCTCCGTTCCCCTCTATCCTGTTTGTTTTGATAGACCTCTTTCTTTTGCATTTGTTTATTTGTCAACCTACTTCTTTCGTTCTGTCTTATTCTATTAACCTTTTTTCTATCACCCCCGTTTTCCCTCCCTTTTTTTCTCCTCCCCCTCCCAACTGACTTCTTGTGGAGCGTCGTGTCGAGTGGCTCTATCCCCCCTGCTTGCCCTTTGCAGCAGCACACAACCAATTTATACATATGCATAATATCATATAATAAGATTTTCTAAAGCCTGCTTTGTTGCATATTATTCTCTGTATATTATTTTCTTTCTCTCCCAAACTTGTGTTCCGGTTTGTTTGTTTGTTTGTTTATTTCCCGTTCTGTTCTAGCTTGACTCTTTTCACCCCGCTGTCTTGTCGATTTTGTTTTTTAAATTCCTCCAGCTCTGCTTCCTTAAGAAAGAAAAGTCTCTTGCCCCGATAGGTAAATGTCCTTTTCGCTGGATAGTACACCTGGGCCTTGACGCCTGCCTTGCTGAGGGAATCAATTTGGCTCCTCCACGCCTTTCTCTGTTGTACTGTCTCCATTGCCAAATCGGGGTAGATAGAGATTTTTGCCCCCTCAAATATTAATTCTCTGGATTTTCTTGCCTCCCTCAGGATGTCTTCTTTATCTGCATATCTCAACAGTTTTGCGATTACTGCTCTTGGGGGGAGCTGTTCTTTTGGCTTGGGTCTTAGCGAACGGTGGGCCCTTTCAATTTCTACTGAGTGCAGCGTAGGGCTCTCTGGGAAAATATTCTTTAAGATTTCGTGCAGCAGGTCTTTTATGCCATTTTTTTCTCTATTTTCTGGGATCCCCATAATTCACAGGTTGCTCCTCCTAGACCTGTTTTCTAGGTCTTCTACTTTATTTTTCAAGTCCTGCATTATTGCCTCTGCACATGTCATTTTTTGTTCAGCACTGTTCCCCCAGTCCTCTTGATCACTTATTCTTTGCTCTAATAGATCTATTCTCTTGTTTCTCCCCTCCACCTGCCCTTTTAGGTCCTCTAGCATAGAGTTTGTTTTGCAGATACCGGTTTTATTAATCATTAGTTCCTTTTTTATGGATTTTAGCAGGTCCATTACCTGCATCTGGGCCTCAGGGTCTTCAAGCGGGTCTTTCCTTGTTGCACCTGCCATTTTGTATTCCCCCACATCTGCTTTTCTTGTGCTGCGGCGTGGAGTGCTGGGCCTCTCAAAAATAGATTCTTTCTCTCTTTTTTTGTCTGCACACATACCTCTCCTATTGCGTCGGGAACCTGAAGTTTTTTTGGGAGTTTTTTAATTTTTTCTTTTGTTTTTAAGTGCGCCGCTGCATTAGGCCCGCCGGGAGCTCAGCTGACCGCGACCTGCTGCCTCGGCATGCCCACGTGACCCCTCCCCAGTGACTTTAATGGAGGATGAGTATGCCCTTAATCCAGTGCTTGATACCTGGGACACATGTTTTTTCTGGATTAAAACTGGCATCACACTTCACTCTTACACCCAAAAATATGTATGTGTGTGTGTGTGTGTGTGTGTGTGTGTACGTACATATAAAACACAAAAACCATTAAAAACCTCTAACCCCACCCACCAACCCTCTCCCTCACTCCTGCGACCCATCCCACCCAACCCACCAAACACCTGGCCAAACAAAAAGGTTTTACATCTCTCCTGAAAGCTGAGCAGGCTTGGGCTTAGGTGGATCTCCCAGGAAAGAGAGTTCCATAGTTGTGGACATTCACTGAGAACGCCTCTCTGCGTGCCTGCATTCTATGAACCTCACGGGCAGTTGGTACTCACAAGCGGGTGCCCTTGGCCAACCTCAGAGGTCACAACAGAACAGAAGCTGTCTTTCAGATACTTGGGGTCCAAGCCGTTTAGGGCTTTAAAGGTCAAAACCAGCACCTTGAATTGTGCCCAGAAAGCTATTGACACATTATATACACACACAATTCTTCAAAACATCAAATATATATATTTTCTAGGATCAAAAAAACTTCAGTTTAAGCAAGGAGTTGTCCTCCTATGGTGGGGACAAGTCTGAAAGATGGGTGATGTGTATCCACTGACAAGACTGGAGGCCAGTCAGGGGTGGGGACCAGTGTTTATATGGGGGAGGGGGTATCCCGGTGCTGTGGAGTATATGATCCCCTGCTCAACCCTGCAGCATGGTTCCCTGCATGCCCCCCCCCCATTCGCCCCTACAGCCGGTTTCCTGCACCCGCCCCTATCCAACCTCATAGCCTGCTCCCTCCGCCCCTTGACCTTGCAACCTGTTCCCTCCGCCCCCCAGGCTCCCACCCAACCCTACAACCTATTCCTTTCACACCCCCAACAGACCCTGCAGCCTATTCCCTTTGTGTCCCCAACTGCCCTCTTAGCCTGTTCTATTCTCCCCCACCCGTCTGACCCCACAGCTTGTTCCCTATGCCCCCACCTGTTCCCAGCCTGTTCCCTTCCCCCGCCCCTGCCCAACCCCACAGTCTGTTCCCTGTGCCCCCTGCCTGCATCCTCAGACTGTTTCCTGTGTCCCACCCCCTGCTTGTTCAACCTTGCATCCTGCTCCCCTCAAGGGCCCACCCCAGCACCTGTCTTAGTTAGGCTGTGCTGTGTGCAGATCTGGGCTGCTTCTCTCTTTGCTCCCTTGCTGTCTGGTCCACTACTCCCCTGCCCCCTATTATGTCCCCCACCCCCAAGGATAGCAACCACGCCTCCCCCATCTTTCCTTGATGATTCCTGCCCAGTCTCCTGGGTGTGCATTCCAGTTCACAACTGCTGTAGTCACTTCTCCTACAAGTAGCTCCATAATTCTCATTCGTGGCTTCTCACGAGACTCATAAGATAACTTAAAATCTCACTCTCTCCATTGGATAACATGGGAACTTCAAAACATCATAACTTAAAAGTTACATGACGGATTTTCAAAATCTAAACTTAAGAACGTATTACAATGCACGCTTGAATTTTCTGACACTGCTACACCTCCAGAAAGATAACTTTAAACTAACTTTGATGGGTCAACAAAAAGCATCAGAAAAGGCAGAAAAATATACATTTTTGCCTCCAAAATTCAAAGTCCTATAACTCAACCTCTCTCAACTGGTCTCTCTGAGTGCACATGGTGACAGAGTCATGCGGAATGAGGCCGTGTCTGTGGGGACCAGCCGTCCCTGCTGTTACTGTAAATGCGAGGAGGAGGCTGAAATTTTTGTGGCAGTGAAAATAGAAAAAAAAAAGGAAGACAGATCGATTGGAGGAAACGTGCTGTCATTCATGAATGTAACACCTACTTCCTGTGGTGACATTACTGCAACATGATAAGGGCTAACACATCACAAATGTCTGCCATGTGACATGATGGGATAGCATCCGGGACACTAACTGGAGGCTGTGCATGCATCCTTCCATCAAGGTGCAGTATGAAACACCCACTGCAAGTGTGTGTAAGAAGTGTAAGCTACAAACACATGTTCAGTAGAGTGTTCAGAGAAGGGCGTCAACACACATTCAAACACCCATTTCCATTCGGTCTAAAGCCGCCCTAAGACACAGCTCTGAGAATCCCAACTAAAGCCAAGGAGAGCTTTTTCACTCATTTCTATGGCAGCAGGATTGGGAGTCAGGACATCATGGAAGTTTGTGGCATCTGCAGAGAATGGGATTGTGATTGGATTTATATTGGATATTTAAGTCTCAAAATGGGAGTCACGTAGGCATAAAGATTGGGAACCACTGGCTTAAGAGAGGAGACCCCCACCCTCAAATAATACAAATCTTTAAAGTCACTAACCAGTAGGGATCATGGTGTCATCCACAGGCAAGTAAGAGTCAGCTTCTATGGAGACCTCATGGTCATAGATATTGTGCGATCCCTAGAAGAGCACAATAGAGATGTGTAAGACACAGCATCCCATTTACAACACCAGGTTATAAAAGCGTATGAATGAACTACTTTACTATGCGCCTACAGAGCCAAAGCTTATAAAGTGCTGGGGCGATATTGTTCCAAGTGGTTTTATTACTCTGGATTTCATTAACGTTCAGATATTCAGTCTCCACATGATCCTCGGAGCAGGGAGCGAAACCTCTCATGGTTTGACCCAGAGTCAGAGATAACCTCTGGGAGTCTCAAAGTCAATCTGTGAGAGGGGACAACCCTAGCAGAAGCCACTATTCCAATCCAACTCTTCAGACACCACTGCTTGCTGAACACTCACATCCTAATTTTAAAAATGTATAAAGTGAAGAACCAAGGACTTTTAGGGCTGATGGGTATGTATGAAAAGTCTCAGTGCCGCTAACCGAAACCTCTCCCGCTTCACCACAATATCCATATTATTCCTCTGTCCCTCCCTAGATTGCATTTCCATGTTATACACACCCAGTGCACAAACAGCTTATGTAGCCATCAATTTCTATATACAAATCTAAGACAAACACCATCAGCTAGAGACACCCAGGGTATTTTTAGACAAGATGCTACCCTTCATGACCACTCAGGAACCATGGAGCCTACTGCCTGTCTGAAGGTGGAGGGGGGCGGGGGGCAGCGTGCATGCTCCCATGGGCCACAGAGCATCCACTCAGGGCCACTGCCAGGAAATCTGGAGTGCAAGCCAAATAGCTCTGTGGCAACAGGCGGCCACGGAGCCCCTACCCGTATGAACTGAGGCAGCCAGCCTTGCCAGCAGACAGGGCCTCTGCTTATAGGCACCGTGGGTGGGGGACCTGGCCTTTGCAAGTCATAAGAACTGGCCAGGAGCCAGAGTCCGTGGCAGAGAGAGTGCACGGTGGCTGCCTCTGTGGCTGAGGTAGCCACGCCGGGGGCTACCTGTTTGAATCCTTTCCCATGCATTCCACCTCAGCGGCCATAGAACATGCCACCCTCCCCCAATCACATTGCTTAGTGTCTCTCAGGCCCAGTTCCTCATCTGTAAAATGGAAATAATCATGACCTAACTCACAGGGTTGTTGTGAGGGTGAACTAGGTAACAATTAGAAAGCACCCTGAAATTGTTGCTTAAGTGAAAAATAATAACGCATCCAATCACCTAAAGGCAACCATTAGGCACGACAGCAAACTCATGACTTTCAGGAATGTAGTGGAGTGCCTTAACCATTCAGCCACCACACAACTAACAGAACTAATGAGACTAACCAATTCTACTGAGTTAGTATGGAAGGCCTTTAAGTAATTTTTTCCCCAGCCACCACCACTGTAAATCAGTGCACCAGAAAATAAATTCATTGCATTCAAAGAGAATTAGAAACTATTTGGGAAGCAAATGAGAGGATGCAGGGTTTAATATGGTGGAGATAGGATCAAAGGGTGGGACTTCTGGGGTAGATCTGAGCCTCCGCATCCTTTTTAAAACAAATTAAGCATTGGGTGTGCCCCAGCAAAGTGAGTCACAAGATGATGTGCAACGTAAGTAGTCAAAGAATAGCAATAATCATAAGGAACAACAAATAAAATATTTAGCTTAGTTAGAGGAATTAAATAGCATCTCCAAAGTACAGTCAAGATCATAAGCATTAAGAGCGGTTTGCTTACCTGTCCTGCTAGATTGAAGTAGGCATGGTTTGTCAGATTGACTGGGGTGGTCTTGTTGCTTTGGGCTCGATAATTTATGGTTAGCTCCCCGCCATTGAGTGTATATGTCACCCAAACTTTGAGTTCCCCAGGGTAGCCTTCCTCACCATCTGGACTTATTCTGAAGAACCGTACACCATTTGGCAGCATCTCAGGGATCCACACAGCCTGCAACACAATTTGGTTGGCATTAATTTTTTCCCTTGTCCTGCTAAATATCTATGAGCCTATATATGTAGTTAGTACAATTCTGCTTCAGGAGGCAAACACATCGGTCGAGATTCTTTTTTATAACAAGAACAGAACTGCCGCACTGGGTCAGACCCATGGTCCATCGAGCCCAGCATCCTGTCTCTGACAGTGGTCAGTTTCAGTCCATTAGGAGGAGGACCCAATAGGTCACAACAGAGTGATCCATTCCCTGCTGCTTGCTCCCAGCTCCTGACAGCCAGAGGTTGTATCCTTCAACCAGCTTGACTAATAGCCATTAATGGACCGATCCTCCAAGAACTTACCAACCTCTGTTTAAAATCCAGTTATGCTACTGGCCTTATCCTCATCCTCTGGCAGCGAGATCCACAAGCTAATAATATGTTGAGTGAAAAAGTACTACCTTTGATTGGTTTCAAATCGGATAGCAATTAGTTTCATAGAGCATTCCCTAGTTCTGTTGTTTGAGAGGGCAAATAATTGCTCCCTATTTAGGTCATGATTATTTTGCTGAACACCACCCTTTCCTTCAATCGTAAGACCGGAGCTGAATATGGGATGTAGCCCTTCTTGCTGTCTCAACGCATTCAAATAAAAACAAACTAAATATTTAAAGAATAAACATCAGGCTGAAATAGTTTTGCAGCAGCCCTGCAAGCTAAATACAGGAGGTTTTCATCTTTGGGTTAGCAGCTCTTTATCTGCACATAACACCAACACAGGCTCACTCGCTTATGACCTGTTCTGCACCTCTCTAAGCAACTGCAGTTGGCAACTATCAGAGACAGGACAGTAGGCTAGATTGACCACTGCTCAGACTCAATATGGCATGTTTTCCTAAGTTCTTGGAAATGAGACAGGCTCTTCAAATGAATGACATTGGTTTCATAAGAAGATTTTTATTTTTATTTTTTAAAAAAGTTTATGGTTTCCTTTGCTTTTTGTGTCTGAAACTTCAGGACCCACTGCAGTGAAGTTTGCAAGCTCTTCTATGCGACTGAGGGGACTAGAAATTTTACTTTTGGGGGGGGGGGGGAGGGGGAGTCAAGTTCCTAATTATTTGAACAGCTGGAACTCTAATAATAAACATCAATAATTATGAATGACATGTATCTGAAAACCAGCTCCCTGCAACGAGCCAGCCACGCCATTTTCAAAGGGAAAGCATTATCTTTTTGTCTTCCAAGGATTTAGTGTATTTTTTAAAAAAAACCAATTCTGTTCAAGGCTTTCCACAGGACAATAAACGTTTATCAAATAATTCAGAGGTCTGATTGGCCGGGCTACCGATGCCGCTACAGGCATCCTCCCCCATCTGCCATCACCAGTAGGACAGGGGCAGGGCGTGAATGTGAGTGCTAATGAGTGTGTGCACATACGAATGTGAGTGTGTAAGAGGGTGGGACGTTTTTTTGTCGCTGTTGAGCCACTTGAAATGTTGAGAGGTACATACCTCCCCCCAACACTCCCAAATTAGAAGGGACCTCCTAAATAGGGTTCCTCCTTGGGTCCCCCTGTCCCTCTTTCAGGAGAGAAAGAGAGACACACCCAACGGCTGTTATTCAGGCCTCAGGTATTATTATTATTATTATAAACATTTATATAGCGCCAGTCGTGTGGCCTGGTGCTGTACAGAACATAGAAATAGACGCGGTCCCTGCCTGTGGCTTACAATCTAAAAGACAAAAAAAGGGGGGGGGAGACAAGGAGAGGGGACAGTGGGAGAGACAGGGGAGAAGACAAACAAACATTCAAGCAGATGCGAAGTCTCAGGTGCGTGTGCTTGGCTTGGTTTACAGAGAGGTTGGTGGCAGCAGTCAGCAGAGGAGGGCCGGCAGTAAGAGTAAGGGGAAAGACTAACAGGCATTGGGAAAGGCAGCAAGGAAAAGGTGGGTTTTGAGGAGGGATTTGAAGGAGCGGAGGGAGGGGGCAAGGCGGATGTGGGCAGGGAGGGAGTTCCAGGCATGAGGGGCAGCGAGGGAGAAGGGTCGAAGGCGGTTAGGCGAGCAAGAGAAACGAGGGAGAGTGAGGGAGGGGACAAAGGAAGAGCGGAGAGCACGTGCAAGAGTGCGTAGGGAAATTAGGTCTGAGAGGTAAGGGGGAGCTTGGTCGTGGAGCGATTTGAACGTGAAAACCAGGAGTTTAAAACAGGATTCGTTCAGGAAGGGGGAGCCAGTGAAGGGAGAGGAGGAGAGGCTGCACATGGTCGAAGCGACGGGCAGAGCGAATGACCTTGGCAGCGGAGTTTTGGATTGCGATAAGGGGGGACAGGTGAGAGCGAGGGAGGCCAGCAAGTAGGAGGTTGCAGTAGTCGAGGCTATTTCCTTGTTGCTTCCCAGGAAAACTACTTGAGGGGACAATGGAGAGAGAATGGGATGACTAGAAACTGAGTGGAACGAGAAGCAGGAGACCTTCTCTCCCTCTTTATGCCCTTGGAATGTCGGGAGATGTACGTGTGAACATGTAAATGTGTGAAGAGGTGCCAGAGCTTATGGGCCAAGAGGGAAGGGCTTGCCCCTTTTTTCGCCCCTCAAAATGTTGTGAGGTAGCACGTGCAGGTCTAAATATACAAGATCGGTCGCATGGTTCTGATCCCACCAAAATGGCGGTGACGCAGTACCGGTGATTCCTGAAACTCTGTGAAGAGTGGCTGGTGGAGGAGACCAAGCGGGGCCAGGACCTGCACACCTTCCTCAGGCAGTGGGTGGCCCAAGTCTTCCGGGGGGGGGGGGGGGGGGGGGGGGGGGGGAGGGGAGAGAACGCAGATTTCTGACCCAGAGAACTGTGACCAAATGCATGAAAGTTTAGCCAGAATCCATGCCAGCTATTACAAAAACAAGTATCTCCGCCTAAGAGATACCAGCTTCACTGGAGTGACTGACAGCGGAAGAATGGAAGAGGATTCTAGCAACAGATAGCCTAAAACGGTTGGAGGAAAGGAAGAAAGGTAAATGGAAAAAGCTGCGAGAGAAGTTCTCTGCCAAGAATTCTGAAGAGGAATCAAAATGACAGTCTTTTTCCCCAACCTCCTTTTCTGTCCATATTTCCTAATGCTTTTTCTATTGCCACTATGAATAAACCTACTCCTCTTAGAAACAGCATTTTCATTCAACCCTACATGCAGTGTCTGTTTTGTCAAACTTTTCAAAACTGGGGCCTAGTTTGCTATCTCTGAACAGCCCTTCTAATCTCCCAAGGCTAGTGCTTTAGTGTTGTTAGACTAAATGCTTTGAGAGAGACTATCCAGGATGAGTTGGGAGCAGGCCTGTTTGGTCACAGTGGTACCGACATAACAAGAGATGGCTGGTAAGATTTCAGCTAGATTCTCAACATAATAGCTATTAATGATGTTTGCCCTTCTTCTGAGCAGATATTCACAAGCTCTTTGTGGGGGAACTGTTCTATTAGATTAGACATGCCGTTCTCTTGCAATTGCTGTGGGAGATGGTAATGAATCTTGGGCTGAAAAGCCAAGTCATTAAAATCCAAGTTCAACGTTTAACATACAGAAGAGACATGGGATGAGGAGGAGGAGAAGAAGTACAGAAGTAAAGCCTGGCTGCCGTTAATGAGCAGGGGCTGGAAATTCTGCAAAAGGAAATATTCCTAATCAGGAAATGCAGCAAAAGCAACTTAGAAAAGGTTTTTTTGGTGGTGGTAGGGGAAGGCTTCAGTTGTCTAGAGCGTAGATATCTATGAAACAAAGATGGAGTCAGGAAGCCATTTGGTAAGAGTGTCATTATCAGAGCTTAGCCTGGTCCAGTTGAAGGGGTTCCAAGATAGGTTGGCCAGATATGCAAATTTTGGACAAAAAGCCTGTGCCTCAGCTTTTGGAGACCTCTGGGTTCAAACCTGGCTCCTACCAGAGTCTGAACATCCTCTTTCAAGGGCTGTAAAAGTTTGAAACCTAAAATATCAACAATAAAAAGGAAAAAAAAATAAGCCAAACTTGCTTTGGGTGTTAACACATTGGAAACTAGGACTATTGTTGTCAGTTTATCCCTTGGGGGTCTCTTCCAGCCCTAGGATTCTCTGATCGGATTTACCTTGTCAAACCCTTTTATTCCTCCATGCAGGCTATTGGGTCCATTGTTGATGGCTAAAGAATACTCCTTTCCTTCCACAGTAAATTTCCCCTTGGCAATTCGGTTAGCAACACGCCCAACAACCGCACCTAAGTAGGGGTGTTTGTTGATGTAGCCTGACAAAAATAAGCAATAGCATTAAAAACGGACTGGAAAATGCGATGTGCGCAAAATGTGAGCTGTGCATTCCTCAAACAGAAGAGTTTGGTGGGGGCGGGGTCTGGAAAATTGCTGGTTACAACCAAGATGCTAAGACCCGAGTACAGGCAGGTGAACCGACAAGGTGAGCGGCACACTCCTGGCTAAGCTGCCAAGCACTGGAAGGCCACGCACACACTCCTCCTCGCCTGCAGAGCGCTGACACATCACAGCACTCCGTGGGGGCAGGACCACTCAGACACATCAGGCCTGGGCCTCCAAATGCCTGGCTGCACTGGGCTCAGATCCAATTTTTCTGTCCCAAACAGGGTTCTAGACCAAAGTCCCACTGATGGCAGATTGGAGGGCAAGAATGTGACTTGAGGCCTCTCCAGCCCATTTACTAATTGATTTGGCCTCTAAAAAAGGAGCCCAAGCACACATCTCGGGGAACATGTGCATCAATTCATGCATGAAGGAAACGGTAAGCTAAATCCAAGGTTACAGGGCTCAGACCCTCCCTGTGTCCCTCATGCCCTTCCAGAACGTGAAAGGTTAAGTCTCAAGCACTGCAAAACCAGGAAGTGAAGAATAAGGCCCCCTAGACAAATAAATAATTTTTTTTAAAAACACCCCACCAACATGAAATCTAACTGATGCAAAGTTAAGTAATACCTCCTTCCCACCGAATGGAGTTACCGTGAGATGTTCAGCATGTCAACCACATGAGAATCCTGCTGAACGTCACAAGGCTGGGGCAGTTTCTACAATGGCAATAGAAAGTGACTACATCCTAGACTGAGAGTATGATATTTCCACCACCACCACCAGGTAGGCCTGTGGTTCAGCCAGGGCAAACCAGATTTTCCATCTTTCGCCATTGCCTTAACTACAAGACCATATTTTTTTGTTTGTTTTCTTTCACTGGACATTGAAATCCCATCAAACGTGGCTATGACGACCTTGGGCAATTCATCTTTGACTGGCTCCTTTCAAAAGGCAGAGTGGATGAGATATGGGATGGTTATCCTAAAGATCTGGATCCTATTGTTCCATTCCTGGCTCTGTCAGAAAAGACCTAGTACAACGTCTTGGTTATTTTATCTGCAAAAACGTCAAGCCTAATTCTCATCTCATTCACTCTGTTGACGGGAGGGGGCGGGCGCCAGGATATAAATTTAAAAATAAATAAATAAATGTGCACAGGTAAGAATTGGAGGTAATTCCATTGGTCACAGTAGGATTCCACTGGTGTCAAAACTGCACAAGTGAAAGCAGAATCAAGCCAAACAAGTACATGTACAAGCTTTTCAAAGGGGCAGGAACCATGAACTTATTGCAATACGAGAAGGCCCTAGTCCTGACTTCAGGCTGTACTGCAGCGTAAGCTACCCAGAGCTCCCATGCCCTTCCTAAGTCAACTGGCTTCTTAGATTGCAAGTTCTTTGGAACAGAGACCATGTTTCACCCCATTTATTTATTATTGTTTTTATTACAGGAGTGTCAATAGGTCTCGGACACCACTCTGCTAGTGGGACACTTTAACGGAGCTTCCATTTAATGGCTCTTTAAAAGCATTCTGGATAGAAAATTAGAGATACAAGAGACCCTTTGAGCATCCTTTCCCATAGGAGATTTGGCAGACAGAGACGCTGCCTCCTCCAGAGAAGAGCTTTCAATTTTGCTTCCCTTCCCCCAGCATACTCCGACCATCACTAATAGGAAGAAGCAGGGATACAGGAAAATGCATCCCTTCTTGGTCACCTTGAACCAAAAAGACGACTGACTAATCTGCCTACTGCCAGGGATGTAGCTAGGGTGGAACGGGCTTTGGTGCAGAAGATGGCAACGCTTCTGTTGCTGGCCCACTAGACAAGGGTACCTGGTATAGTTATAATACATGAGACGGGGGTGCACATGCCCCCCCCGGATAGAAACAAATCTCTGAACTCAGTGTACATAGGATAGCTACACCCCTGCCTACTGCTATTCCCTAAACCAGACTGGAGCTTCTCAGGAGCTAAAAATAGCTCCTTAGAGCCAAGGAACCATAGCAACATTGTTAATCAAAATCTCTCAAAATTCAACTTTAATCACCTTGATAATGCTAGAAAGTCACAATAAAATGGAGCAATTTTGAGCCTCTATTTTTAGTCTGTAATAACATAGATCTAAAGAAACAAACAACAACAAACCCAATTCTGAGAGAAATGTGAACTTCCTTTTGTGGAAAGAATTACACTTACCATGGAAACTCAGCAGCATTCTTGATGAAGGAGGGGATGCTTTCTTCTTCAGTAAGGTTGGAAAACAGACTCCTTTGAATGGGAAGTGGGCTTTTATAATCTCCTAGTAACACTGATTATTTCCAACCTTTATATATAGTTTTGTAAATTTTAGTGGTGCAAAGTTAAAGTTGGCTGGTGGCGTAAACCAGAAGAGAGTGAGCGGAGAGGCCTACGTTAGTGAGGAATTATTATTATTATTTATTATGTACCACCAGCAATGTGCCCAGTGCTGAACGGTCATGATTAGGGACAAGTCCCTGCCCCGAGGGGCTTACATTCTAGGGTTGTTTTAAACTAGCAAGTCTGGGTGGGGTGGGGATTCGTGGCCACTGCGTGGCCCTGCCGCAGCCTCCCCCCTCAGGTGGAGTGCGTGGGGAGAGATTTTAGCAGGCAGCTCCCAGTGTGGCTACTGCAGCAGCCACCATGCACTCCCTCTGCCAAGGACCGAGCTGGCCTCTGAAACCGACATGTCGGGCCCGGCGTGAGTGCCGGAGAACCTGGGCTCCCCAGTGCTTGCAACCAGTTCCTGTGACTTGCAAAGACCATGTCCCCTCACAATGCCTATCAGCAGCGGACCAGTCTGCTGGTGTGGCTGGCCGCCCCGGTTCATATGGGCAGGAGATATATGGCTGCCAGTTGTCATGCATCTTTTTGGCTTGTCCCACAGGGTGCATGCCAGATTTCTCAGCAGGGCTCTGTGAGTGGGTGCCGAGTGACTCATGGGAGCGCGTATCCCGCCTGCTCCACATTCAGTCAGATGAGTGGCTCCTGGGGGGCGGGGGGGGGCAGGTGTGGTAGCATCTTGTTTACCACCACCCTACGATTGACTTGATCCCTTAAATCAGCCGCACATAATTGCACGGCAGCACACACCGCCGCCAACGACCGGACAAGAAGCAATGGTTTTAAACTGCAGGAAGGTGGGTTGAGATTAAATATTAGAAAAACTTTTAGAGCAGTTCAGCATTGGAAATGCTGCCTGGGGAGGTTTTCAAAAGACAGGACAAGCTTTAGCAACAGAGTAGCCGGTCTCAGGGCAGGGGATTTCATGGGTGTTTTCTAACGTGACAGCGCTTGAGAACCATCACGGATTTACTTGGTCCGGAGTGGGGCCACCACCATGACCGGCCCTGGCCCCCGAACGTGGAGATGCACAGACATGCGTCCGCCCTGCCCCCCTGACAGGCAGCCATGGCGGCCAGTGTTGGCCATCGTGATGTCTGGACCTGGTGAGCACTCTGGGCTGGGTCCAGTCAAGTGAGCTTTCAAACGTGAAAGCCCGTTTTACACCGTCGGGCAGCCGGATCCGAGCTGTGGTGGCAGCTAACGCGGGCTGTGACTTGGGAGACTTTCCCAAGCTGTCACTACGGCTGGGATCTAGCCTGTGCCAACACCTGACGGCCGGGAACTAACGGGCTGGTGGTTCACATGCTGAAGCATGGCAATGCAAGCCACCATCCCATTTGAAAACACCCTATGTCTACCCATTCTGGTTGGCAAGCTTTTTACTTGTGCGGGGAAGTTTGTGGTACCCCCTTCTTTTATTCCCCACACATCATTGGCATGCCCCTCTTTCTCCCTCTAGTGTTTGTCACAGGGCTGGCCCGAGGCATGTGCCACCAGTGCCCAGGCACATGGCCCCGTGGTGGGGAGGGGCCCCGCACCACCGCAGACTAGAGACTGACAGACGCTGCCGGGTTTTGTTTTTTTCCCCACCGGGAATCTCCGAGTCAGTCCTCATGGGGGGGGGGGGAAGAGATAAACTCCCTGAGAATCGCTGGCCAGTTATACGCCGCGGAACTGAGCTGACACAGTCCAGTTGCACGCAAGTAACCAGCCACCCATCCCTTGAAAATCCCCCACCCACCCCACAATTCTAGTGAGTGCCGGCCGGCCTTTGGGGCCCCACAGCAAGGCTTGGCACATGGCCCCTGAAACCCTTGGGCCGGCCCTGGTTTGTCAAATCATTGAGACTTTCTGTACCAAGAGGACTCATGATAGGCATGGAAAAATAAGACACCTTATTAAACCGTGAGAGCTTTTGTTTTAACATTTGCTTTTAACCTTATTTTGGATTTGTACTTGCTTAGAGTCAAAAAAATCAGGATCAGTAGGATGGCTTCAAGCTTGATTATAATCATTACAGTTGTGGTCTGTGTCGTCCAACACTAATTTTTAAAGATATCCAAGTATCCCTTAATTCCTGTTTTTCTAAAGAAAAGGAAGATGAGAAACTGTTGTTGCTTTCCAACTTTTACTAGAGTCTGAATGGAGATCTAGGCAGCTGCTGCTAAATTTTGTGAGCAGGTTGTTGTTCTTTATCAATTTGTGCAAGGCCAATTTAAATGTGCATTTCCAGACACTTAATTTTAAGTATTTTTTTTTTTTTCATGGGGTGGCTGTCAAACCATTGTGGGCCAGAAGCCTTGCAGCAAGCCAGCGTTTACCACAGCAAATGCTCTCCCCAGGGCAAGTTGATCTTAAGAGGTTTAACAGAGGAAACACTGATTAGAAACATCTAGTCCATGTTTATTATAGTCCCCGGGGCTGTCAGGTGCCTGATCTCTTGAGGAACCACAACTAAAAACACCACCGGGGGGAGGGAGCAAAAATTACTCTGAAAAAGAAAAACAGGAGGCAATTAATGAGCATTTAATCTCTCCTCCCCACAGACATTCCCATTCTCCTGATTGGAAGATCAGATCTTGTTTGTGAGCGGTTCCAGTTTCTCCCCTGGGGGGAGGTGTCTCTCCTGAGCTGGAGGTTTGTGAGAGGGTAAAGGAAACCGACTGATGTCAAGCACAGTTAGCTTTTCTATTCCCATTAACTTCTAATACACCACCGGAACGGACATCAAGTCTTTTATTGAAAACCCCAAGTCAGCCAGAGACATGCAACCTCTCTGCAACACTGGGTGTCTCCACCCACACAGTATCTACCGCGTAGCTACGGGGTGGATTATAGCAACACCCATGTATTCCTACGGCTGGGATTCTACACATGCTGCTAATTGCGCCTGTACATTCATTGCTCTGCCTACATCAGCCTGGGTTCTTTCCAAAGCTGCTGTCAGCGGCACAGGACAACGGCGACTCTTTTTTGTTTGTTCTTTCCTTTTTCACGCCGAGCAGATGACAAGAGGGGAACAGGACACTCCATCTGCAGAGGAATTCTCTGTCACTGCTGGTCAGCTGCCAAGAACGAAGCCCAGTTGGCAAAGGAGAGAGGTTTGGTGAAACTGACTAGGGGGAAGGGGAGCCTGGTCAATTTACCAAGTGTTTAATCCAAGACTGAAACCTGGTTTACTAAGGCAACACTGAAACCTGGTTGCTAGGGATGGGATGGAGCTAGGGCAGGGAGGGGAATGGAGCCAGGTTACCCCGCACACAGCAGGGTATCACACACACACTTTCACAAGTAGCAGTCGCTACGCATGGACCCCAAACCAGGTCCACGGTTCCACATTTTTGTGGAGCTGGAGACCCAGGTTTCTCCGGTAGCTATTCCTGCACTTGTGCGTACAACAGCTACTGGGCTGGATGCAGACAAGCGCAGACCGTACAACCGCACACAACCCCATGATTGCGGGAGGCCTGCAGAGCAGAGACCCTCAGCACCTGGGGTAGAGGAATAAATCTGAAATGACAACATGAGCATGAGAAGCACTGGCAGCTTCAGGCTCATTTCAGTGCTATGCCTGGACCCATTTCAGTCAGGTTTATAGCAAGGAGACTGCGCTTGTGGCTTTTGTCCATTTCCAAGCATAGATCATCAGCCAAGGGAATTGTGCCGTTCGCTGGTAGATGATCTTTCAGCAGCTGTTGATACAATAGATCATGAGGTATTGATGCCCCGACTGCAGGACTTGGCAAAGGTGAACAGGACTGCTTGAGTGGTTCCTTTCATGTCTGTGGTGGAGGCCCCAGTGGGTGGCGTTAGTCATCCCCTCAGGCCCTCCTCTGTGAGGTTTTGCAGGCTTCCGTCCTTCTTCCCCTCTTGTTCAATGAGCACCTGAAGCTGCTGGGCATGATCATTTGGAGTGACGTATCATCAGTACGTTGATGACACCCAGCTTTACCTCTTGGTTTCATCTGACCCAGGCCCTGCAGTCTCGGTGCTTACCCAATGCCTGGCTGTTGTGGAGGACTGGACAACTGGACAAGGGTAAGCCGATTGAAACTGAATCCAGACAAGACTGACGTGACGATGGTTGGTTGACCCTGTGACTTGGAGGGTATTGGGCCCTCTGCTATTGAGTGGGTCCGGCCCCCTCTACTTCTTCAGATTCGCAGCCTGGGAGTGCTTCTGGACCCCTTGCTGCAATGGCCAGAAGGCCTTCTCACCAACTCCATCTGGTGAGGTGGCTGCAGCCCTTTCTTTCTGAGTCAGATCTAGTCACTCTCATCCATGTCTTCATTATCTCAAGGCTAGATTACTGCAATGCGCTCTATGTGGGGCTGCCCCTGATAACTGTTCAGAAGCTGCAGCTGGTGTAGAACACGGTGGCCTGGCTACCTTTGGGGGTGGGTTGCTCTGAGCACATTACACCAGTGCTTTACAGTCTGCACTGACTTCTTATAGCTTTCCAGGCACAATTCAAAAGGTGCTGGTTTTAACTTAAAGCCCTAAATGGCATGGGCCCTACCTATCTGAAAAACAACTTTTCCTTCCATGCTCCATCGCAACCCCTGCAGTTGGCTGGGAGTGCTCTTTTGCAGGTACCACCTGCCAATACGTCTGTACGAGAAGGACCCGCAGAGAGGCAGTCTCGGTGTCTGCCCCGGTATTACAGCACTCCCTTCCCCTTGGTCCGTCAGAGCCTGAGCCTGGCCATATTCCAGAGGCTGTGCAAAACCTCTCTCTTTGGCAAAGCATTTAGCAGGTGGGAATTATACCGCATTTTAAATGTATTTTGTGTGGTTTTATTACTGTAAGCAACCTTGAGCCTTCAGGGAATATCTTGGTCTATGAAGAGCCTGCTGTAACTCAGGCCAGGACCCCAAACAGGAGGCCTATTAGTAAATTTAAAGTGACAATATATGTCTAAAGTATGGCGGTGGTTCACAAGCTTTTTGTGGCTGTGTACCCCTTTTCAGCTTTAGTGAAGAGTCTAGCACCCCCAACTCATTTGCATACATTTACACAACCACGTGACTTGCAGCAGCTGGGTTGTGCTGTGGACCCCCAAGGAACGTTTCGTGGACTCGAGAGGTCTGTCGACCCCCGTTTGAGAACCACTGACGTATGGATCCTCACGTCCTATACTGCAGAGGCTCCCAGTCCCTGGAGGATATGTTTTGTTTAACTGATCAAAAGTTATAACATTTTCCTTTTTCTACTATGTGAGCAAGCATGTCTCTCTCAAACATTCCTATGTTAGGAGGGGGCCCGCGTTCCCATTTTGCACACGGCCCCACTTCCCTGGACCCGGACCCTGCCCAGGCACACACAATCACCCAACGCTACAGCTGTATCTGGCATTTCCCATTTAGATACTCTGACCACCCCCCAAGGAGGAAGGCTATTTGCACAGAAGCAAGTGCTAATCCAAGTAGCAAACGTGGAGATTGTTAAGATTCCCATCATACTTTAGCTGCCCAACACTGAAGGCACCTTTACCTGACACTTCTGCCTATATGACTTCAGATATTACCGGCCTCCCCCGAGTCACAGGCTGAAACCCATCCACTCTACCAGCACAACACAGACCAAAGCAATCATCTGACCGAGGCCTGGCAGTCCCTTGTATTACATCATTTTGTCACCTGCATAAAGCAGATGTGAAGAATGGTCATTCCTAATTCGGTAGCATCTTGCATCCTATTTGCCAGTGTGGTGTAGTGGCTAAGTAAGCAGTACCTGGACCAGGAGGTAGGTAGGTAGTGTAGGTAAGCCAGGTCAAGTCTCTCCTTAGCCAGAAACTCACTGGGTAACCTTGGGCCAGTCACAATATTCTCTCAGCCTAACCTACCTCACAGGGTTGTTGTGAGGATTTTTAAAAGTTGTGTTACGTTGTTCTATATGAAGCACTCTGAGTGCCATCACAGTGGGGCACTATATAAAAAATAAAAATTATTATTAGTTTTCTGTACTAGCTCAGGGAAGGCAGACTGGCTCAGGAGTCACATGCAGCTCTTGGGCAGTTCAAGTGCAACTCTTAGCCAGGGCCAGTCCCAAGTACCCTGCTGCCCTACTGATCCTGTGACTCCGTTCACTACACCCGAGGTGAATTGCAGCTGCTCCCATAGAGCCCTGGCTTCACCAGCCAGTCACAAAGTAGGAAAGGCACAGCCTGGGAGATGTTACAAAGAGATGTGTGTGTGTGTGTGTGTGTGTCTGTCTGTCTGTCTGTCTGTCTTGGGGCTCTGGGTCATAGGAAGATTTTGGTACGTGGTTCCTGCAGGTGGGGACTTTGTCCATTCGTGTACTAGCCCAGTTCTCCCTTTATATCAGTGCAAGGTGGGATTTTAAACCCTACCTTTCTGACAGGACAGTGTTTGGCACTGGTATTAACAATTGTGCAAAGCAACACAGCTTCTAGCCCAAGATGCAAGGCAGTGAAGAATCAAGACTCCTTGGCAACTGGGTGCAAACCACCAGCTGTTTAGCACGAGCACAATCCCACTGAAGTACGTGGGACCCTCACAGGCACTGATGCTAAACAACTAGAGATTCATGCTACCCAAAGTAATTTTAGTTAGGAAAATAACCAAATATCACAGAAAGGAGGATTAGCACGTCAGATTTTTAAGAAACAGATTTAAACCCACCTTCTAAACGATCAAAGCCCAGAACAATGTCAGAGAATTTTCCATCCCTGCCTTTAGTTTCCAAAGCAGTGATTATGCAGCCTAAGGATATAATCTCCACTTTAGCCAGGTCTGATTTCAGCAGGAACTTTTCCACAATCTCTCCATTAAGAGGTAAGTCCCCAAACACCTCGCTTGTCACTTCTGTCATTGCTCCTCAATAACTGGCCTCTTATCTGGAAAGAAAAAGAGAGAGACAACACTGAGCATAAACAACACTCTGCTGAAAAGGGGAAATTCAGACAAGAGTGGCAGCCGCAACAGGCAAAACCGCACTTTGACCAAGGGCTGCAGCCAGAATCACATGATCATCTCCTAGCTCAGCTAACTTGAGAGGAAGACTTCCTGTTAAACTACATTCAGCTGTATCACCTGACTCTCTTCCTCCACTCAGCAGCAATCATAGCAGTTAAATGCTGTTTAGACGCTTAGCTGCAACTTTAAGAGATTGCGCTATTACTTTTCATTGTGTTTCTGGATGCTACTGATTCCAACATGCAGTGCTTACGTGCCCCATGTGACATAAGTAAACAGCCACTCAGGGTCCGGTGAAGAATTGCATGTTGGAACTTGTAGTCCCGACTGGTTGGGGACAATGCTGTCGCTGGATAGAAAAGATAAGAAGTGAAGAGATGCATGCTGGTCCCTGTAGTTCGAGTACAGTAACTCCAGTAATAATGGCTACAGAGCAGTACTGGGATTAAGTCTAGTGTCACTTCCAACAAAGCAAGTCAATACTTGCTCCAGCACAAATTGCTAGATTACAAACTAAACCCAAATGAAAGTACAATCTATTCCCATATATTATTGTCTCTCAAAAACAAACAAAACCCCGGACCCTGACTAGTGAAACAAACAAACAAAAAATGCTCAAATTGCTTGGCCAGCAATTAAAACACCCCCAATTTGGAGTTTGGAAAGAACAAATCAAAATCAGCAATAGGAGGGAGCAAGATTCCCTGCATAGAACTACTATAGGAATAGATTATCTCTCTGCAGTAAAATGTGCAAAACAAGGCAGACTCAGGCTGCAAAATCCTGGGTCTATAGCAGAATAAATGGTTTCATCATTGTAGACTAGGAGCACAGTAGCATAGCTCCCAACAAGCAGTCCCTATGCTGGAAGGACAATCCCTCTTTGAGTGCTGAATCCGACTGTCCCACCTTCAAAGGGTCAAGTCCCTCTTTCAGGCGAGAGAGAGAAAGCGCGCAATACTGAAGCCTCAGAGACCTCTTTCTTGGTTGACTCTCAGGAAAAACACTTAAGAGAACAAAGGGGAGACGAGAGTGACAAGAAATTAAGTGGAATGATAAGCAGGAGAGTTTTTGTCCCTCTTTATGCACTTGGAAAGTTGGTGTGCATTTGTGCGTGCGTAAGTGCATGAGGGGCCGGAGCTTATTAACAGAAGGGTGGAGTTTATTAGCCAAGGGGGAAGCACTTGTTCCTCGACTGCTCAAAACACTGGGAGATATGCAGCCGTCCACCATGAAAGTTAATGGGAGCTGACTGACATTAATGGATGGAGGATTGTGTCTCTGTGACTACAAATTAAGGGTGGGAACGGCACAGGTCCAGCTTTACCGCGGGGCAGCTCGAGGTGGCTGCTCCGGCCCCAGCTCCCAACCACTGTCCGTCTCAGAGACTGACAGTGGCCAGGAGGTGGGGCCCCAAGTGCGGGGCCCCCTGGGTCTCGGCCACGGAGTGAGAGAGAGGCGGGGCCTCTGCCTCTCACTCCCTGGCCAAGTCCGAGACAGCCAGACGGTGGAGGGGGCCAGCGGGAGTGAGGGAGAGGCAGAGGCCCCGCCTCTCCCTCACTCCATGGCCCCCTCTGCTGCCTGTCAGTCTTGGTCAGGGAATGAGGAAGAGGCGGGGCCTCTCTGCCTCTCTCTCACTCCCTGGCTGAGACTGACAGGCAGCGGAGGGGGCCATGGAGTGAGGGAGAGGCAGAGGCCCCGCCTCTCCCTCACTCCCTGGCAACTTCTGGTGGGCATCACAGCGGAAAATTTAATCTGCCGCTGCGGTGCTCGCTGCTGAGCCGAGCCTGCCCCAGGGAGCCAGCGAGTGGGCCTGACGCAGGGACCAGGCCGGTGGCAGTGGCGGCGGCGACGGATGCGGTAAGTGCCCCGAAATGGCTGGGCTTGGAGATGGGCAGATCGGAGTGCCTCTCCGCCCGTCCCTGAGCCCAGGTAACACCCCCAGACCAAGCCGGGGAGCACCCCTAGGGCCGTTGGCGGCTTCACCAGCAGCAAAATAGGGCCCCACATTTCTACCCCACCCTGGGCTCCACCCTTTGGGAGAGGTTGTTAGGGAGTATGGAGTGGGTTGTCATCAATATGCTGATGACACCCAGCTAGATCTTTCATTTTCCTCAGACTCAGGCCCTGCAGTCTCGGTGCTTACCCAGTGTTTGTCCACTGTAGGGAAGTGGATGAGGGCGAGCCGCCTGAGACTAAATCCTGACAAGATGGAGGTGATGGTTGTGGGGAAGGCCGGGGAGTGTGTGTGGCCCCTATCATTAATGGGGTCCCCCCCTGGTTTCTCAGGTCTGGAGTCTGGGGTGCTCCTGGACCCACAGCTCCGCCTGGATGCCCAGGTGATGGCTGTGGCGAAAGGAGCATTTCGCCAGGTACATCTGGTGCGTCGACTTAGGCCATATGTCTCGAACTCGGATCTGGCCAGTCATCCATGCTTTTATTACTTTGAGACTGAATTAGTGCAACGTGCTCTACGTGGGGCTACCCTTAGTATTGGTCAGAAACTGCAGCTGGTGCAGAATGCGGTGGCCTGTCTCTTAATGGGGTCGGGCCGACGCGAGCATATGACACCGGTGCTTCACTCTCTGCACTGGCTGCCGGTAGGTTTCTGGGCCCAATTCAAGGTGTTGGTGCTGACCGTTAAAGCCCTAAACGGCTTGGGCCCCACCTATCTGCAGGTTGCCTCACCCTCCGCGTCCTGGAGCAGCCCCTGCGGTTGGCTGGGGGTGCCCTTCTCGGGGTTCCCCGGGTTTCCCAGGTGTCGACTATGAGGGCGTTCTCCGTGGCTGCGCCGCAGCTGTGGAACTCCCTCCCGTCGGAGATCCGCTTGGCTGCCGACCTCCCCTCTTTCCGCAGACAATGTAAGACCTGGCTGTTCCGCCAGGCCTTTCCCGAGGGAGATGGGGTGGGTGGGTTGGGTTGGGTTGGGTGGGGGGGATGGGGTTTTACATTGTTTTAACTGAATTATTATTATTATTATTATTATTATTATTTATTTATTTATTATGGTTTATTTGAATGTTTGTAATTTTTTAATATTTTGTGAGCCGCCCCAAAATGCCTGAGGCAGGAGGGGGCAGCATATAAATCGTAAAAATAAATATAAATAAATAAATAAATAAATCCTAAGGCCGGCCCTGAAACTGCAAGACACAAAGCAAACTCCAGATCCAGAGAAGAGCAACCATGCAGCCTCTATGACAGAGAAGAGAGTGAGATAAGATATACACTGTCTTCTTTGCCACTGTCCCAAATCCGAGAAGGTGTTTGAAAGATACCTCTTCCAAAGATCAATGCTCATACAAGACAGACATTTTATAGGGGAAACTGGACCTGACGCTGGGAGAATGTCTAGAGAGAGAGGGTAGTTGTGTTGGTTTCAAATACCTCCCAACATGTTGAGTGACAAAAGAGAGACAAGCCACAGCCTCTTGACCAATAAGCTCCACCACTCCGTAAATAAGCTCCACCCTCTCATGCACTTACACTCGTACACAAACACTTCACAACATTCCAAGTTCATAGACAAGGACAGGAACTTTCCTGCCTATTACTGCGCATAGTTTCTTGTCATTCCATCACCTCCCCATTATGTTCTCAAGGGCAACCAGGAAAGAGGTGCCTGAGGCTTTGTCTAGGCCAAGAAAAGGGGAGAATTTCAAAATATGTCCCTGTGGGAAGGGAGACAAGACGTTCACTGGGAATACCATAGGTGGTGTATTACTTGGGAAGCTAAACTGACAGCATGCCTTTTAATTCGTTTGGAGTAGAGAATCGTTAGCAGCCCTGATTTTGTCGTGGGAGTCGTGTTAAGCATGCACATACACCTTTGAAAATTGTTTGCATACGTTCCGTTTTGTGTCCTTTCTGTTTATACACTTGGAATAAGAAGGGTTAAGCTTTATCTGCTTGGCAATTGTTGCCATTGTCCCAAAGGGCCTACTAGTACTGCTGCTGCTGCTGGGGGGGTCAGCCAGTAGATGGGCTCTAGCAATTCCTGAGAGAACCATTTCCTAGCTAGGAAGAACGTGGTGTAGTAGACAAAGTGCAGAACTTAGCCCTAAGAAACCAGGGTTCAAATCCTGCCCTAGCCATGGATTCATTGGGTGGCTTTTGGTAAATTTCAGCCTCAGTTCCCCATCTGTTTTTTTTTAAAAAAATAAAAAATTGGGTGTGCGTGTTGTCTGTCCCTGTGTTTCCCTTGTCCATCTTACATCGTACGCCCACTGCGTAGGGACGTGTCTTCAAAAACCTGTTACTGTAAGGAGCTACGTATGCCTAGTAGTGCTGTAGAAACGATAAGGAGTAGTTTGGTGTTGTGGCATTACATTATCAATCTTGTGAGAACTGGGCATCCAAATGGCAACCTCAAAAAGCTCCACCGGCAGCTTCTCAACATTAACAGTGATACGCAAAGAAATGAGAAGCGTATCTGGAACTTAAAAAGGATATCACACATTCTTTTGGAAGCAATAGCGTAGCCTGACAAACCATATCTGGTGAGATGCAAATGATGGAGCATCCTTTTTGGTTTGTGATTTTTGAAGACAGAGATTCTTCAGGAGATAAATGATTTAGGCACGTCACCCCACTTGCCCTGGTGATGTTTCACTACCCATTTCAAGTGCTATACTGGAAAGAACTCTCTCTACGTCTTAACTAACTTAAAACCAAGAAATTACTTTCTTAGAGAAACACCATGGGCGGTAGGTGTTTGTGCGTGTGCGCTCCCGGCGCACACCCAGCGTCTACACCCATCACTCATCCATCTCCACCCACGGGGCCATCTGGAAAACCGGAGGAGGCCCTGTGGCTGGAGGGGTGTGTGTGTGTGTCTATGTAAAGGGACGCACCCACCCCCGTCCGTATAAAAACAGCCTGTAACTTTCATTCTAGCTTAAATCAAATCATTTATTAGCGTGACCAGCGGTCATTGCAACACGATACACAAACACACAAAATAATAAATAAGAATCAGCTGAAAAAGTTAAAAACTAAAACACAAATACATATCAAGATGACCAGAAAACGTGTCACAGCCCTTTGCAAATCCATTCTGGTAAAAAATTACCAGACCTGCCAGATCTTATATTAATGTCTTGCAATTAATACATTTGCTACGCACTGCAAAGGCCTGCAATAAAAATAAAGCAACTGCTGTGGACAACTCAGCTGAGGAATCACATAGAAAATTGTGACCCAAATTTAACGGTGTAGAGTCTGGATCATTTACCATAAAAGGAGCCAAATATTGAGTTCTTAAATTGTCATTCAAGTGATAATAAAATATAATATGCCCTACTACTGATTCCGTCTCCAACTGGTCAAATGGGCATAGGTGCAGTGAATAAGGAATTTTCTGATAGCGGCCCTCCAGAACCATAGACGGTAGTACATTTAGACGAGCACAACAAAACAAATATCTACTTCTGGGTGAAATTGGAAGTTGAAAATAGGCAGCCATAGTCCTCCTAATTGACACCAGGGAAACATATCCAGACAAAAAAGGCATTTCTGTTATACATAACAAATCCCTTTGTCTGTCCAGATCCCCTAAACGTGATATTTCAGCCTTGGCTGCTAGCAAATTTTTATTATTAAAATATTCCTGGGAGAAACCAATTGATTTTACATGGCTTATAATAACTCTACCCCATGTACTCAGATATGTGTCTTGATAGAGAAACTGTAGGAGCCCTATCAGCCCTGCAAAAATAATTTTCAACCATAAGTGTAGTGCCAATTCTAACGCTTTACTATTCCATCTTATTTGGCCCAGTTCCTGTTGAAGTGCCGCTGCAGGAATACATTTAGGCATCCCGACTAGAATGCACAGGTATTTAGATTGAAAAAAGCTTAGGTTATAGGGTCTTATAACTGCCCAGATTGCTGCACCATACAGTAGCTGCCCCTGCACCTTGGCATTAAAAACTCTAATTGCCGGGATTAAGGCATTTTCCCCAGTTTGTCCAAAAAAACGCACAATAGCTGTTGCAGAGCTCTTAGCACTCACAGAGACTGATTGAAAATGGAGATTCCAACCACCTGATGCTTGAAAATTAATCCCCAAATACTTGTAGGATTTCAATTGACAAGAGGCCACTCATCCATTAACTACCGGTAGAGTTTATGTTCCCTACTAAACACCAATATCTTGGACTTCTCATAATTTACCTCCATCAGATTGGCTTTACAGAAATTAGAAAAGGCAGTCAGCTGTCGCTGCAGTCCAAGCCTAGTATGCGATAGCAATACTGCATCATCAGTGTACAGTAAGCAGCTAACATGCCGAGAGGCCAATTTTGGGGGTGGGGGGTGGAAATTCAAGCAATGACATGGCTGGAATCACACCATTGATAAAAATATTAAACAATGATGGGGCCAATATGCATCCTTGCCTTACCCCTGAAGAAATATACAAATCCTTAGTGAGATGCCCTGAACTATCGAATTTTACTGCCATTGAGGAGTTGTGATACAGAGCTCTCATTAAGTGGAGCAGCCGTAAATCGATCAAAGTTTGCCGCAGTTTCTCCCACAGCAAATCCCTATTCACCAAGTCAAAAGCGGCCCTGAGATCAATGAACGCTGCAAAGCGTCTATGATTAATATGCATGTCTTTTCCTATTAGATGGGCTAACACAAGACAATGATCCACAGTAGATCTTCCTTTTGGGAAGCCCGCTTGTTCTGGATGGATCACTGCCTTATCTATTAGCCACAGTATCAGTCTGGTGTGTAAAAATTTGGCGTAAAGTTTGCTCACCACACTTAGCAAACTTATTGGGCAATAATTACTCGGATTAGATCTCAAACTCTTTTTATAAACTGGAATTACTGTTACCTTGCCCCATCCCTCTGGAATAAGTCCTGAATTGTTTATTGCTGAAAATAAGGCTACCAAAAAAGGAATCCACCAGTCTTTATGACATTTGAGAAACTGTGAATCAAATCAAGACCCGGGGCCTTTTTGTTCTTAAATGAGTCAATTAGGCTGCCAATCTCAGTGCCACAGGCATCTGGCCAAATTGGAAGGTCAGAGGAGGGAAAAACAAGAGTTGGCCTACGACCACTAGATGTAAACAATTTTTGAAAATATACTTCCCAAGAATCTTTGGACACCGGGAAAGATCAATATGTTCTTTCCTTATTTATAGATCCATTCATGATCTGCCAAAATTTTGCAGAATCACCCCGTCTAAAGGCATCAAGTAGACTGTTCCATCTATTGGCTAAATAGTCTTTCTTTTTGGATCTAATAAGTGACCGATATTGTTTCTTCAGTTCAAAAAACCTGGAAGGAATTTCACTTATATGTCCTAGCCTATAAGCTTGATAAATTAAGCATCATTCTTTTTTTGCCCGTTCACAATCCATCATACCATTTTTTATTCTTCCTGGTATGAACATTTGATTGCATATTAATGGGACTTTTATTAAGGGACAAAAATCAGTTGATTGTAAGCTTCTATCACCAAATCATAATCCTCATTTAAGATTACTGTATTTTTTAAATTAAGGGTATTTATAAAGTTCAAAACTGACCCCAAAATAGAGGTTAGAGGCTCCTTCCAAGCTATCCCAGCATGATGTTCAGAAGGGAGCACTGAAGTCACCGCTTCTGTTAGAATACTGAGACGATTTGAGTTTTCTGCCAGGGCAATGGTGAGAATCACAGGTAAGTGATCACTGAAAATGACCTCTCCAATATGAAAATCCTTTATAAACTGCAATGCATTAGGGGTCACAGCAGTGTAATCCACAGCACTAACTCCCTGGTGGCCTATACAAGTAAATTCTCCCACCCGATCACCAGACACTGCACCATTCAAAATTTGCAAATTTAATCCAGCCAGTAGACTTGCAAATTTGATCCCTGAAACATTAATAACCGTATCCCTAGACTGTCTAGGAAAGGAACTGTACATGTTGTTGGAGATCGAATCGCAAAATGGGATCAGTGATTCATCATTAGGGCCTAATCTGGCATTAAAGTATCCCGTCATTATAAGTAACCCTGAAGGAACCTTAATAAGAATATCTTCGACAGAAGACTCCAAGTGGGACCAGATATTGTTGTCAAAGCTAGACGCATTAATTGGAGGAATATAAACAGATAATATAATCAAGATTTTACTTCCTAATTTAATCACAAAACCCAAAATAATGGAAGGAAATTCTAAGGTTGTTATTAATTCTGTATTCTTCAGATCATGAGAGATTAAACAGGCAAGTCCACTACTGTCAGGGAGGGGGGATAGGAACAGAGGCCCAGGGTTCGCTAGGGTAGAACACCAATCACACACAAGGACAAGGGTGGCGTGGAGCACGGGACTCACCCAATACCTGCTTGGCAGCAAGCACCTTGCTAAGTAGCCCGTCAGGATAGTGTGTGGGCCAAGTATCCTACACAAGGATTAGGCCCCTATCATCATAGGGCGCCGAGCAGAAGTACTGAAGCCCTGCCCCACCGTTCAACCACCCAGTACAACCAATCTCACCACGAGGGCCGGGGGTGCAAGGGTCACGGTGCAAGGAAGGGGGGAAAAGGGGGCCCAGGGCAGCGGGGGAGGAAGGGCGAGAACACAAGATCTACTAGAAAGGAAGGGTTCCCGGAAGGGGAATGGGCAGAATCTCACACACTCTCTCTCACTCACCCAGTCACTCTACACGACACAAATAGGAAGCACACACTCACCAGACTATGAACTGCTCAGCCAGTCTCGCAATCAGGAGGAAGGGGTAAGGGAGGAAGGCAACAGGAGTATCAGGCAAGGTTCACACAACGCTCTCTCTATCCAGGGGCCAGTCTCTGATCACTGGCACTGCTTGCTGTGTCGCGCCGGCGTTTATACTGTTAGCCACGCCCCCTCTACGTGCTAGGAGACGCTGGGAACGTCGCAATGATGCCGAACATTCCCCCGCATCCTGTGATGTCAGCGTGGGGCCTCCCTGCGCCCGGGGTGAAGACGAGGCTGAGGGGGATTCCCCGGACGCGCCGGGGTCTCCTGGTCCAGCCGCGTCAGAGGGCTGCGCCTGCTGCATTGGCGGCCCCGCCGGGGATGTCCCAAGCGCCTGCAGGGAGGCGCGTATCTAACAACTACTCAGGCAGCCCCTTGCATGAATGGATACAGCTGGGCTAAAATACGAAACAAAACCCTTTAAGTCCATGGCCTCCTTGCCCCATGTTTCCTGCAGTAACAGAATTTTAAATTTATTGAGATAAGAAACAAAGACCTCATCCTGTGAATGATTCTTCCAGCTTCATTCTAGTTTATATAATTGATAATTCAGATCATATAATTAACACCATGTTGTTCTATATATTACACTGATCATTTAGACACCAAACACCCACAAGTTACATTAATTGGTTTTACAAGTTATAGCTGATGACTCATGTACTCATGACACATCAGTAGCACATAACCCCATGACACCCACCCAAGAATTTTGGTCCTTCTCTGCCCCCACCACCCTCACCTGCCCTAGAGTCTCTTGCTCCCTGAACCGTCTTTGTCCCTTTCTCCCATGCTGTCCCTCATGCCTGGAACCACGGGCGGTGCGCCCCCCAGGGAGTCAGGGGCAATGCCCCCCCAGCCCCAGTAGTCGCCCGAGGCCGAGTCCCCACTGACCTGGGGGTGGGGGGGAAATTCGCACCGGCCCGAGCTTGGGCTCATGTGCGGAGCCAGCTCGAAGAAGAACCTTGTTTGAAGTAGCAACCTTCAGAAGGTTGCTACTTCAACAAGGTTCTTTGAGCTGGCTCAGAACATTGTCAATGGTTTGTGCATGCGTGCACACAAGCCAGTGATTCTCACACACCACCACCCCTGAAGGTTTCCTAAGGAAGCTTTCGGGGTCAAAAGGGAGGCGTTTTCTCCCTTTATGCGGAATGGGCGGCTAGAAGCTGTCCATTACGCTGTCCATTACGCATAAAGGGACCCCGCAATGAAATAGTGCCGGTAGGGGGCACTATTTCATTGTGGGGGCCGGGCAGGGGGACAGTCCATACCTGGGTGCCCAACACAGGTGCCCAGGTATGGGGGTGGGGAGGCTGGGAGCTGCCACGCATGCAGCTCCCAGCCTCCCGCTCCCCTCCTCCCTGAGTTCCTTGCTTCCAGGCCCGGGCCTCAAGCAGCGCATGCGGAAGCAGCAGGAGGCTTGGCTCCTGCTGCTCCCATGCATGCTGCTTCAAGCCCGGGGACGGGAGGCTGAGAAGGCGGCAAGGAGGACAACCGACGAGAGACCAGAGGAGCGGAGAGAACCGAGCTGGCCCGCGGTGAGTAAATTGCAGGGGGGGGGGTTGGGGCATACGGGGAGGAGGGAGCAAGGGGAGACCTGCT
>QEPC01006398.1:2218153-2242731 GCA_003113815.1 Sphenodon punctatus
CTTACAATCTAAAAGACAAGGAGGGGGAGACAGGGAGAGGGGACAGTGGGAGAGACAGGGGAGAAGACAAACAAACATTCAGGCGGATGCGAAGTCTCAGGTGCGTGTGCTTGGCTTGGTTACAATCAGGTTGGTTGCAGCAGTCTGCAGAGGAGGGCAGACAGTAAGTATATGGGGAACGACTAGTCCGCTCGTTCCTCTCAGGAAGGAGCCAACGGGTGGTGTTGGAGGCTGAAACATCTAGCCCCCGGGACCTTTCCTGTGGCGCACTGCAAGGCTCTATTTTGTATTCATTATTGTTTAACATCTATATGCAACCCCTGGGGGAGGTCGTGAGAGGGTTCGGGGTGCGTTGCCATCAATATGCCGATGACACTCAACTATACCTCTCGTTTTCAACTGACCCAGGCCCTGCAGTCTCGATGCTTTCCCAGCCTGACTGGATACGGCAGAGCAGACTGAGGCTGAATCCCAATAAGACAGAGGTGTTGGTGGGTCGGGCGGCGGGGGATGATGGCTCCCCTCGTTGAGGGGGTCTGCCCCCCGCTAGCCCCCCAGGTCCGGAGCTTGGGAGTCCTGTTGGACCCCAGTCTTCAGCTGGATTGCCAGGTAGAGGCAGCGGCAAAGGGAGCCCTTTGCCAGCCACATCTTGTGCGGAGGCTCCGGCCATATGTCTCAGACTCCGACCTGACCACCCTCATCCATGCATTCATCACCTCATCGAAGCTGGACCACTGCAACGCACTCCACATGGGGCTGCCCCTGGTGACGGCCTGGAAGCTGCAACTGGTGCAGAATGCGGCGGCCCATCTTCTGACAGGGACGGGGCCTTAGGGAGCACATAATACCAGTGCTCCGAGCCCTGTGCTGGTTGCCGACAGTGTTCCAAGCCTGATTCAAGGTGCTGGTTTTAACCTTCAAAGCCCTACACGGCCTCCTATCTGTGACTGCCTCACTACTCAAGTCCTGGGGCGATCCCTGCGGTCCACCGGGGGCGCCTCCTGGAGGAAGCTCAACTGGCCCTGAGTCTGCTGGCCTTCTGCCGGACCTGTAAGACCTGGCTGTTCGTCTAGGTTAAAGTACTTTACACTCCTTGTCTAGTTCAGCTTCACAACAGTCCTCTGAGGTAGGTCATTGTCATTCCCATTTTATAGATGGGGAACTGAGGCTGAGAGAGAGTGACTTGTCCATGGCTACTCAGTGGGTTCAAGACTAATACAGAATTTGAATCCTGGTCTCTCAGGTGCGAATCCAATGCCTTATCTACTAGGCTATGCTGGTGTTGTGGATTTTTTCCTTGAATCCACTGGGTTCGGGTGGGCTCACCAATTCGAGGCAGTACACAGAGTCAGGGTAAAATGTAATCCAGTTTATTGAGTGCTAACGCGTTAGCAGACTCTACAAAGGAGAGCTAGCTTTTGGGACTGCCCCCATAAGCTTTTATACCAAACTACAGAAGCATATTTCACACATGCTCAATACAGGTTGAAAGCTGGGTTTTTCCACTTGCCATGCATCATTTCTATTGTTCCTTTGTCTAGTCAAAGCAAGGCTATGGGTTACATCACTAGTTGCTTCACTATCTTTTCTGTGCATGTTATGTTCTTCTTCCCAGCCTCATCCTGTTCATTCCTTATCACAGTTTCCTGCCGTCAAGGCTATCCAGCTGCACAGTTCTTTTCTTAGTCTGCAACTTTTCTGCAAGCAAAGCTCTTTCTATACTTTGGCTTTTCCCAGAGTCCCTTGCTGCACTCCCTTCCCAGAGCCCCTTTCTGCACTTTCCCTTACAAATCCCCCCTTTTGATGCCCATTTAGACCCCCCCTAAATGGCATCACTACCACCACTTGGTCCGGAGTCCCCGGGGGCCCCTGATGGGTCCCTTGGCTGGGGGCCGTCGGTGGAGAAAAGGGAGTGTGCTGCCAAGGCTGGTGCTCATGGCAACCATTTGGAGAGATTGGGGAAGGGACCTAGGTTTGCCAGTAAGGATGTGGGAGACACCCCAACAAAACAGCTTGCACAAAAGGAAAACAAAGCCCAGGGCCAGTAAAACAGCAACTAGTACTAGCAACATGTACCGGATCCAGCCTGGTACATCAGGGAGCAGGCGCTCTAGCCATGACAAAGAATCCCAGTTGTCAGTCTCATGGAGTTTTGCCACAGCGGCTTGAAGGTGGAGTGTGATTGGGCACAAATGTATGGTTCAAGTTAAACGTGATCCCATTCTTAACAATAGTTGCATTGCAGGCAGCGGTACCAACAAACTGGCCCGTGCCGTTACACTGCAAGCAGAACAAGGCTGGGGGTGGATTTCTAATGTGAATATATTCAGAAACATTGCGACTAATGACTGCCCATGTGGCGTGTTTGGGTAGTTCATCATAAAACGGGGCTTGCAACTCCCGTACAGTAAGCGGTGCAGCAAGCATAGGAATACCTTCCAAAGCATGCGAAGGAATATAAGCACAAAGCCAACAGTTTGATGCGTTCAAGTCTAGGCGAAGTTGTTTTATAAAAAGCAAAAAAGTGTTAGAGGCAAATTCTAACGATCGTCTGTCTCGGGAAGTTCTGTCATTGTCAGGCAGCTGTTGGCGAATCATCTGAGACGATGTGGTCTGGTCAGGTGGCGGAGTCAGCGGTGCTCGGGCCAGCGGGAGGGTCAGCATGACAGCAATGCGAAGCATGACGCCAACGGGGATCATTCTCCAACTTTACAGCAGTCTGTGTTGTCAACAGGACGAGGTGGGGTCCTGTCCAGCGCGGAGAAAGGCAATGCTTGCGTCGAAACTCTTTCAAGAGGACCCAATCCCCTGGCTGGAAGCTGTGGCACTGCTCAGCAGAAGGTGGAGTATGCGCTGCTTCCACCGCGGTCCTGGCTGATCTAAGGAGAGAAGTGAGAGACAAAACATACTGAGAGAGCTCATCACTCAATTGAGCCAATGATTGAACTGCCGGACGAGGCGGTGTAAGGCCTATGCGCATGGCACGGCCAAACACAAGTTCATGAGGGGAAAGTCCAGTATTCTTTGCTGGGGAGGCCCTGATGGCCATCAAGACTAAAGGCAGGGCCTCAGGCCATTTCAACCCCATGTCTTCTGATGTTTTAGCTAGTCGAGTCTTAATGTCCAGGTTCTTCCGCTCCACTGCCCCACTGCTCTGAGGGTGATGTGGGGTGTGGAAAAACAAGTTGATCCTGAGGGCCTTGCAAAGGGCCTGGGTTACTTTTGCAGTAAATTCAGGGCCTTGATCACAGTCCAGTGAAAGAGGAACCCCAAAGCGGGGTATAAAGTCTCGCAGCAGCTGCTTTGCAACTGTGAACGCATCATTTCGGCGGCAGGGAAATGCTTCAGTCCAGCCTGAGAAAAGGCAAACAATAACAAGAACAAAGTTAAAGCCTTGGGCTGGGGGCAGATGGGCAAAGTCAATCTGAAGATTCTCAAACAGCCCATTGCTCCACGGGAGAGAGGATGAAGTGCAGGGTTCCGTTCTGTGCGGATTATGTTGGGCACAGATGTGGCACGATCGGGTCACTCGCCGGGCCTCGGTGGAGACAAAAGGAGCAAACCAACTGGCGGTGATCATGTGTGCTATTCCCCCCCTTCCAGAGTGTGCTAACTTATGACACACTCTGGCCAGCAAGGGCAGCAGGGACCGCGGGGCTACAGGGCGGCCATCAGGGTGTCTCCAGATGCCCTCCGAGTCTTGGGTGCAGGCGGAGCGGAGCCACAGGTCGAGTTCTTGAGCTGTCGCGTCCTGTTGGTGATGTAGAACGTCCTGGAGTGGCACGGCAGGCAGGGAATCTGAAAGGGAAACTGCCTGAACGCATACAGTGGGTCCCAGCTTTGCTGCGCGTTTGGCAGTAATATCAGCAAAGCGGTTGCCATTGGCCTTAAAAGTGTTGGCAGAAGTGTGCACGCAGACGCGCACAATAGCCAAAGCAGAGGGCAAAATCACGGCTTCCAGGAGGGCAGCAATCAAGGGCCCATGGGCTATTGGAGTGCCAGCTGAAGTGAGGAAGCCGTGCTCCCGCCAAATGGAGCCAAACGAGTGGCAAACTCCAAAAGCGTAGCGGGAATCAGTAAGTCATCTGGCACAGGATGCTGGGCTTGGGAGTTGTGTGGCACAAGGAAGTCATCTGGGAAGCTGGGGCTGAAATTCGGTTGGCGTGAAAGGCAGGGCATGGGAGCTAGCGTCTGTGGGTATGACAAGGCTTGGGATGAGCAGGCTATTGTGGGACTTTTTCAGGTGTTTAGGAGCCATAGGTGGTGTTGATGGCAGAAGCCACAGTAGGGACATCACAGAGAAGATAAAGAAAGGGTGCATGTTTTACTTTTTAAGTAACTAAAGCACAACAGGTTAAGTAAATCCCGCCTCCCCCCTGTTGATTTAGCATTCCATGGAAAGAATAAATCAAGGAAGAATATCGTCTTTTTGCCATTTAAATTACAAACAGTTTGGCAAATCCTGGTCTGGGTGTGGGCTGCAAGTAGCTGTACCTTTAAACCATTAATTGGACTAGCCTTGTTAATAATGGCAAAAGGGCCAGCCCACTTGCTAAAAACTGTTTTAGCATGACAGAGGATTTTACAGACCAGTCCATTATTGCATGAAAATTTTCAAATTTGTTTTGGGTCATTTTGGGCCTTTTTACTGCTTAAAATCAGCAGTAATAATTTGATTGATTTAATGTGCTATTTTTGCAAAGCTGCAATTTAATAAAACAGTAATCGGGCATTTTACAATGTGAACCATTGCAGGGGCTGCATGGTTTTTCCCCCTGGGAAAGAAATGCCTATTGGGAAAAACTGTTGCTGTTCCTTGCTTGCCTGAAAAGTTTGAAAAAGGAATGTAAACTATTAAAGTTGCAGATAAGGGAGAACAGTCTTTGAGATTTCCGTTAGAGGCAGCTTCCAGACGGTCTGTGGATTTGCACTTCAGTGCTGGATTTTTATGGGTTTTTTTTTACAAACTTTTAAAACTTGGACCTTAATTACTACTAATTACTTTTGGGAGCTTTTAATTTGAAGATGACAACAAAGAACAAATCTGAAAATGACATAAAGAACAAACTTTGGTGCCAGCAAGTAACACCAAAAGGTACTAGTTTTGTTTTGTAGTTTAGATGTTGAAATGATATTTTGGTGTTTGCTTAATTGCCAATTCCTCGTCTAGTTACAATCTTTCACTGCTTTATTGGTTCACCGAGAGGCTTCCTGTTACATAATTCTTCTTTAACCTTTTTTTACAGCTATTTGCTGTTTACATTCCATAATCCTTCTCCTATTTTACTTTCCTGCCCAAAATACTATTTTCTATTCCTTTCTTTATTTGGGGCTCTCTGTGTGTCACTGTAAGAGACAGTATTAACACTTTGCATTCCTTACCCTTCGTTAACCTTCCAGTCTACAAGCTGTGCCTTGCTACTGATGTGTTTCACTGCTCAGTCCCTGTCACTTAAGAAGAGCTCGGCAGTGGAAAAACATTCCTATACAATCCTTTAAGTGAACCAATAATCATACAAATCAACACTAGCATAGGTCTTGGCTTTGGGAGTAACGACACCCTATTTGTTTCAATTTTTAATTATTTTTTAAAAATATGCTTTGCTTGGGCTTTGCTGCTGGAATTGGCCAGAAGCTTGTATCTGAGCTCATAGGTTTTAATGAATTGTTTGGAGGCTTGTTAGTCTAGCAAATACAGTGTTTTACTCCTTGCTTGGTGAAGAAAGTTTGCAAAACGCTGTTCAAAAATTGGTAAAAATATTCAGGTCTGGCTCTTTGAAAGTGCTGGCTGTAAAAATTCTGACAGCTCCATTGCTAATTGCCTTTTTTAACCATGTGATTGCCGATTTTAGCCCGAAAGTCCGGGTGTAGGGGAATTTGCAAAGGAGCAATTTAGCCAGGTTCAGCACCGTGAACCACTTGAAACTTTTGTGGAATTGGGACTGGGTGGCAGGGTTTATAAAAGCAAACAAATACTGTGAGTCAGGGTGAACAGGTACTAAAAAAAAAACCTGTGACAACAAGTCAATGACAGTAAACCATTGGGCTTCAGCTGAGATGGAACAAATGGTGACAGAGGGATCGGGGAGAATGGAGTGCTGTGGGACAACAAAGTTATTAACAGCACGGAGATCTTGAACAAATCAGTAAACCGGGGATCCATCAGGGTGTGTCCGGTTTCCTTTCCTAACAGGTAAAGGAGACACAAGGAATAAGAATGCCTCCCTCAAGGAAAGTGTTAATAACAGCCTGTATTCCCCTGACAGCCTCAGCTGAAAGGGGGTTCTGAGACACAGAAGGGTACGGGAGTCCTGGTTTGACAGCTATTTGCAATGGGGCCACACCTTGCAGCAACCCCACATCTTCAGGGGAGGTTGCCCACAAAGAGGAAGGGAGGGAATCCAACCGCTGCTGGTGATCAGTCAGGAGCGGGGACCCAGAATCCTCTGTAGCAAGGGCCATTATGAGATTAGAAGCTGTCTCAGGATCAGGAAAAGTCAAATACATGCCATCAGGCGAGCAATGAATTGAGGCTTTCAATTTACACAGGAGGTCCCGTCCCAAAAGGTTCACTGGAGTATGTCTACTCACAAGGAACGAGTGTCTCTCTGTGAGCGGGCCGATAGTTACAGTGGCGGGCTCCGAGAGAGGCACCCGCTGAGAATTACCCTCCACCCCCACACATGCAATTGTAGAGTGTGAGAGCGGCAACCGGGGAAAAGTAGAAGCGTGCACCATGGAGCGCGTAGCCCCGGTGTCAATTAAAAAGGGCCTCTGCCCCATCCAAGGTTAACTGAACAGTGCCATCTGACTCCAGGTTCAGGAGGATCAGGGCTGAGGCCGCGTCTCCTCATGAAAGGTCCTGATTTCCTTCCTGCCCCTGGTAGTACAGCCCTTGGGTTCATTGCTGCCGGGGTAAAGGGTTGAGCCCGGGGATCAAACTGGGGACTTCACACAGAAATTTCTACAAATTCCTTTTCACACAATTACTTCAACTATTAACTCTTTCACTTCCCCCAGGCACTTCAGTTTAACAATATTAACTGAAAACAATACACACCACAAAATTTTACACAAGGAAACTCCACATCAGTCACTGCCAACAGCCACTAGCTCAAATTACACAGGAGAAAATCTTCAAGCACTCCATCACTACTGCTAGTGCCAGAAGCCAGAGTCAAAGTTTTGAGGAGCTTTCCCTGCTTCCCCCCCTGGAGTTGCAGCTCCTGCAGTTTTTGGTTCTGCGCCTCGAGGGTTCGTGCCACCTGGAGTTTGGGGTGGCAGCGGTGAAGGAGGGGGCAATGGAACAGGCTGGGGTGGTGGAGCCTGGGGATTGGGGGTTCAGAAGCAAAGGGACAGGTTCATTATAACACGGTGGCCTGAAATCAAGCAAGGAATCCTCCGGTGGATCGGGCACAGGAGTCATGCCGGATGTTACTGGGGGAGCCTTGCATACGGCCGTTAAACAAACTTGCAGGCAATAACGCTTCTGAACATCGGTTCAGTTTGCCTCATCGTCCCATAGGAACCATACCCCCATTTGCTTGGGGTGGTTCACCTCGAGGTTTTGTCTCAAATGAGTTAGGACTGGGATGCAAAATGAACCGGCAGAAGGAAACTGCAAGTCGGGCTGGTCCCGAGTATAAAAATTCCATTTCTCTACCTCATTTTACTACTGATTTGCCATACTGCCTAGTCATATACACAACTGGAGTATCAGTAGGGGTCGCCACCGTCGACTGGTTGCTTCCCATTATCACTCGCTAGCTTTTCAATTCTCAATTCTCACCTAGGTATTTCCTTCAACGACAACAACAACAACAACACCCAAAACGCTTTTGAGGGAAAGAGGAACAAGTCCGGTTTCCTACACCAGCGACCCGGCGCACGGCGTCCCGCCGCCGGATTATCAACTCTGCAATAAAGTACACTTACCGCAGGTATCCACGAAGGATCCTGAGTTCCTCGAATCCCACTTCTGACACCAGAAATTGTTGTGGATTTTTCCCTTGAATCCACTGGGTTCGGGTGGGCTCACCAATTCGAGGCAGTACACAGAGTCAGGGTAAAATGTAATCCAGTTTATTGAGTGCTAACGCGTTAGCAGACTCTACAAAGGAGAGCTAGCTTTTGGGACTGCCCCCATAAGCTTTTATACCAAACTACAGAAGCATATTTCACACATGCTCAATACAGGTTGAAAGCTGGGTTTTTCCACTTGCCATGCATCATTTCTATTGTTCCTTTGTCTAGTCAAAGCAAGGCTATGGGTTACATCACTAGTTGCTTCACTATCTTTTCTGTGCATGTTATGTTCTTCTTCCCAGCCTCATCCTGTTCATTCCTTATCACAGTTTCCTGCCGTCAAGGCTATTCAGCTGTACAGTTCTTTTTTTAGTCTGCAACTTTTTTGCAAGCAAAGCTCTTTCTATACTTTGGCTTTTCCCAGAGTCCCTTGCTGCACTCCCTTCCCAGAGCCCCTTTCTGCACTTTCCCTTACACTGGGCTGTGAGCTGAGGATATCATCAGAACTACTTTGACTGCTGTGATAGTTTTCATTTTGAATAGGTAACTACATGAGCTGTGCATGAAATTTGTATGGCATGTGGAAAACTGTCAATTGTATTTATAATTGATTCACAAAACTTTTTTTGGCTAATAAAAGAGCCTCGCAGCTATTCTTTCATCAGCACTTAGCGCTCTGGCTGTCTCCCTTGTCCCACAATATTAATGTTCTGCCCTAGTCTGTCGAGGCTAGGAGAAGGTTTTTTTGCTTCACAAATACACTGTCATAAGGATGTGATGTTGGCAAGGAAGTGGCAGTGCGACTTAGCTACTGTAGCTTTTCTGACATTATAGGAAGTGACATTCTGATGGAGGTACTGCTCCTTAAATGGGGTTTTTGCTGGCAGAGTGCTTTGAGGTCCAGGCTGCCCTTTTTGCAATTCATTTCAAAAGTTGTTTGCGATACAGCTTATTACCTAGCACTTTAATTACTCATTTGTGCATTGTTTTTCACATCCTCCTCACTGCCTGGATACATTTAAGCCCCCAGGGCCCAAAACGACACTTAAAAGGAGTGAGTGGGCTGCAGCAACCATGATGGAATTTGATCACATCTTCAATTAGTGAATTATGACGGTTAACCTTTTGTTGCTGCTGGGGGAAAGCGTGCAAGCTAATCTCTGCCACAACTACTGTTATGACTCAGTCTTTCATGAAACAGAAAGAGATGGAAGCAAAGTGGTGATACCTTTTATTGGACCAACTATAGTTGGTGTGCTTATGCAAGCTTTTGGGGCACACAGGGCCCTTCCTCAGGCATATAAGACGTGGCTGTTCGCCCAGACCTTTGGAGGGGAGGGGGGAGGGAGGGGTAAATGGGGGAGATTGGTGGGGTGGGGAATTTGGGGGAATTGGAGGGTAGGCTTAGGGTTGGGTTTTTAAAAATTATTTTAAAATTGATGTCAGTTTTTAATGTATTTTATTGTTTTATTGTATTGTTAGCCGCCCCAAGATGCCGTGGGCATGAGGGGGCGGCTTAGAAATGAAATGAATAAATAAATAAATGTAACAAGCCAGAACTACAGAATGAGCAATGCAGGGCAGGTGTATATGAGAGGAGGCAGTGACTTGGATGGGAGTGGTTAGGAAAAACTAACTTGGGAGGGGACAGTAGATAGAAAAATCATAGATGTCTGACTTTTCACATGCCTGAGGAAGGGCCTTGTGCAGCCCGAAAGATTGCATAACACCACCCACTATCGCTGGTCCAATAAAAGGGATCACCTAATAATAACTGAACTCCTTTGAGGGAGCCAGCAGGAGCCTTGCCTGGAAGTGCCAATTGCAGGAGGCATGTCCCAGGGGTCAAGCCTGGGAGTGGGGAAACTGATGTTGCCGCCGGCACTACTTCCAAGTAGTCGTTTATTTTATTTATTTAATATATTTATACCCCACCCCTCCTGCGAACAGCTCGGGGCGGCTTGGAAATCTTGGAACTGGGGGGAGAAGCTGCTGTCACCAGAGAGCAAGTGAGCAGAGAGAAGTAGGTTGGTTCCCAATTAGTTCTGTCTGAGTCCCCACTCCTCCTTACCCCTACTCAGAAAGAACCAGAGGGAAGGAAGGGAACTGGAATACCACTCCTGGTATTAAGTTTAACAGTGTATTATTACTGGTGTTGCATCAGATACAAGACTTAGCAGGATCTGCCCATGAAAATAAGTGTCTAGAATTATTCTTTTTTCCTAGACACCACACCCATTATAGTCAAAGGGGAAACCATGGCAACTTAAATAAGTTATGCAGTGTAAATTTCTATATGGTAAAATCACACAGAAGATGAGACAATTTCTGTAGAAAAGTAGATCTCGCAAGAGGAAATGGGCATTTTGGTAGCCCACAATAAAAACTAAGCGTTGGATAAGATACAGTAATAGGGTCTTATATTATTTATATAGCACGTCAGTGTTCACACTTGCAGCAATCCTGTGAGGTGGGTCATTATAATTCCCATTTTACAGGTGGGGAACTGAGGGTGAGAGTGATTTGCCCAAGGTCACTCAATGAGTTCATGGCTAGGATAGAATTTGAACACTGGTCTCCCAGGCCCCACACCTTATCCACAAGACTACACCTAGGCTTATCCACTAAGCTGTATTTGTCCCTCCATTGCTATACAGTCTGGTTTAACTGAAATGAAAAACTGGGTCAGAAGTTATTTTTTGTGGCCAGACTTAACAAAATGACTGAATGAAATACAGCACAGAGGGAAGGGTCGGGGAGAAGCTTACTGCATGTGGATCCAACAGTTTTCTGACTGGATTAAAGGCTTCATTGCGAGATCATTGGGTAATGATGTTGCTGAGTTCAGAGTAATAGGATACCTAGTGGGGACATAATGAAGAATCCTATGGAACAATTGTTACAGAAAGAGAAATAGATTCCAATGACTAACTACTGGGAAGGAAAATAATTAGGTTTTTTATGAAGATGATGCAAACTGAAAGAGTTACTGAAGTAGGCGATTCTCATGTACAAAGAGACAATAGGAAAGTAAGTGCTAAATGTTCTTTGTAACTTCCCGTCACAACGTCTTAATGCTCAGACTTCTGAAAGGATGATAATGGAAAAATATTACAGGCGAGAAGTATGTGGCATGTTTTGTGAGCTCCGCCTTTCAGATTCAAGGAAACAAATGCAGCACTCAGATATATTTTATTTGGCCCCTGTCCAGTTCCTTGATCAGGCCCCTGGATCCAATTCCTACCCCCAAGCACTGAAAGACTGAGCTCAGAGGAAAGGAGCAGAGATAAGGGCACACACAAATGAGAGGGGATAGGCTTATGTCCATGATCTGGACCCTCCCCTTCCTTCCCTCATCCCAAGCACACCCGCTAAGCGCTCTCACCTCCAATTTTTATGTGGCCCTTGGAGCTTGCACTAATTTTCAAAGTGGTCCCTGGGAGGGGAAAATATTCCCTACCGCTGTTCTGAAAAGCATTATGCAGACTAAATGCATGTGTCTGAACTCACAGGAAAGGTTAGCAACCATTACAGGTAACATGCTGAGTTTCTGGTAAAAGGAATTAGCCCTGGGATTAAAAATTTTAAATCCACAATCTATTATTAATTTTATATTTAAAAATTATGATTTACTACCATAATTTTACAGCTGAAAGTAACTATTTTCTATATTGTTGGCTAGAAAATCTGGAAGACCTTGGATGAAGCCACACAAGGCAGAGTGGGAAGGCTACCACGCCTTGGGTAGTCTTACCTCACTCTGGGCAGCTGGGCAATGCAGTGCAACACCACCGCCGCATACCTGGAGCTGTTGCTTCTGCGAGAAGCTGGGAGCTAGGAGGGCTCGCCTATTCCTCCCCACAGCACTTGCTGCCGGTCTGTAGTCAGCTACCCGGGTGGGAAAGGAACTCCCTGGGTCCCAGCCTTGAGTTCCATCACCCTCTCCCTGTGGCAGTGGGAGGGGGGCTAGGGATTCCCCCCCCCCCTCATGTGTTTCCTAGCCCGGGGAAGGACTGATAAGTGGTGCACCTCCTGGCAGCACCTCAGGTGCACGCCGCAGGGCCGCTGCTAAAGGACCCTTTGGTGGGGCCCTTTGGCGGGGACCAGACAGTAGTGGTGTGTGTCTTTTGGGGTGGTATGCTGGCTAATGATAACTTTCATTGGTGGCGCTTTTGGTTGGGGTGGTTCTGTTTTTAAGGTGGGTGAGGTGTGGAAGGGGTTGGGTTTTCTTTCGGGGTGGAGGTTTTAGGGATGTTTTGCTCCACCAGTGAGGGGGGGGGGTTGGGTTAGGGAGGGAGAGGTCATTCCCCTCAGTGAGAGGGTGGGGTTTGACCCATGTAAGGAGGGGTATGGGGTTGGGGATGTGTGTCTCCTTCGCCTGCCTGGTGGGACAGCTTTCGGGGGGGTGGACCGGTGGTGTGTGGCCTTTGGGGTCGTGATAAGCCGGGGGAATTATGGTCGGCTGGTTAGATCTATGAGACGGGACATGTGTTCGGTACCAGTCCCTCTTACAGGCCCCTGCGCAGATGGTCCCAGGCATCCGCTTCCTGATTGCCAACAACACAGGTCCCCCTGGTTTACGGAGGACCCACAGAGGAAGAAATAAAAAGGACAGCAGTTGGAGCGATGGTGGCAGTGTTCTCGTGCTGAAGCCGACCGATTGCGGCATAGAGTCAGTTTACAGACCTATGCCGTAGGATAGCCTCCGTGTGTGTGTGTCGGGGGATGGACCAGGGGTGTGTGACCTTTGGGGTCATGATACGCCAGGGGAATTATGGTCCTGTCAGGAGACACTGACTGCCTCCCATTAGTTCCCCAGGTCCAGAGTCTGGGGGTGCTCCTTGACTCATGGCTCCACTTGGATGACTCCAGGTGGCAGCCATGGCTCCACTTGGATGGCTCCAGGTGGCAGCCATGGCAAAGGGGACATTTCACCAATTACGTCTGGTGTGTCGGCTTCGGCCGTATGTCTCAGACGCGGATCTGGCAACCATCATCCATGCTTTCATTACCTCGAGATTGGACTATTGCACTGTGCTCTATGTGGGGCTACCTTTGGTGACGGTTCGGAAACTGCAACTGGTGCAGAACGCGGCAGCCCGTCTCCTTTGGGGGACGGGTCATCATGAGCACATTACACCAGTGCTTCGTTCTTTGCACTGGCTGCCTGTAGTTTTCCAGGCCTGATTCAAGGTGTTGGTTTTAACCTATAAAGCCCTAAATGGCCTGGGGCTCACTTATGTGAAGGACTGTCTCACCTTATAGGCCATAGATCAGCCCCTGCAGTCCACTGGGCGTGCCTCCCGCGAAGCCTCCTAGGTAGTGACGATGAGGCGGGGCATTCTTGGTGGCCGCACTGAGGCTGTGGAACTCTGTGGTCCTCCTGGCCCCAGATCTCCCCTTTCCAAAGGCAGTGTAAGACCTGGTTGTTCCGCCAGGCTTTCGGCAAGGGAGATGGGTGGGGGGGGAGGGGGGGAGGGTTTTTTGCTCCACTTGGGTTATCTATTAATTTTAATTGTTGAATTTTATAGTGTTCTGTTGTTATTATGAATTTGTATTTTTATATTGTTTTAAGCATGTTGTGAGCTGCCCGAGTTGCTGCAGCAAGAGGGGGCGGACAAGAAATCTAAAATAAATAAATTAAATAAAATGAATAAATCATGTGGCCAGTGTCTGCCAGATGTTCCCCACCCTGGAGCAAGCAGCTGGCTGCTACACAGCGCGTCCTTGGAAAAATTTCCCTTCCCAACTATGAGGAAGGCATTCTCTGCCGTCGCACCTTTCCTATGGAACTCCCTCCCCCAGGAGGTCCACCTGTGTTCAAGCCTGGTGGTCTTCCGGATGCAACGTAAGACCATTTTGTTCCATCAGACTTTTGGCAGCGGGGACTGAATTGCAGGGAAGCGGGGGTTTAATTAAGGGGGAAGATGAGCCGGGGTTGGGTAGGGGATAGGGGGTTTGGTGGGTGGGTTGTTAGGCATTTGGTAGGTAGGGATAGGGTGGCATGAGTGGGAGGTGGAGGAGTGGATTGGGTGGGGTATTATTGTTTTTTTGTTGATTTTAATGGTTTTTATTATTGTTTTTATGATTGTGAGCCACCCTGAGCCTATGTGGGAAGTGCGGTATAGAAATATAAATAAATAAAATAAATAAATAAATAAATAGAACTGTTTGGGAAATATATGTTAAGGAATTGTAAAATTACTCGTAACTACCCGAAGTACAAAAGAGAGCTTAACACTTTGGACAGGTTCAAGGTCATTTGCTGTGTAAAAAGTTTAAATTAAGTAACACCCACTTTAAGCTTTGTTTTCAATGCTAGAACAGTTGTTTGTGTCTACAATAAAATTATGCATGAATGAGATAGGCTCCAATTTTCAAAGCATTGCACTGACGCAAGCTCCAGTGAAAAGAGAAGGGCTTGGGCCAGTACAGCCATTAGAGGTTAGAATTATAGTCTAATAGACTTATAATAGTCTATTAATAGTCCAATATTCTCACTCTCATACATGAAAGAAGCCTGTCTTAGGCCCTTTTTAAACAGACTCGGGGGGGGGGGGGATGAGTGTGCAGCCGCGGTAGGTGGAGGTGGGTGGGTGTGCCCATTCCCACGGGCGCACACCCATCTCCACCCATGGAGCCTCCTCCAGTTTGCCAGATGGCTCCATGGGTGGAGATGGGTGTTGTGCGGGAGCATGCCCCGCCCCTCACTGCCTGTGCTGTTTGCACAGATGCACATTCATCCCCCCGTCCCCCTGTGGCATTTGCACAGATGCCCCCCGCACCTGCCCGCACACCCAGCGGGAGAGAGGGGCGTCCATGCAAAAATGGTCACAGTTAAGAGGTCATGTATTTCCTATTATAAGCATATATTTTTGGCCATCTGTGTTCCTAATGTATTACTTTTCAGTTTCTATATGTTAACTTTTTGTTTCAAAGTATTGGATTTGTGTTTTGCAGTATTGATTTCTAAAATCAACTTCTGTGATTAGCTTGGTTCAGGCTGAAGCTTCTTCAGCTACATTCCAATGAGCTTTTTTCTAAACTTCCCAAATGAACTTTCACCGTATCCAAGGAAACAGTCAAATGGCTAGGAGTTAGAGGGCAGATCAAAGACCTCTTGCCAGTCGAGGTGTCTGGAACCTTATCTATTATGTGTCTAGATGTCAAATGATCAGGCCATAAACATCTCCAGACTGAGAAGGAAGATTTAAGTTAGTTTTTTCTAGCTAATATATCTATTTAATTAATGGTTGAAATAACCTTGAAGCTTTGGTTATTCTCTCTGTAATCTGACAATTATCTTTGATAAAAATATAAGGTTTCTATTTAAACCTTGAAGGAAATTTTAAAACTTTTCTTTTTCAGAATTAAGAGAGCCAATTAGAATCCAGTGTATTTCCTTTCTAACTGACGTCAGCATCTTCAGTTCTCAGGAATGTGAGCCTCCTAGCAGGCAAGTTTAAGAAGAGAGACACAGCCTGGCTTTTTTCAGACAGATTCCACACTTCATGTTGGAGTTTCTTTCTCACCAACATCTTGGCAGACAAAGGGAAGAACTGGGAAGAATGTAATGTATTACTCTTGATATCTTTGAGCAATGAATTGAGCATATGTTAAGCTTTCAGAAGCTTTTTTCTTAAAATAGAGATTTTTAAGATCATGTAATTTTGATTGGCTATCCATGCTATTCTATGTAAATACTGATATTCTCTATTTATATTTAAGTAAACTACGCTTATATTTTTAATATATTCTAAAGTCTCATGTTCCTTTATTTATAAATATATTGTCATTTTACAATACTTGCTTTGCTAGTCTGGTATCAAAGTGAAGTGTAAACTCATTTTATACAACTTGGAAAAAGCAAAGCCCAGTCTAGTATGATTAGTTCAGCTAGGCCATAAAGCTCCCTTTCCATTTGTAATAAATGGGATCACGCAAAATGTGACAAAGACTCCTCTTTAAGGAAGACACTCTACAGCTTAACCAAATTATTCCATTATTTGGTCAAATGCCAATCCAGTCTAGATGGAATACAGTTTATTTCAGAACGCTTGCTACACAAACAGGATCAGCCAAGTACAAGTGAACGTCTGTCGCCTAAGTCAGAGTTTCACAAATTCTGGTGGGGACCCCAAATGGGATACAATCCTGATGGATGATAAACAATATACTTTGCACGTTGTTGCTGCCATTTATTTATATATTTGACAGTTATATTTAACTGTCAAAATGAGGTTATGCAGGCAAAATATCTGGAAACTATTGGCCTACTTACATGGGCCAGATACATGGGCCCAGTATTGGGGTGAGGTGAGCTGGAACACCTGAATGGTGCCAAGAGATCAGGCAATACTAGCAAAACATTTCTCACTAGGTTGTCTTATATTTGTCTTTCCCCCAAACCATACTAACTTCCCTAACCCTTACCTAGCAAATAGTGCTTTACAGGGTCATTTTGACCCTGCTATGTCCCCTAACAATCTTGCAAACTGTACTTCCTCCCTAATCTGTTATTTTGTTTTTCTGTTCTAACTTATGATTTTTCCTAGCAACTTTACCTTTTCTGTTCTAAGAGGGGATTTGCCTCTTAGTGCTTAACTTTGCAGCTGTACTAAAAATAGAGGTTACTTACCAGTAACTCTGTTCTTCGAGAGAGCTCCACATATTCTCACTATTGGGATTCACTTCCTGCTCGCAGGTACCAGAAAACCTCATTGTCAGCAGTTTCCAGGCAGAAGATGTCCTGGAAAGATCTAAAACATGGTGAGGGCTCCGCCCCTCCACCCCCCTCCCCTCCCAAGAAAAGCACAGTCCCCAGATCGTGTGATTGGGAGGAGATAAAAGGGGGAGGAGCCCTTGCCGCCTCCGTTCCTTCCAACCCCGTCCCAGGAAGACCAGAGGTATTTCCGAGACTGAGGGGAAGGTGGGCGGGTCATGAGAATACGCGGCGCTCTCTCAAAGAACAGAGTTACTGGTAAGTAACCTCTATTTCTTCTTCAAGGATCTCTGCAATTCTCACTATTGGGAGGGTGAGTAGCAGTTCAGGTGACCTTCTGTAACCTTCTGACCTCAAAGAGGAGGGAGTTGAGAAGGTTAATCAAAGAGTGAATAAAGAACCGCTCTTCCCACTCTTGAATCCAGTCTAGCTGCTAGGTCCAAGGAGCAATGCTTTGTAAAGGTGTGCACCGATGACCAAGTAGCAGCCTTACAAATGTCCAGAATTGAGACGCCATGGAGATTGGCGATCAACGAGGCTACTGCCTTTGTAGAACGAGCTCGAAAGTGAGAAGGAGGTGTTCTGCCAGCCTGTTCATAGCACCTCTGTATGCATAGAAGGATCCATTTGGAAAGCCTCCCCATGCCTGGAACTCCCTCCCTAAACCATATCTGCCTTGCCCCCTCCCTCCACTCCTTCAAATCCCTCCTCAAGACCCACTTTTTCCTCTCTGCCTTTCCCAATGCCTGCTAGTCGTTCCCCATATACTTACTGTCTGCCCTCCTCTGCAGACTGCTGCAACCAACCTGATTGTAACCAAGCCAAGCACACGTACCTGAGACTTCGCATCCACCTGAATGTTTGTCTGTCTTCTCCCCTGTCTCTCCCACTGTCTCATCTCCCTGTCTCCCCCTCCTTGTCTTTTAGATTGTAAGCCATGCTGTCACCGGCACTATATGGCCAGAAAGAGAGAGAGGTTCCCAGCTAGAACAAGGGAGATGGGGGTTAGAGGGGGAGAGGTAGGTATATCCTGGCTGCCACCTGCCAGAACCAGGAAGCACTCCCATCTGTGCTCATGCGCCCATTAATGCTCATTGCCCACATCCAGCACACAGCAAACCTACCGTAATGAGATGGAATACAACACACAACATATTATATGTGCCTGCCAGTGCCTGCTTGCCTGTGTGCATCCCTGTACCTGCTGCCCTGCTACCACCTATCGCCTGATCAAATGAAGTGTGCCCCATAGGCTTTAGGGTGTCATTCCACTATCCCTAATTCAGTCATACCCGCCCATCCCAGGAACCATCAACAAGATTATGGGACCATCATTCCAGTCACTGGGGGCTGCATTCCGTTCCAGAAGCCTGGTGCCCGCACACCAGCCTGCCCCCCATCCCCCAAAGCCTACTCCTCTGCACCCACCCGCGGATGCCCGCTGAAGCTGGCCGCTGAAACTAAAAGCCCCTCTGACCACTAGCTCCCGCCACCTGATGCCCGCTGCTGAGGAGCCTGTCTCTCTTTCTCTCTGTCACACCTACCCACACAAACAGTCAAACACAAGCCCTGCACCTCCTGGGGGGCTTTCTGCTAGTTGAGACCTTGTTGCTGGCACAGCACATTTTTCGGTTAATAACTATGCTACATGAGGTGGCAGGTGGTGCTGGAAGGGATCGACAAGCTGTATGAGATTCTACCACCTGCCAGCCAGAACTTCAGCACATAGAGATACAAGATTGGGCACAGGTCAACGAAGCTCGTAACAAGAAATACAACAACTTTTATTAAAACTATTTAAATAACAACAACAAGAACAAACAACAACATTTAATAAAACAAAAGCAAACATGTAAATGAAACTTATTAATTAAACTAGTCTCTGACTCTGCTGCCACTGGGCCTGTCCCCCGGGAATTGTGGGAAAGGCAACAGACGTTGGGGTGCTTCACAGGCCTGAGGGCCGGCAACCTCGAACTCGTCCAGCGCGCCATTGAGCACGGCAAAATCCAACCCCTGTTTCATTGCCGTATGCCACCTGGGGAGCGCCTGGTGGTACAGTTACACGCGGCACAGCTCGGTGGAGACATAGTGTCCGTATGCCTCCACCTTCTGCCATTCCACCTGGACCGCCTGCAGCTGCTCCACAGGTGTTTCTCCAGGCCGGCAGAAGACCGCTGGACTGCAGCAACATGGTGCCAGGTGGCCTGCTGCAAATTGGCCCGAAGGGCCTTGGCTTCTAAATCCTCCAGGGGTCTCCACGTCAGGGCTGGGGGGGGGAGGGGAAGGGTTTGTATGCCGCTGTTTGCGGGTTGCCTTCCCCCCCTTCTTCTGGCACTGAGGTTCCACGTCCGCCATTTGAGACTCCTCAGCGTGCCGCCTCACTCTCAGTCCATGGGTGCACTCATGGTCCCCTCCCTCTGCCGGCGGAGAGCTTTCTTGCAGATCTAAAAAGAGCAGAAAAAGATAGGAACATAAGAAGTGCCATACTGTGTCAGACCAATGGTCTGTCAAGCCTTGCCTGCATTCTGTCTCCACAAGTGGGTGGACTGGGTGGTCATCCGATCTCTCTCTGCAGGGGACTTCCGTTCCTAACAGGCCATAGGGCAATTAATTCCCTGTTGTTCTAGTCCCCATGCCAGACCTTGCATGTGTTGATTCCATCGCCCTTGTCGTAGAACCTCCAGACATCAGACGTCTGGCGCCGAATGTCTGGGGGTGTCACCACTGGCAACCTCCACCTAGGGGTCCGCCGAGTCCTCTTCCTTGGCCTGGTCCGGGCCGGAATCTGATTCCTCTCTGAAATGGGAACACATTAAGAACACCAAAGTAATATCACGCATTTATGATGATGTCTCTAGTCCTCCCTCCTTGGGGTGCTAGGGATTGCAACTAGAAAACACATGCAAATCCTGCCCTCCTGTGGGTGCTAGGGGATGTTAGGGATTGCAACTAGCAAGGCCCTGGCTGGCATGTGCAAACCCTGCCCTCCTTGTGGTGCTTGGGATGGCAACTAGGAAGGCCCTGGCTGGCACGTGCAAATCCTGCCCTCCTTGGGGTGCTAGAGATGGTGACGGGAGATGTGACCCTGGATGGAGGAAAGAGCCTGCCCTTATTTGGGGGAGTGTAGGGAATGGGATGGCAACTGGAGAGTGGAGACCCTTGCTAGCCTGGCACATGTGTGGGTGGGGGTGCTACTCGTGCCAGAGCCCCCCCTCTCTCTCTGTGGCAGACATCTGCTGCCACCCGCTGATGCCCACTGTTTGTGCCTGACTGATGCCCACCACCCAGGCACACACCCACCCGCACGCCAGTGAGCTCGCTCTAACGAATAGAGCCTTTCTTGTCCTCAAAGTAAAAAAAAGTTTACAAACCTGGGATCACCTCCTGAGCCCGCCGCTGGCTCCTCAGCCGAGGAGCCGGACTCCACCACCAGATGGGTAGTAGGGGCAGTGCCAGCAGCAACCACCTCTACCTCCTCCTCCTCCCCCTCGACCAGCAAGTTTGCCTTCAGCCGGGGAAGCAAGACTGCAGCCTTCTTCATTTATTTTTTTTTAAAACCACACACAGACAGAAAAAAATCACCCACACAACACACACCAACACTCCTCACCAACCACCCAAGCACACAGCACAGCCAAATGAACCCAACACAAACACAGCCAAAACACACAAAACGAACAGCCACCGAGTCAAACACTGACTCACTTGCCACAGAGCTCCGCATGCACTCGAATTTCCGGTTTCCGGCGCCATTACGACTTCCCGTGCTCTCGTGCTATTTTTTCGGCCGAACACGAACAGCCAAACACGAACCCGGCGAATCACCCGAACCCAAACGCACGCACCGAAGCAGCCGAACCGAATGGTCGAACACGAACCGTGATCTGTTCACCCATCCCTAAGGGTCAGAGGCTCTGCTTAACTTGGACCAGAGCCAGTGCTGGCAGCCGCATAAGGCAGAGGCATAGTTAGCTGCTCAAAGAGAAAGAGTCTCTGAGGAGAAAATCTTTCTGCCAATGACATCGAGACATCTACCCTCTCTGTCTGTGGGGGAGGTCTGGATACACTCCAGAGAGGCCGCTGCGATGATGAAGGAATTTGGAGCTGGGTGTTTATAAAACATATCTGCTCCCTCCCCTAGGGAGTGCGTATAAAGCATCAGCCAGTTTATTAGTGGGTGGAGCAGAGGCGGGTTTTGCCCAAACTGCTTTGGAAGGCAAACATGGGCCCAGACTGAGATTTCTTCACTACCCTTGGAGTTTAGGAAGGGCGGAGACCAGTCTCTTTAACATAGATTGGAACGCCTTGATATCTTCAGTAGTGAGAGTCAAATTAGGGTCAGAGACGGTTATCGGGTGGAGGGGGGGGAGATAGTCTCATCTTCCTTTTGAGGAGAGGAGGAGGAGGATGACACAGAGGCAGACCGTTCTGATAAGATTTCAGCTTCAGGATGAGTTGCAAGGCCTAATAGCGGGATGCTTAGAAGAGTGTCGAGGAAAGAGGACTCAGCAGGTAGAGCTGGCCTTGTTTCCTGTTGTTGCCCTGTAGGAGCGCCTGGTACCGACGGAGTCATGGAAGCAGTTGGTACCAGTGATACTATCGGTCAAGAATGGAGCTGAGGAGACTGAGTTGGCTGCGTTGTCGCCAGGGAAGGTGCACAATCCTGTAAGATCGGTGAATCCGGCGGAGATCTAGAAACCATTGCCATAGGCGCTGCGTGTGGTGGGGCGGGGGGTACTAACTGCCCGGCATCAGCCCTGCAGTCAGTGAAACGCTACAGGTCGTGAAAGTCCCTCGTCACGGGATAGGGCGACCAGCTCTGAGAGTGGTGATAGTACCGGTAGTCTCCGTAATCATACCTGCAGTACCGGCTATCATCATACCGGTACCGGCTGTTGTCATATGGGGAGCAGCAGGAACATGGGGAACATGAGCTCTGCTCTCTACGGTACTGCAGGAATGATGCCCAGTGGTCGGGCAGATCATCCTGCTCCTGTCCAAAATGCTCCTCAAGCTCAGACGGATCCTGCCTGGGGCGAACCCAGAGCAAGAACGATGGTGCTGATGGTACCCGCTATGGGAGGCGAAGCAAGATTCTCTGTGCTGGTCCGATGCTGGGTGCCGGGGCAAAGCTGCTGGTGGAATGGGAGGCTGTGGTACCGGGGTAGGTGCTAGTGGCAGTGGTACCGGGAGGGAGACCGGTGCAGTTGGGAGGCTCACTAGTTCGGAGAAGACTGTCTCCACTTCAATTGTGCGTGGGGTAGCAGCTGCGTCCGTGCTGGAGGATCTCTTTTTCTTTTTGCGCTGCTCAGTGTGCCTCTTAGAGTGACACTCCTTTGACTGGGAGGCCTCAGAGGTTGGGGTAATGTTAGTAGAACTGCTAGGTACAACAGGTACCGATGGTGGGGCAGCCTGCGGTTCTGAGGCAGTACCGTGATCCTGGGTCTGCGACGGCACGACAGGTACCAAGGGCAGCGTGTCCATGTGGACGGAGTGCTGGGTGGGGAGCATAAGCAGCCCCTCTTCACCACCCTCTAGCGCCCTCTTGGTGAGGATCTCCTGCAGCCGAAACGCTCTCGCCCTCTTAGTTCGTGAAGAGGCTGGCGCAGAGTGAACAGGCGCAAGTGTTATGGCCCTCTCCCAGGCAGGCGAGGCACTGAACGTGCTTATCACTCATGGAGAGTGTGGCAGGGCAGGAGGAACACCATTTGAAGCCCAGTTGCTTGGGCATAATTTGCCGGCCTGAGGGGAGAAGGCAGGCAGTAAGCCCCAGGGGACAACCCTGCGGGGTGTGGCTCAGCCCAACCGCGAAGTCTTCTAGTTCTTCTTTCGTTTAATCTAAATACTATTTGATTTTACCAGTGGTAAAAAGGTCCTAGTAAAAACTACTGACAGTGCTGAAAAGCACAGAGGTCTTCCAATCGCAACACGGTTGGAAGGAACTGAGGTGGCTAGGTCTCCTCCCCCTTTTATCTCCTCCCTCTCTCACACAATCTGGGGCCCACGCTTTTCTCGGGATGGAGGTGGAGGGGCGGAGCCCTCACCATGTTCTAGATCTTTCCAGGACATAACTTTGTTGACTTTCTTGACTGCAGTTGCACACAGATGCAAAGTTCTTCACAGCAATGCCTGCCCAGATACATTTCTTGTGCTGATATTGTTTCAATATTGTGCTGATATTGTTTCAGTATCAGCACAATCTTGTGCTGACTTCCTTCACTTCAAATTTTGTTTCTCCTCCCTTCTGCTGTCTCCCTCATTAGACAGAATTACTACGCCTCCCACACTGAGTCCTGTTCTCGGGACCCTCACCGCCTGTTCTCCACCTTTGACTCCCTCCTCAAGCCCCCCTGTCCTCCTCCTCCCTCTTCCCTTTCTGCTCAGGATCTTGCTTCCTTCTTCACTTCCAAGATAGGCAAGATCCACCTCGACATCGCTTCCCACTCCTCTCCTCTTCCTACTCCCTCCCCTTTCCCTCCTCCCCCTCCTTCTCTCCTGTCCTTCTCCCCTCCCACCTCCCTTGAGGAAATCTCATCCCTGCTCTCCTCCTCCAACCCTTTCACTTGCCCCCTTGACACCATCCCCTCCTGACCTCCATTGCTTCCACTGTCGCCCCTTCCCTCCTGCCATTCATTAACCTCTCCCTCTCTACTGGCTCCTTCCCATCCACCTTCAAGCATGCCACTGTCTCTCCTATCCTCAAAAAGTCCACTCTTTGACCCCTCTGACCCTTCTAGCTACCGTCCTGCCTCATTCCTTCCTTTTGCTTCCAAGCTTCTTGAACGGGTTGTCTACTCCCGCTGCCTCGACTTCCTCTCTGCCAACTCCTCCCTTGACTTCATTCTGCTGAAACTGCTCTCGCTAAGATAACCAACGATCTTCTTGTGGCTAAATCTAATTGCCTCTATTCCATTGTTTTTAAAGAGAAACAGCATATTCTTGAAAGCAGCTCCGACCTTTCATCCTTGAACTCCTTCCGAACTTTTGAATGTATACCATATTACCCTGTGAAGGAACAAAGGAATTTATGAAGCCCTGATAATTTTATTATTTATTTATTTCCTTATATTTGTATGCCGCCCCCATGCCTACGACATCTCGGGGCAGCTTCCAACATAATATAAAATAATTGTTAACATAAAAAGTCTAAAACATCTTAATTAAAACAAATTTAAAACACCCCCTACAGACATTAACCCACCCCCCCACCCTCCCTTCCAAAGGCCTGGGCGAACAGCCAAGTCTTACAAATACGTCGGAAGGCCAACAGGCCCGGGAACAGGCGAGTCTCCTCCGGGAGGGAGTTCCACAACCACGGCCCGGCCACCGAGAACGCCCTCTCCATTGTGGCCCCCCGTCTTACACAGGGGACCTCCAGAAGGTGGACCGAAGGGATCGCTGTGAGGCACGGAGGACGAGGCAGTCCCTGAGATATGAGGGACCCTGACCGTGCAGGGCTTTGTAAATCAATACTAACACCTTGAATCTGGCTCGGTACGCTATAGGCAGCCAGTGCAGAGTACTGGTGATATGTGCTCACGCCGCCCCATCCCTGTCAGGAGACGGGCTGCCACATTCTGCACTAGCTGCAGCCTCTGAACTAGAAACAGGGGAAGCCCCACGTAGATAAAAGAGTAATTGCGATAACCAAGTCGTAAGAATGGGAGATCTAAGTGTTTTTAAGGCATTTTAAGTGTATTGGGACCGGTGCTGTTTAATGTATTCATTAATGATTTGGAAAAGGGTGTTAAGAGTGAGGTGATCAAATTTGCAGGCGACACCAAGTTATTCAAGGTAGTTAAAACACGAGCAGACTGTGAGGAACTGC
>QEPC01006398.1:2258482-2271359 GCA_003113815.1 Sphenodon punctatus
TCCCCCCCCCAACCCACCCACCCTATATTCCCTCCCTCCCTCCCATCACTCCAACGAACAACCTCAAACCTGACAAGGGCAGGTGAAACCGCTTACGGTGCCATCAAGGTCTAAGACTGCTGGGATATCATTATACTGCTTAAAGCAATAAGGTGCTAGTATAACACTTCTTTTTATCAGGAACAAACAACTATTAAATGTTACAACCAATTACCCATAGTTGGATCAGGAATACTAGCATATGTATCTTGTCCCTCAAGGAGTATCTGTACATGGATTGTCTACTCTAGTCTCCTTTAGTTTTTTAGAGTAGCTGAGCTCAAAAATGTAAGCTGGGGCTTATCTGTTAAAAAACCAGAAACTGCCTCCCGAGAGATTATGCCGATCCATTATGTAGTTGTAAATTTAACCCTTTAAATCACTTGTAGTAACCTTTAAAAAAAAATAGGGATGGGACTTTAGGTTTTGGTTTAAACCGAGAGTGACCGATAATGCCACTCTCGGTTTAAAACCAAAAGATCCAAGAATTGGGCCCTCTCAGTGCCCAATTATCGGATCTCGGATCTTCCCATTAAAGTCAGTGGTAAATCCTCCTCATTGATTTCAATGGGAAGAGCTGTGACCCATGGGGAAGCCACAGGCTGTGGCATCCACCCCGCTCCTGGCCTCGGAGGGTGGGGATGAATTACCCCTAACACTCAACCCGCCAGGTCCTGGCGTTACACCCCTCCCCGAAGCCCCTAAAGTGAAAAGCATCTTACCTGTGGTCCCAGGTCCCGGCAGAGGGTGGGGGTGATGGCTGCTGGGTCTCCTCCACTGCCAGGTCTGGCCCCATGGCGGAGCCAGCTCCCACCAGCAGCGGAGGAGACCCAGCCACCGGCATTGGAGCCGGCTCATCTGCTGGGCAGCTGGGTCTTCTCTTTCTTTCTTCTTTTCTTCTAATCTTCTTTCTTCTTCTAGGTTCCACACCAGTCCTGGAACTCTGAAAAAGCCGCCTTCTGGCATCTTCACTGCCCATGCACAAAATGGCCACTGAGTCATTCTGTGCATGTGCAGTTCTCTGCTTCCAAATGCACATGCATCCATGCTCCTAGACGCATGTGCAGAATGACTACCCTCGGCGGCCATTTTGCACATGGGCAGTGAAGATGCCAAAAGCCGGCTTCTTCAGAGTTCTGGGACCGGCATGGGACCTAGAAGAAAAGAAGAAGAAAGAAGATTAGAAGAAAAGAAGAGAAAGAAAGAAAGAAAGAAAGAAAAGACCCAGCAGAGGAGCCAGCTCCACTGCCGGTGGCTGGGTCTCCTCTGCTGCCAGTGGGAGCTGGCTCCACAGCCAGGCCTGGCAGCAGAGCCAGCTCCCACCGGCAGCGAAGGAGACCCAGTCACTGGCAGCCATCATCCCCACCCTCTGCCGGGCCCCAGGACCACAAGTAGATGCTTGTCGCTTTAGGGGCCCCAGGGAGGGGTATAATGCCAGGACCCAGTGGATGGGGGTGGGGGCTTTAGGGGTATGATCCCCACCCTCTGAGGCCAGAAGCGGGGTGGGGGGATGCCCCGGGAAGGTTTTTTTGGTTTCTGTCTGCATCGGCTCCCCCTGTGTCTCTGAGTCGGAGGCTTTCCCATTGAAGTCAATGGGAAAGATCCAACACCGATAAAACCAACACTGGTAGGGGATCCAAAACACAGGGGAGCCGACACCGATAGAAACTGACACCGATAATCGGCCTGGAGTCCCACCCTTAAAAATAATAAACTGTCTCCTAAGAGAACGTGCCCCTCAGTTATGTATTTGTAAAGCTAGCACTTTAAAACATATGCTATGACAAGTTAAACCCAAAAAACTGTCTCCTAAGAGATCGTGCCCAATGTGCAGCTGAGTCTAACATTGTAAATAACATGCTATACCTTTGAAAACAAGAAACTGACTCATAAAGGAGCATGTCCATCAGTTTCACAGCAGTGAATCTGCCACACCTGAGCCAACACCACTTCATTTAAAAACAAGGAATTGTCTCCTAAGAGATCATGCCCCATCTATTTAAGCCAGTGAAACTGTCTCAGCAGAGCCACTACCACTTCTTTTTTTAAAAACAAGAAACTGTCTCCTAAGAGATCATGCCCAGATAGTTTATGACAGTGAGACGGCTTCAGCAGAGCCACCACCCCAACATTTAAAAATGAGAAACTGTCTCATAAGAGATCATGAGCATCTTTTGTATAGCAGTGAACCTGCCTCAGTAGAGCCACCACCACTTCAATAAAAGACTAGAAACTGTTCCCTAGGAGAGCGTTACCCCACCTATTATGATCTATAGGAACAAACTATAAAATGTATCAACTTTCTTAAATTTTAAAATGAATTAAATACCAAACCTTCCCTGGAGGGAGGGTTGAATATCCCTCCTCCAAACATGAAAAACATTTTAAACAGATTCATGAAACTAGTCCTTAGGCATTAATTTGCAGGCAGTTTTTTTAATTAGATCAGTCTAAAGCCTGTAGAACCTTCAGGTTACCCATAGTCTTTCAGCAAAGGCGGATTCATTTTCGAGTCCGAGATTAGCTCTTAGGAATTCTTTGAAGCTCTCCACTGTCTCAAAGCTTCTCCTTCTGTCCTTGTAGATAAAGGATAGGAGAGCGGGATGGTGTATTTGGGGCTGGATTCCAATGCTGTTCAGCATGTCTATGTGGCTATACCATACTCTCCTCCTTGCCAGGGTTTCTGGGGCCAGGTATGGGTAAATTTTGACTGAATCCCCCTCAAATTCCAGGGACCTCGAGCCACGAACCAGTCTTAGGATAGCCTGTTTGTCTTGGTGTGGCAGAGTGGTGCCACAATAAGGTTGCTACACCTTTAAGAGAGGTGCCTGCCATGAGAAGTACCTAAGATGGCTGCCAACAGGAAGTGGAAGTTGGTGGGTGGGGCTTGCACTATAAAGCAGAGACAGCCAGGAAGAACGGCAATCTGCTTCAGAGCAGTGAGGAGAGCCCATATCCTGGAGAGGCTGCCAGAGTAGGTTCCTGACCTGGATGCCTGGACCGAAAGAGGTCTGGAGAGAGCCTGTAAATGTAAGTTGGCAAAGAGTTAGCCAGGCACTGTGATTGTGGCTAGGCTCTGCTATATGGACTGTAGATTGGCAAGAGACTTGGTGCATGACCTTGGACTTTGGGCTGGAAATAAACTGGTGAAGAAGTTGTAACCTGTGGGTGACAGTCTTCTGGGACCTAATCCTGCATACACTCAACCACTAGTAAGTGGGGCCCTGCTACATTCAGTAATTGAGAAATTTGGTGATGATTGCCCTGTGGGGGTCCCCCTCACATGACTTAGGCCTAAGAGCACAGTGCACACGCTTCACTATGACCATATAAGGGTGATATTCACTTGGAAAAAGACCCTCCAAAAGCTTTAAAATAAATTTACAAGTGTCCAGAGCCCTCTTTCACACCCAGGAATCTTAAATTAGAGCGTCAGTTCCTGTTTTCCAAATCCTCACATTGACTGGGCAGTCTTTTCACTGAGGCAGAAAGTGTTAGGAAATAAATGAGTTTGCTGTACCTCCATTTACCCCAAATAGGATCGAAGGTCGCCAATTAACAAGGCAAAGTATGTGGGTACAACTCAATTTTATTGGATAGACACATAACATCTGGACATGGCAGTGTTACCAGTTACGAACCCCAGTAACCCAGCCTAGGATACCTTACTTGTCAGAGGCCACGGTCGGAGATGCAAGCTGGTTCAGAGGAGAAGAGGAGGGGGCCCAGCAGGCAGCTGGGCAGGAGTCTGTGGATCTTTGAGAGCGACGGTAAGGATCAGAGGTCCACGCAGACTCACTGCAATGCTAGTGGCCACAAGCGTCTGTGACAAGAGATAAAGTCCTGGGTGTTTTCTTTTATAGCTTTATTTATTATGAATATGTGTTGCAGGGTCCCCTCTTTGATCATGCCAGGTGCAGAAATAAGCTGACCATTCATTTCGCTATCACCTGGAGCATAGCCATTAAAGCTGCTTTTGCTTTTGGGGAGTTTTTCTCTACTGCTTAATTGCTGGTCTGACCTGCTGAGGCTACCTCCCTTTTCTTTCAGACCTTCTTTGATGGAGATAGTGGCCATCTGGGGTTGTTGTTGTGGCCTTGGAGATATTCTTCAGCTAGAGTGTGAATTATTTACAGCTTTATTCTCATGGACCTTTTTAATTTGTGCCAGCCTGAGGCTTACGCATTAAATTACCTGAACTGAATTTGTTCAGGCCTCATCCTTCTTATGTCTCTGACCATGGCCAAACTGCCTAATCAATACATAATAAAAGGGATTGTAAAATGTCTTCCTGAGCGAGGCCCTTGTCTTCTAACACAGTCACGTGCTGTTCTGTGTGGTCAATTCACTTGATAACCACCTCCACTTTCTTGGAAACGGTATTAAAAAGTGACCCCATCTCCTCCATGAAATCCACCTGAGCCTGATTCAGGTCATTTTTTAATTCCCTGAACATTGCTGCCACATTCGTGGCTTGCTCAGGGCCTTCTATAATCTGCTCTGTGCTGGCGGCAGCCATGTTGTCTTTGCCCGGCTCAGAGGCCTGTGAAGACGGAGCTGCTGCTCACAGAACCTTTTAATAACTGTTCTGTCACTGCTTTTGGCTGCCTTAGCCATTTAGACACTTGGCAAAGCTGTTTTTGTAACGTTTTGAAAAGGTTTGCTAGTGTTAAAATCCTCTTTTACCTGGGATCCTGGCAGAGCTCACTCACCATGCATCTGTCATGCAAGCGTGCTCATTAGCACCCCCCTCAAATATTCATTTTTAATGCTTCTAATGTGTTGCAAAGAAGAAGAAGAAAGGAACCTTTCCCCCTCTTGTCCGTACATCCCATCTCACAAGGGGCCTTTACAACCCCTCCTTACCCATATCCCCTCCCACAAAGGGGTTGTAACATAAAACCCACCCTCCAAACACACATCCCCTCCCTCCACCCTTAAAATTTCAAAGATTAAACAGTTGCAGAAAATAAAGTAAGGGAGCAGAGGACTGACAGGGGGCTCTTCCACAGCCAAGTAACACTTTCACACAACGCAAGCTGTCTGGCCCGATGCTGGTGAACGAGTTTTAACTTAAAAGATTTTTAGAGAAGTTAGTGAGAACTGAGCAAGAATCGCTGGAGGTATGATGCATTCTGTTCTGGACAACAAAATCAAAGAAGTCACACCCATGTCTTTTTAGAAACAAGCAAAGTGTCTGGGTTTCTTTGTTAAGAGATGGGAAGCAAAACATAGGAGACAGTGCTATATTGGCAATTGTAGACAAGTGTATCCCTAACTATTATATCCAGCATATTGAGGAAACATGATCAACTGGAAAAACCTTTTTGCCTGCCATCTGATCACACAATTCATTGTTGAGAACCACTATGTGTATTATTAAACTTTGATAGCTATCAGTTCTTCCCTAGCAAATGCAAATAATTCCATTGACAATGTCTAGAAAGAGAGTTCAGTTGCCTTGTTGGTTCAACAAATAAAGGGCACTTTCCCATGTGACTAAATGTGAACTGTTTGCCTCCATGAGAAACTGTGAGAGGTAAATGCTGCGCAGCTTTGACGCCGCTCATGCAAAGCTGGAAAATCGAGCTCTGCATCCTCCACATGATCGGCACCAAAGCCATGAGGCTTTGCTTTCCCACGTGAAAAAAGCCTTGCAGCATTTACCTCTCACAGTTTAAATGGTGTGCATTTGGTAATGCAGTAAAGTGCCCCAAAAATTGAGACAAAGGGTGTCTTTAGACATAACAAAGACCAGGTGTCAAAACCCCTAAGCACATGTTTGGCGGTTGTGTGTAAGCACCATAACAATCCCAACACCAATTTGGCCACCCATTGAACACGCAATGTAAACACCATTGCATCACAAGGACAATTTGCATGTTCCAGCTGAACAGGTGACCAGTGTTCTGTCCTGTGATATCGCGTGGTGTGTTAGTAGGTACAACACGGGAACGAGGCGACAGCGCTTGAGTGCTGAGATTGGGTGGTGAGTAAAACACTGATTTGCCCCCAGATGGGCCGTGTGTCTAAGCAGCACCACATAGTGAACACATGACCAAACCAGTGTTCATATCAAGGCCAAAACACACATTCTGGCACCTGTTGACGTTATGTCTAAAGACACCCAAAGTAGTTCACATGATATCTTTTATTAGACCAACTTCTGTCGGTGAGAGGATGCGAGCTTTTGGGCCACACAGAACCCTTCTTTAAAAATGTCTCAAAAAATCTATTCGGTTATTTATTTATTTATCTATTTATTTCGACTTATCCACCACCCTTCCCACAAAGGCTCACGGCAGCTCACAGTCCAACAATAATAAAATGTAATAAATAAAACCTCTAAAATTTAAACAATAAAACCTCCCACCCTCCCCTCAAAACTCCCACCACCCCCACAACCCTACCCACAAGCCTTTCCAACCCCTAGCCCTGCTCGCCAGATGCCTTACAAGTAAACGTTTTACACTGCCTCCAGAAGAAGCTTATGCTTGGGCTCAAATGAACCTCCTGGGGAAGGGAGTACTACAGAACTGGGGCAGCAACCGAGAACACCCTCTTGCACACCCCAGTCCTAGGGACAAGGGTAACAGAGGGAACCTGCAAGAGGGTGTTTCCCAGCTGACCATAGGAGCCACAGTGGGATATGGTAGGACAGGCGGTCTTTCAGATATATGTGACCCAGACCATTTAGGGCTTTAAACGTCCAAACTAGCACCTTGAATTGTGCCTGGAAAGCTATAGGTAGCCAGTGCAGACTTCGGAGCACCAGTGTAATATGCTTCCGGCAACTCGTTCCTGAGAGGAGTCGAGCCACCACATTCTGCACCAGCTGCAGCTTCTAAACAGTCATCAAGGGCAACCCCATATAGAACGCATTGCAGTAGTTTAGCCTCGAGGTGATGAAGGCATGGATGATGGTGGCCAGAGCCAAATCAGAGAGAAAAGGCCACAGCCTCCTCAGCAGATGGAGTTGGTGAAAAGAGCTCCTGGCCACGGTCGCAACCCGACAATCCAGGTGCAGCAAGGGGTCCAGAAGCACTCCAAGGCTGCGAACCTGACTCACCAGAGGGGGCCAGACCCTGTCAATAACAGGTGTCCCAATTTCTTCCAAGTCATAAGACCAGACAACCATCATCACCTCAGTCTTGTCTGGATTTGACAGCAATCGGCTCACTCTCATCTAGTCTCCAACAGCAGTCAGGTATCAGGTAAGCACCGAGACTGCAGAACCTGGGTCAGAAGAAAAAGAGAGGTAGAGCTGGGTGTCATCAGCATATTTATTTATTTTATTTATTTTAAAAATTTTCTTACCCCGCCCATCCTGCCACAGGCAGCTCTGGGCGGCTCACAATTCATCAAAAAACCCACTTAAAACACTCAAAAACAAAGAGGAATTAAAATATCCCAAACCACCCTCCATCCTAACCCATTCCCCCCACCCTCCCCATCAAATGCCAGGCGGAACAACCACATCTTACAACAGTGTCGAAAAGAGGGGAGATCTGGGGCCAAACGGGCCTCCACTGGCAGGGAGTTCCACAGCCGTGGAGCAGCCACTGAGAAGTCCCTCCCCATCATGGCCCCCCAGCAGACTCGGGGGACTTTGAGGAGAGCACCCCCCCGATGACCACAGGGGCCGATCCAAGACCTGGGTGGTGAGGCGGTCCCGCAAATAGGTCGGGCCAAGGCCATTTAGGGCTTTATAGGCAAGCACCAACATCTTGAATCGGTCCCAGAAGACTATAGGCAGCCAGTGCAGAGACCAAAGAACTGGTGTAATATGTTCCTGGTGTCTGTCAGCCGCCGCGGCTGCTTCTCGGCGCGGCGGCCGCCCTCCACGGCCCCAGGCCCCGCCCCCGGCAGTTCCCCAGCATCTCAAACCTCGGTGCGGCGTTCGGGGCCGCAGACGCAGGCGGAAGCCACACCCGACGCCGCACACCCCGCCCCCGACAGGCCATTGCCAAAGGCCACGCCCCCGCGGCGTGCAGGGACGCCGACACCTACAACGGCGACGCCCGCCCAGGCAGGGCCCCGCCCACCGCTGCGCCGCTCAGCACGCTTGCGGGGGCGTGCAGAGGGCGGGGCTGCTCCTATTTAAGCTGGCTGGCTCAGTAGCTCTGGGCCGGTGAACAGAGCCTAGCCTGGATGAACTAGCCCCCTCCCTGTTGCCTGAAGCTAAGTATTGCGATTGAACTTCTCTTGTCTGTATCCTCCCTGTTGCCCTTGTCTCCCCTCCTTGTTCCCCATTGTGGTTGTATCAGCGACTGTGTCCTTAGACAAAGTATCTGTTTGACTGGAAACCAGACCCTGCCTCCCTGTGAAAGCTTGAGTGAGCAGAGTGAAGGGGCCAGCGGGCCTGGCGCTTCTGTCCCCTCCTGGGCCCCGTCTCCTCCCGTTCCCTGTGGCTGTATGTAAGTCCTTGCATCCCTGCCTCCTGTGCCCCTGGGTCCTTGCCTCCGCTCCTTTGCACCAATCCTCACTATTACCTCCCTCCCCTGTGGGTGTGAAAGTCTTTCGTATAGTAAAAAGCTCTGTGCCCAATGATGATAGGGGCCTAAGTTCCAGGTGCGCAAGCCCAAGGAACGGCCCACATACTATCCTGACGGGCCTCCGGGACCCCCTTCGAGCACTATCAGAGCCAGTTGAGAGAGTGTGGCGCGTCTGGGCACCCCTTCCCTTCCCAACCTTCCCGTACCCCTCTGACAGTGTCCCAGCCACACCAGGAGTCGGGCTGCTGTGTTTGGCACCAGCTGCAGTCTCCGAACCTTTACCATGGGTAGCCCCACGTAGAGCACGTTACAGTAGTCAAACCTAGAGATGATGAAAGTATAGATGACGGTGGCCACATCAGAGCCTGAGACATACGGCCGAAGCCGCTGCACCAGATGTAACTGGCGAAAGGCACTCCTTGCCACAGCCTCCTCCTGGAAATCCAGGCGGAGCTGCACATCGAGGAGCACCCCCAGGTTCCGCACCTGGGAAGTCAGTAGAGGACAGATCCCAACAATCGAAGGAGCCGCCACATCCACTGACTTACCCACTAGCATCACCTCCATCTTGTCGGGATTCAGTCGCAATCAATTAGCTCTCATCCAGTCCCCCACAGCTGCAAGACACCGGGTAAGCACCAAGACAGCCGGGCATGGGTCAGTTGAAAATGAGAGGTACAGTTGGGTGTCATCTGCATACTGATGACACCTCACCCTGTACCCCCTGATCACCTCACCGAGTGGCTGCATATACACGTTGATCAGGAGAGGGGACAAGACAGAACCCTGCGGGACCCCACACGGGAGGTCTCGGTATGATGAAAAACAGTCACCGAGTACCACCCACTGAGTTCTCCCTGTCAGGAATGAGCTGAACCATTTGAAAACGGTCCCGCCCACCCCTGCACTGTCCTGCAGGCGCGTCACCAACATCTCATGGTCAACTGTATCAAATGCAGCTGAGAGAACTAACAGGACCAAAAGGGTCGAGCGATCCTAGTCCTTTTCATGGTGGAGATCATCTACCAAAGTCACAAGTGCTGTCTCCGTACCATGACCTGGACGAAAGCCAGACTGAGAAGGATCAAGATAACCAACGCGATCAAGATGCCCCTGGAGCTGCTGAGCCACTACCCATTTAATAACCTTCCCTAAAAAGGGGAGGTTAGAGACAGGCCGATAGCTGGCAGGGGAGTCAGCATCAAGTGATAGTTTCTTGAGCAGAGGCCGCACGACCACCTCCTTGAGGCAGCTCAGTACTCTGCCCTCCTGGAGGGAGGCATTGACCACCCTGGCCAGCAACAGCCCCATTGTCTCCTGGCAGCTCTTAACTAGCCAGGATGGGCACGGATCTAATATTATTATTAGTAGTAGTATTATTATTATTAAACATTTATAAAGCGCCAGTTGCAAAACCTGGTGCTGTACAGAACATACAATCAGACGCGGTCCCTGCCTGTGGCTTACAATCTTGATGACACCGCATGCCAAACCTCCTGACCACCTTGCCAAGCTGCTGCATATAGACGTTGAACAGGAGAGGGGACAAAACAGAACCCTGTGGGACTCCACATGAGAGGTCTCGGTATGATGAAAAATAATCCTCGAGCACCATTCGCTGAGTTCTTCTGGCCAGAACCATACCGCCCGGTCCCACAGGTGTCACCAACATCTCATGATCAATGGTATCAAAAGCAGCCGACAGATATAATAGAATCAGCAGGGCTGAATGACCTTGATCTTATTCCCGACGTAGATCGTTGACCAACGCCACAAGCGCAGTCTCGGTGCCATAACCTGGGCAAAATCCTGACTGTGAGGGATCAAGAAAACTGACATGATCCAGATACTCCTGCAACTGCTGGGCCACCACCCGCTCAATAACCTTCCCTAAAAAGGGGGGGGGTGTTAGAGACTGGCAGATAACTGGCCAGGGAGTCAATGTCAAGTGATGGTTTCTTGAGTAGGGGCCACACCACCGCCTCTTTAAGGCAGCCCGGCACCCTGCCCTCCTTAAGCGAGGCATTGACCACCCCCGCCAGCAATGTTCCCCATTGTCTCCCAGCAGACTTTAACCAGCCAGGATGGGCAAGGGTCCAGTTCACAACAGGTAGCCCTAACAGCCCCAAGAACATCCTCCGCATCGGTAGGGGTCACCAATCAAAACTGATCCCACAAACATGGACAAGGTGGGGCTTCCATAACCTCTAATTGCCCCACTGCAGGAAATGCGGCGTCAAAACCATGGTGAATCCAAGTGATATTATCCACAAAATAATCCACAAACAAATCACAGCAGGCACTAGATGACTCCACTCCAAGGTGGAGGGAGGCCAGACTGACCAGCCCCCAGAACAGCTCCACAGGACAGGATTTAGCAGTTGCTATGAGGGTAGCAAAAAAAATCCTTTTTTGCTGCCTGCATAGCCACGGCATAGGCTCGTAAACTCGCTCTGTCGCAACCTGTTGGCTTCAGCACGTGACTGGCGCCACCATCGCTCCAACCGCCACCCATCCTGCTTCAGCACTTGCAGCCCCTCCAAAAACCAGGGAGGCCTGCGGTGCTGCCGCCTGGGAAGCGGACGCCTCGGAGTTGAACAAGAGGGTAGACCCAATAGAACCCTGTAAGACACCACAGGAGTCCCGTCAGATTGGGGAAGGGCCATTGTGATCCCTGTATATAAAAAGGGTGATAGATCCAAGCCAGATAACTACTGCCCTATTAGTTTGTTGTCAGTTGTTGGCAAATTGTACACCAAATATCTTTTGTTGCGTTTGAAAACGTGGATGTTAAACCAAAAAAATCTATGGCCTGAACAGGCTGGATTTCAAACTGGCTGGTCGACTGTTGACCATTGTGTGGTCTTGGACCATTTAATTAGTAAATATACCCAAGATAACTGGAAACTGTTTGTGGCATTCATAGATTTTTGCTCTGCTTTCGACCTTATTGATAGGGAAATTCAATGGGAGAAATTGGCTGCTCTTCATATAGACCCTTGTTTACTTCATCTGATTAGGGCTTTATATGCAAACACTACAATTAGAGTTAATGAGGCAGGCATTCTCTCCAAGGAGATTATTTCCTCCTCTGGTGTTAGACAGGGATGTTTATTGGCCCCTTCATTGTTCGTAATTTTTATAAACGATCTTATCCCTATTATGGCAGATCTGAAATCTTTTCCACCTAAATTGGCTCTTCACCATATAGGCTGTATGTTATATGCAGACGATGCGGTGCTGCTGTCGCAGACTCGTTTGGGCTCTAATATACAATTGGCTGCTCTTGCTAATTATTGCGACTCCAATCATCTTGAGTTAAATTATAATAAATCTAAAGTAGTGGTGTTCTCCAAAGCCTCCCATAAATTTGATTGGTATATCAAGGACCATCCAATTGAGCAGGTCAGATGGTATAAATATTTGGGATTGTCTTTTTCTGTTTAAAGGGGGTTGGAATTATCATATAAAGCAGGCCTTATTAAGAGCTAAGGGTCCCTTTGCAGCTATTTTACGGGGTTTTTTATTCTAGCAAAAAGGGGGTTATTATCCCAACCTTAAGAGTTTTTATGGCCAAGGTGGTTACCCAACTGCTGTATGGAGCAGCTGTATGGGTCATTTCTATGGAAGGTAGGCTTGAGCTTGTACAGAATAAATTTTTTAGAGCGTTATTGAAAGCTATCAGTTGTATACCTGTGGCTGCCTTGAGGCTGGAACTGGGCCAATATTCCCTTAGATGTTTGGTGTTAAAGCAAGCATTAACATTATGGCTGAAAACTGTTAATTACTCCCCGGGAAGTTTATTGGAATATTTCCAACAAGATAGTTATCAGAGCCCCTGGCGGATGAAGGTGTTGGATACGCTAAATCGAATAGGATTCTCAGTTTCTTATTTTTTAACTAAAACTTTCAAAGCTGCCAAGACTGAAGTATTGGTAGGTACGCTTCGAGGATCTAGATAGGCAGGGAGATTTGGCTACAGTTACAGAATTTCAGTCCTTGAGTAATTATTCTTGTTTAGCTCCATGTAAAGGAACTTTGGCTTCTTATTTATCTTCTCTTACATCATTTAGAGAAAGGTCCCTTTTTTTGCAGCTAGGGTTATTACCCTTCCGACCAAGCTGTTGGAGGAATGCTTTTTGGCTACCCCCTTTTATCTTCGACTTTGCCCTTTTGACAATGCTGAAATTGAGACAGTAGGGCATATTTTGATTCACTGTAGAACTGGTGAGGTTGCAGCTCGTCTGCATACGCTCCCAGCATCCTCGGCTGTCATCGCTTGAGGACACCACGACTCTCCTGGGGCTGGCCTTCCTGCCACCCCAAGCTCCACCGACCAGCGG
>QEPC01006398.1:2281212-2295457 GCA_003113815.1 Sphenodon punctatus
CCCTTTCCCCCCCCCCCCCCTTTGTCTTTTAGATTGTAAGCCACCGGCAGGGACCGCGTCTAATTCTATGTTCTGTACAACACCAGGCCACATGACTGGCGCTATATAAATGTTTATAATAATAATAATAATAATAGTAATAATTACCTACAAATGTATTGGTTGTTTGAAGTAGATCTACTGAGACTGATGGCTCATTAGCCTTATGAGCTTCCTTTGAACATTGTACTGCTTTGCTATGTTTGATTATTTAATTACCAGCCATAGATGTATTGGCAGTTTGGATTAGATCAGCTGTACCTGTTGACTCATTATCCCCGTGGGTCTCTTTAAATATTGTACCGCATTGCTTTCTTGTGAAGCTAAGAGTTGACTCTGTAAGCATGAGGGGTCCAACTTAAAATGCCCATTAGGGAAGATTTACCCTTTATTTAATCATATCGAACCTCGTGGCTTTTTGATGTTTAGTCCCTAGCTGATGTTCTAAATTGTCCTTGAAAAACCCACACTTTGGTAAGTTTATTTATTATTTGATATATGCTATTATGTTTAATTATGTACTTTCATTAGTACCTTTGTGGATCTTTTCAATTCCAGATGGAATGGAGAAAATTGGGTCTCTTACTTTATAATATGCTCCTGAAGACGCTCTTGTGGCAAAGCCCTTGTGCCAGTGTTTTAGAAGAGACAAGTATAGCCTTCATGTGAACCTGGACTTTTCATCCCTAGTCTGGATCCCTAGATGTCTACACTGTTTGGAACTGTTCAGCTTGAATGTCGATTGCACCACTTTGGCTCCTCTTGCAGACTGTTCCCCATTTTTTGTCATTATGTTTTGCTTTCGTTATTGGTCCCTCTTCTAGAATGTAATTAATTGATTGTACAAGTTCTTTAGGTTGCAGCTATTGTTTGTCTCTTGTATTTATATACAACACCAGTGGTTGTCAATTCCTCACAATGTTTCCATGAATTTCACAGTCAAAAGTGTAATCACAAAGCTCTGCTAGCTGAAATCATGAAAATATAAGCTTAATTTGTTAAAAGGTTTCTAGCCCCCATAGCTGAAGATAAAAGCTTGTAAAAGCGAGTGCAGTGTATATCCTAATGGCTCAGAAACCCAGAATGTTTCTGCTTATAGCTTATGTCAAGTCTTCTCACAATTTGAGTTCAACATGGATTGGATATTTTCCTATCATTGATAAATTGTCTGGATTACTAAAGGAAAAGAACCTTTGATAAATTCTATTATGCAAATCAGTTAAATTTGTACCAGTGAGAAAGTATTTTTTTACAGGATATCAAGACTGATGTACCAGGAGACTGAAAGAAGCCTCCCTACAGATGGCCTGTTACTTTTCTGACAACATCTTTTCACTGATATTACCAGACTTTCCTGAAACATTTTGGTTAAGTAGCATCTCTTTAGGATGCTGCTGGCTGATCCACTATTCTTTATAAACAATTGCCTCTCTATTTTAATCTTAAGAACTATCTTCTTTTGTACTTAAAATTAAGTCTCTCTTGAAACTCTGTATTTGTGTTATGTACTTTTACATCTTATTAAGTAAAGCTAAGTAGGGATGGGCGAACAGAATGCGGGTTGGATGTTCAGATGTTTGGTTGTTCGTTTAGAAACCCGAGTTCAGGTTCGATGGTTCGGTTCAGCTGAGTTCGGGTTGGCCGAACTTGGCCGAACAGTCAAAAATAGCGCTATCGAAACCAAAACCTAATTTTTGGCCCTGAAAAGACGTTTTTTTCCTGCCCACGGACTCATCCGAACTCATCTGAACCATGACCGAACTGTTTGGTCATTCGAGAGTTCAGTTTGGACATTCAGTTCGGACATCCGAACAGGCTGAGTTCGCTCTGAACTCCGAACCCCCGAACCGCGTTCACCTATCCCTAAAGCTAAGTAACTTAGATTTGAGTCTCTGGCTTTATTGCAATTTGGTAAGAGTTTCTCTCCTAGTGGAGTAGTCAGGTATAAGAGAACTGAAATAATAACAGCCTGCTATTCGGTCCAAACTTTCCCCAGGACCAAAACTGAAGGCTACACCCACCTGGAGCAATGGGTTGCCTCTCGTCTGGCTGATCTTGTGCAGCCCCACCATGTGACAAAGTCTGCCAGCTCCATAGAATGGTGGGCTGGGCATAGTTTGTCATTGCTGTACGTGTGCGCCACGGCAGGGAGTGGAATAGTGGGTGGGTTGGGGGCGGTGCGGGGCTGGGTGCCCGCCCATGTGGACGGCTCCTTGGCCTGCCCTGGGACGTGTCAGGACTTGTGATGGCAGCCACCAGAAAAACAATAAACACAAAGGGAAAGAGGATCAAAGAGTCTAACTGACTTCAAATGGAAATGTTGTGAAGCAACTTCAGTTCCCCTGTCAAATAGAGGAATCTGGTTTTAGAACTGGGATCTTAAGCATTTGAGCATTAATTTGGGAAGAGAGATGGAAATTATTTTGTTTTGGATCTTAATTAACACTAATAACTATGATAAATGTTGATTAATGGGTCCTGCATATTCAATATGACTAGCATGATGCTTCAATCCAGAGAAAGGGTGGTTGCTGTGTTGGTCCCAAGTAACAGAGATGGAGAAAAAGTAGTTCAAATGATATCTTTTATTGGACCAACTGTTGTTGGTGGAAATATTCTAGGGGTGTGCATTTTATTTTTATTATGATCATGAAACTGTGATTTTCATTTTTGTTGGTGTAATAACAAAAACGAATAATAATAATGAAAACAAAAACAAAACTGAAATTTTGTTTTTGAAATAATATATATCTCTATATTTGCATAGCCAAAGCTGTTGCAAGTCATGGTCACAAATCACAAAATATAAACATCTAGATACAATTAGTACAACAATCAAAGTCTTTTTTCATCAAGAAATAAAATTATTAACTGGGTTACTATTTTACAAACACCTTTACCTAAAGACTACAGCGTTACAAAAGTTAGCTGCTGCTTGAGACAGAGTTGAGTCGAAAGGGCTAAAATTTCCCCAACAAGGATTCATACTTCCAATGTGGAATTGGGGTGGGGTTAAGCTCTAGGTATCGCCTTCGCAGCTCTGAAAGGGCTGGGCAGCAAAAAAACAAACATGAGCAGCAGTATCAACTTCATGTAAATCGCATAACTGGAAGAATCTCAATTCCTTTGGCATTCCAAGAAAACGGCCCTCAAAAAGGACTGAAGGGAATGTATTGCAACGAAATCTAGTAAAATTCTGTCTCTTCCTAGCGTCCATCCAAGTAGTCAGATAACAAGGACTAGAACTAAGAGTCCCTTTGTATATAATTTGGAGCAACCTTCTGCAAGGATAAAAGGGCAGCCTCGGTTTGGAGCTCTTGATCAGCAATCCTTCTTTTGATAAGCGACATTGCTCCTTCTACCCCCAAATAATTGTGAGAAATTGATTCCCTAGAAAAAAACAATTTTTGGATTTCGAGTTCCAACTTCAGCCCCCATGGACTATGCAATCCGTTTGCAATGGCCATACCCAAAAGGGAGTTTGCTTGAGGAGGGTATAATACAACTCTCAGCCAATATTTCAGAAGGAGCTGTAAGGCAATAGATTTAATTGGAGGACAAGCTGCCTCCAGTCTCAAAAGAACCTGGAGTGTACCTCTGGGGATTCCTAAAATAGAATAAACAAACCTATTCTGAATTGTTTTTAATCTGTCAAGATAGGGGAGGCCCTAAGCTGGGAAAGCATCCAAAGCCTGATTTATAACTTTCACCCTAAATAATCAGAGGTCTGGGGAGACCAGCCTGGCCCCCCGACCATGGTAATAACTCACTATGGAAGCGGAGGTCTTCTTGGCCTGGGATAGGACGATCTCTAGCTGGCGAGTCTAGCTTGCTGTTGAAGAAAAGGTCACCCCTAGATACTTAAATGTGTTTACCTGTTCTATTGAGTTGGTATCAATGGCTCAATGATGCAATTTTCTAGGAGCACGGCCCCCTACTATCATCACCTTTGTTTTTGCAAAATTGATTGTCAAGGTCTCTACGTTGCAGTAATCATTAAAACACATCATGCTCCGTCTGATGCCAACCATAGACTGCGAAATGAGAACAGTATCATTGGCAAAAAGGAGCATCTGAATGCTCCTATCGCCAATCTTGGGAGCATGAGTGTTTGTATTTTCTATAAAGGGGAGTAAATAATTTAAAAAGCTGTTAAATAGAGCTGGGGCCAGGATGCATCCCTGCCTAACTTCACGAAGGACATGAACTTTCTTTGTTAGGGACCGGGCTGGAGCATACCTGACCTGCAACTTATTATTAGTAGAGGTGAGACCCCAGGCCAATTACCGGATACCGGATTTACCGGATTCCGGTTTCCAAAAAAACCAGATTCCCGGATTAAATCCGGTATACCGGTACCGGATTTATTCCATTGATTTCAATGGGGCACTGTGTCCCCATTGAAATCAATGGAATAAAAAAATTCCTCCCCCTCCCCCTCCCAGACTACGTGGGTGGAAGGGGGGACACCCACCCTGCCCAGCCTGGATTTTTTTTAAAAAATTCCCCTCCGCAAGTTCAACCCAGAGCCCCCCCACCAGCGGCCGCGGCGTCCCAGCAGCAGCCGGTAAGTATGAGACCTGATCCCTGGGGGTGGGGTGGGGTTTAAACACACACCCCAGGGATCACCGGAAGTTCCCCGGAAGGCCTACAGCCTCTCTGAAGCCGGCAGCCACAGCCGGCGCTGAGGCTGCCGGACCGCCGCCGCCGCCGCCACCCGGAGCTGAACTGAAGGTAGGATCCTGGGGGGAACTTGTAGTAGGGTGATCCCTGGGGGGGGGTTTAAACCCCCCTCCCAGGGATCAGGTCTCATACTTACCGGCTGCTGCTGGGACGCCGCGGCCGCTGGTGCTGGGGGGGGGCTCTGGGTTGAACTTGCGGAGGGGAATTTTTTTTTTTAAATCCAAGCTGGGCAGGGTGGGTGGGGGTGTCCCCCCTTCCACCTGCGCAGCCTGGACTCGGGGAGGTTTTTGGTGTTTTTTTTTTACATTGCGGCCATTCATTTAAATGGCCGCAATGTAAAAAAAAATCCGGTACCTGGAATCCGGTAACCGAACCGGATATACCGGGTTGAATCCGATAATGCCGGTACGCCCAGTACCGGCATTATCGGATACCGGATATAAGGTTTGTTTATTCTATTTTAGGAATCCCCAGAGGTACACTCCAGGTTCTTTTGAGACTGGAGGCAGCTTGTCCTCCAATTAAATCTATTGCCTTACAGCTCCTTCTGAAATATTGGCTGAGAGTTGTATTATACCCTCCTCAAGCAAACTCCCTTTTGGGTATGGCCATTGCAAACGGATTGCATAGTCCATGGGGGCTGAAGTTGGAACTCGAAATCCAAAAATTGTTTTTTTCTAGGGAATCAATTTCTCACAATTATTTGGGGGTAGAAGGAGCAATGTCGCTTATCAAAAGAAGGATTGCTGATCAAGAGCTCCAAACCGAGGCTGCCCTTTTATCCTTGCAGAAGGTTGCTCCAAATTATATACAAAGGGACTCTTAGTTCTAGTCCTTGTTATCTGACTACTTGGATGGACGCTAGGAAGAGACAGAATTTTACTAGATTTCGTTGCAATACATTCCCTTCAGTCCTTTTTGAGGGCCGTTTTCCGATAGGCCCGACCCTAATTATTAGTGTGGAGCTTAATTATTAAATACAATAACCTTGGGTCTAGGGAGGTATGACTTAACTTGATCCAAAGCCGCTCTCCGTTAATCAAGTCGAAGGCCATTCTTCTACGAAGCACAAGTAGAGCTTCCTCTGGCGTGAAACAAGTTTGCTTGTCAACAGAGAGAGGACAAAAATTTGGTCCACAGTAGACTTGCCCTTCTGAAAACCCACCTGCTTGGGTTCTTTTATGGCCATTTTTACACGGATGCCGCCCACCCACGAACACCTAGAAACACCCATCGGATGGGTGGGAGAGCGTCCGTGTAAATGTCCATGAGTGGGTGGGGGCGTGTGCCCGACCCACCCGCCAACACCCGCCAAAACCCACAGAGCAGCCGCGAGGGAGCCAACACCCTCCGTGGGTGGAGATGGGTGTCCAACACCCGAGCATGCATGTAAAAGCAAAAACACCCACGCCCACATGACTGGACCGGCGGAGCCCTACTCCACTGGCGCCACGGGTCACGCATGTGCCCCCCCGCAGACACACCCACGGGGGGATGCCAGACATCTGGCCAACAGTCTGTAAAGGAGGGCAGAACCATGGCACACGTGCGTGGGCTCCCACGATGGCGACCAGGAAGGCCAACAAGAAGGCCAAGGAAGCCGACACCCCACACACGGGAAGGGGCCGGGTGAGCACAGGGACCCAGGAGCACCCCGGGGGGAGAGCCCCAGCAAGGCAGTGCAGGGGGGGCACCCCCGGCAGAAGGCACAAGGGAACACAGGGCAGGCGGAAGGCAGAAGGGCACCCCAGGCAGAAGGCACAAGGGAACACAGGGCAGGCGGCAGCCGCATAACCCGGTCCCCCATCCCCGCAGAACAGCTCCCAGACAACGGAGCACCGCACCACTGGGATGATGGCTGAGGAGGGGCCCCAAGACAGCCAGGTGAGCAGAAGGGCACCCCAGGGGGAAGAGGGGAGGGCAGGCCCCTCGGGGGTGCGGAGGGGGCCAGCAGGACCCAGAGTAACCCCTAATGCACTACCCCCAACAGGACACAACCATCACCACAGCTACCACATCCACAGGGCGGGCCCCATGACGCCAAGCCAGTCGTCCCCCCCATGGGTCCCAAAAGGGGGAGCCCTGGTCAAGGCAGGAGATCAGGGACTTTATACGCATGTGGGGGTCCGGAAAGGTCCAGCATGACCTGGTGTGCAGCTACAAGACCAGACAGGTCTATGAAGCCATTGCCCAGGAGATGCAGCGGCAGGGGTACAATAGCAATGTCATCCAGTGCATGCAGAAGGCAAAGGACCTGAGGTCCAGATATAAACATATCAAGGACAACAATGTCAAGTCCGGCCAGGCCATGCGCACATCTGAGTTCCAGTTCCTCTGCATGGATGGGGACATCATGGCCTCCCGCACACACGGCAGCGCCTTCGCCAGGGGCAGACGCAAGGCCAGCGTGAAACCCCGACTGACCCCATGGAGCAGGGGGGGAGGTGCCCCTGGCGAGGCCAGCCAGGAAGCGGGAGGGGACAGTCCCATCCCACAGGGGGAGGAGGCACCCCGGGGATCCGAGTGCTGAACCACCACACTCCGAGTGCTGAACCAACACCCACAGGCCTACTGGCCACAGGGACAGGGGGGGCATGCAGAGCAAGTGGAGACACGGGACGGCCCCCAGGAAGCAGAGGAACAGAATCTAGGTATGCTCGGCCCAGCGGGGCCGGGGTGGGGGGAATGGCCCAGACAGAGGTGCAGCGGACAGGGCCGGGGACTGGCAAACACTAATGACCCCCCATCCCAATGCAGCACAAGGCAACAAGGTTGGAGGTGCATGAGGTGGAGGTTGTGGAGGAGGCGGGCCCGGCAGCTCCACCACCACCACCAGGTGTGTGCACCTCCATGGTGGGGCACACCAGCCAAGGGGCCACAGGGGGGTTGGGTGTGGAGGGGGGAGCAGAGGGACTGGGTGGGCAGGTGTGCAACCACAACCAGCAGAGCCCAACAGGGGTTGGGGTGCTGGGGTCAGGCAGGAAGGGCTGGCGGGCCCACAGAGGCCCCCACGGCACACATGACTGTCATGGGTCCCACCAGCAGTGATCAGCAGCCGGGAGGCCTCCCATGGGAGGGCAAGGCAGGGGGATCCCACAGGGGAGGGCTGGGGGGAGCTGCCACACTATGGGGGCTGCTCTACTGGACACCCCAGGTCATGTGGTAGCGAGCAGTGGGGCACACAGGCCAGAAGCACTAATGTGGTGTCCAACCTCTTGTTCACAGACCAGACACCCACTCGCATGAGGGGTGCAGCTGCCGGCAGCATGGAGCAGAACCGGGAGATGTGGGCCAGGAACCGGCACCAGAGGGAGGACCTCAGCAGGGAGCTGCTGGAGGAAGCTCGCGCTCACCAGGGAGCTCATCAGAGGGGAGGGGGAAAGGGACCGGGAGATCCTGGCTGCCATGATGGTCTGGTCCTTCACCTAGCACCTCTGGGACAGGCGCCAGGCTGCTGCCCTCCAATGCGAGCAACGGCGCGCCTGTGATGGGCTGGAGAGTCAGGCTGCACAGCTCATGGACCGCATGGGGGAGGCCATGGAGGCCCTGTGGCATGACCCCCAGTACGACAGGCCCCATCATGCCACGGAAGGAGGGTCGGCGGCCGACCAACACCATGGTGACCTCCCGCTGGTGCAGGTGCCCCCCCTGCACCTCAGCCACCCGTGGTTCCCCCAGCAGCAGCCCTACCCGGGCCTGGTCCACAGGGTCCCCCTCCCTCACATAGGGCAATGGGACCTGCAGGCGGGGCTGCCCTTCCAGGGCCGGCCCCAGGCATGTGCCACATGTGCGGCTGCACATGGCCCCGCGGCCAGCTGGGGCCCCGCACTTGCCTGGGTGGGCAGCAGGCTGCAGCCAGCTTCTCCCCCAGAAACTGATTCTGCCTCCCCTCCCTGGCTGCAGACCCCATCCCTCACCTGCCTCTGTCTCCTAGTAGCGCTTCAGGGTAACAGCAGCAGCAGCAGGGACACTCAGATCGGGGCTGGGAGATAAGGCTGTTTACAAACAGCTCCTCCCACGTGCTGATCAGAAGGTTACTACCTTGTAAAGAAGGTTCTTCCAGATGGCTCCGAACATTCTCACTACTGGGTTGTGCGCGCTCACCCTGTTCAAATAATAGATCACATGATGGTCTTGAGCTCCTCTGGTATAAAAAGAACCCTCCCCCTCTGAATGACAGCTCCTTCCAACCCTTTCTAGAAATATAAGAAAATAATTCCATGCGGGGCTGGAAGGGTGGGTGTTGTGAGAATGTTCTGAGCCATCTCAAAGAACCTTGTTTGCAAGGTATCAACCTTCGAGTGGCTCCTTACATGATATTTTGACATGGCTCCGCCAGGTGGGGAGTTCGTGGGTGCACCAGTGAATGGGTGGGTCATGCACATGGCTGCACACACATCCCCACTCACCCACCACTCATCCACACCCACATAGTAACCACCATTTCCCCCGGTTGCTCCGTGCGTGGGGATGAGTGGGGGGGTGAGTGGGGATGCGTGTTAGGCGAGCGCGCACGCACCCCCACTCACCATGGGCGCGTGCACCACGTCATTCACATGGGGTTCCCCCACCCATGAACACACAGAAATCTGCGTGTTTATGGCTGGGAGGAGAGACCCGTGTAAAAAGGGCCACATTCTCACAACTGTCTTACTTATACTATCTTAGGTAGGAATTTAGGATGTAAAGCAATATCTATTCTGTCTTGGAAAATAAATCTGCAAATATGGTTCTGAGATTATTATGGCTGCTATTTCACTAACTCTTCTTAATGAAGTTATTGCTAACAGGAATACTGTCTTTAAACCCGCACCCCATAACCAGTTCATTTGCACCCCCATATAATCAATTCACGCTGCCCCGTGGGCACAAATTAAATGGTTATGGGTGGGGGCAGCGTGAATAGATTATATGGGGGCGGGGGCAGAAATGAACTGGTTATGGGGTGGGGGCAGCATGAACTGATTATGGGGGCACAACTGAACTGGTTATATGTCTCTTTTCATGGCATAATGCGCTTAATAAGCTAGCTGCATTTTGGGTGTCTTGTGTGTGTGATAGCAGCACCTCTGGACTGGTCACACCGCATGCGTGCACAAGGCACAGGCGGCACTGGCAGCAAGAAGCAACAGGCCCTGGAGGCCAGACTGGCTAAGCTCACCCCCTGGCCCCTCCTCCAGTAAGGCAGTGGACGCAGTCAGTCTCTCTGTGCCTGCGTCACTGCCCTCTTGACTGCCCCTGCAGTGGAACCACTCCTGGGGAGTGGTGGTAGACACTCGGCTGGGGAGAGGGGGAAGCATTAGGAGACCATGCTTCTCCATGGTTGCTTGGAGGGGTGGAGAATGGGAATCCTTCCTGTCCAGAGGGAGTAAGTTTTATGTACATTTATACATTTGCAAACTAGGTGGGGCCTAATTATGCAAATTAGGCCCCGCACCAAGACTTCGTACATGGCCTCGCAAACCCTGGGGCCGGCCCTGTGCCCTTCCATCCCGCACCCCACGTGGTCCTGCCCCCGCTGCCACCCTGACCCCCCCCACCAGGAGGCGATGCCCCCACCCCAGGACAACCAACTACCCATGGTGGCTTCCCCACCCCCTCCGGTAAGGACGCAGCACCCCAAGACCTTGGGGGGGGCGCTGGACAGGGACAAAGTGGCACTGCACAGGGCACTGCCCCGGTAGGGAACCCAGTACAGAACCCGCACTGAGCACACACACCACAGGAGCTGTGGAGCCATGGCCGTGGCCGCAGCCAAGCGTACCAGCGCCGTGAAGAAGGTCTGGCCTGCGCATGGGAGGGTCGGTACCAGGGCCCCTGTCTTAGGGGGTTGTGTTAACAGGAGACCCCCTTCCATGACTATTGGAGGGTGTGTACCCCAATATCCACCATTCCTTAAACTTTGGGGGGAATTAGCTTAATTACTTAAACCAGGGTCTCCATGTGTTCAAAAGGATCAAGCTGAGGACAGTACGTGCTACGGGCAGTTTATGTACCCTCCCCAAAGAGAGAGAGAGAGGTCCAATAACAAGTTTATTACTATACAAAACAGAGAAACACAGCCGTGGTCTGGCTTGTGGGATTTAGAAGGGGAAAACACCAGCGGCTTGTGGGGAGTAAGGTAGGAGAAAGGGGTGTCTGGTGTCGGCTCAGCGATGGGGAGCAAGAGAACGTGAACGAGGGGGAGACAGCTGGGGGCCCCCTTCCCCAGTTGGCTGGGAAAGTCTGGACCTGTGGTTACCTTTCCTTGCCTGCTGAGACGGGACAGGCGGCCCACGGATCCAGCAGAGTTTGGGGAATGGAGGAAAAAAGAAGGGGCAGACCAGAGTCTGGGAGATCTCTCAACTCAGACATGCACAGAGTGACCTGCACGTATCTGGGTCCCAAGATTTCTCAGAGGTTGATGGGAAAACCAGGGACAGTTATAGGGTGCTGGACAAAGGAGTTTTGGAGGCTATGAAGGGTCATTTGGGGTGTACAATGGGCTAACGAGGGGAAGAACCAAAACTTTTGCTTCCATGACAAAAAGGGCTATACCAGATGCACCAGATACCTTTTACACAGGAGGTAAGGGTAAACAAAAAGTGGCTGGAGGGTAGTTAAGGGAGGGGAGGAGAGGACTAACAATTGGCTTCCTGGGACACAAAGGGAACACCAAGTGTAAACATAGTAACACAGAGAACACCTGGGTCTTTACTGTGCTCAGGGGGCTGGTTTGCAGGAACTCCATTCCTAAGGGTGGTTGGGTCGCTGCTCCAAGTCCCAGTCACCGGTGCTCTTTTGAATAGGGATAATGCCCCTTAATGGCTCCATGATTTAATGGGCGTTCTCCCTTCTCCTTTCTTCTCCCAGGTTCAGACTGATATCTCACATGAGCGACCTACCTTTTTGCTAGGTGTCATGACGGCTGGGCCTGATCCTTGCTCTGTTTTACTAGCCCCTCTCTTGCTCATAATGGGGGCTATGCTCTCAAGCCCTTTCCCTCATGTTTGCCGGCCCTTGGCCACATCTGGGGGCTGTCCTTTCAAGCCCTCCGGGTCCAAGTTTGTTGGCCCTTGGTCATACAGCAGAGGGGGGTTGTACCCATTTTAGGGAAAATTGAGGCCATCATCAACAATCCCCCCATTGTGGGCTTTTTAATCCATTAAAATGGCCTACACATAATTATCAGGAGCACTCTGGGATGTGCCACATCTGAACCATGGCTACCTAGCTCAATACATTCGGTCACAACATGCGACACACCAGCCCATTCCTGAAATACTATGACCAATATGGTCGGGTGGAGCCTGCTACTAAGACACCAGTAAACCATGATCTCAATTCAGTAAGAGCCCCCTACTGATTGGGGGAAAGTAGTGTTTTGCAATTAAACAACAAAAGGGGAAAACTACTATACAACCAATGGGGAGGAGCGGTAAGAAACAGGAATAAGAAGATACATAGTCCAGACCAGGGTTACTTCAAAATACACACAAATACTAAAACAATCTACACAAGGGGAAAACATCTAGGGGAGAAATTAATTCACATGAGGGAAAGGTGCCTAGGGCAAAAATCACTATAGAATCAATACAAATATCCAAACTAAACAATTAAAATCAACAAAAATAAAATATACTTATTCAATAAAAACCCAGTAACCCATATATATATATACAGGTACACCTGGGAGCTGCCTGTTACATATACAGTCTGGCTAGATTCACCTGGGCTTCCTTTAAGAAGACCTGAAGGTATAAAAAGTATTTCCACAGGTTGAACTAGTTTAAGTACATGCGAGCCTATGGCCCTGGTTTTAATTTCCTTGAGAGATTCTGCATGCTTGAAAGGGTGGATCTCTCTCTAGTTTTAGGTCCCAATTTCCAAATTATAATTCACCAACCCCCATTGATACCCCGTGGCCACAAGAGCTGAGCCAAATTACCAGTTTGTACCTGTAACAAGGAGCTCCGTTCAGTGGGACAATTCCACTCAGGTGTATCCTATTCAGCAAAATAATCCGCAGGTTTCAGCTGTTAATGAGGGCTGAAACAACTTAAGACCAAGAGTTCCTTTGGCTGGGAGTGCAAAAGCTTGTCACTTTTTCACCGCTATGTACAAAGTTCCAGGCGGTGAGTCACTTTCACAAAGTCACTAGTTCCCAAGTTTTTTGTGTTGGCACTTCTGGTGAAGGGCTGCTTCAAAACAGGAGGCGAGGGGAAGTTTTTGTCCTTCGGAACGGGGAACGGCTGTTGAGTACTCCCTCCCCCCTCCCCGGCTACGGAGCTGGCCGCTAACGACCCACGCTTGGAAATTGCACAGGTGGAGGCCCAAGATTGGGTCTGGCTCCGGCAGGCATCTGGATCTCGTGAGCTCCTTTCCTGACATTGCTCTGGAGTGACACCTTTCCATCCGGCTCTCCTCCAGGCTTGGGTTCGAACACCATGCTCCTCCCAACCGCCGCTATAAAAAGGTCCCGGGGGGGAGGTGTTTCTCACCCAGGGGCGAGGGTTAGGGGAAGAGACTGGAGACAAGGAGGCCCCTTTTCCCAGAAGACTGTGTGCACTTCATGGAAACCTTGCTGCAAACCTCATGGCTGGATTTACTGAGATACCATTCCGCTGTTCAGGGCTGGCCCCAGGGTTTGCGGGGCCATGTGTGAAGTCTTGGTGTGGGGCCTAATTTGCATAGTTTCAGAACACACACCCCATCAGCCACACCACTTGTCCCTTAGCTTCCCACACACAGCGCCCCCTCACTATTCTCCTGGGTATGACATATTATATTCTTTCACCATTGTTAGTAAATAAATACAAGCTTCCAGATGCAGCTCCATTATGAAGACCATTGAAATTCATGGAGACTCTCTTGTCCTCGCTATCTCTGATTAATAGTGCCTAGTGGACTTGCATGAGTAATTAGAGCTGAAAAGGGCAAAAAATTCAAAACTGAAAAATAGGGCTTTTCAACAGCACCACATTGAAGTAATTGTGTTTTCTTTCCAGAAGGAAAGTTTTACCAATGTCTTACTGTTACTGGGTGCTCACTTTACCTAGACTTTAGGAGATAAAATGGGTGAGATGGGTCTTCTGTCTGGCAGAGCAGCAAATTCCTACATCTGGCCCATGGATCCAGTACCCTACTCTCAAGACCTAAAGAGCGAGCTCAGAGGAACGAGACAGAGTTAAGACAAATAAAAGGAAACAGTTTTTCACTCAATCATAGAATTTATGGGCTGGAATTGATGCCAAGGGTCATCTAGTCCCTTGGTTCCATCAACGCATGGAACTCCTTGCCAGGGGATGTTGTGAAAGCCAACAGCATAACTATGAAAAGATTAGATAAGATCTTAGAGGACAGGTCCATAAATTGCCGTTCATCAAGCCAATCATGGCATGAGATCTCTGACTGTGGGAGTGGGGAGTGAAGAACTCCTTTATGCTTCTCTTTATACTGCCCTATCCTTCAAGATCCCCCACCTCCCACAGAGCTGGAAGTGACCTCAAGGGTCATCTACTCCAGCCCCCAACACCACTGCAGG
>QEPC01006398.1:2324829-2362341 GCA_003113815.1 Sphenodon punctatus
AGGTACAGCTGAGTATCATCAGCATATTGGTGACATCGCACCCCAAACCCTCTCACAACCTCCCCCAGGGGCTGCATATATACATTAAATAATAATGGAGACAGAATAGAACCCTGCGGAATACCGCATGATAAGGCACGGGGGCAAGACGTCTCCTCCCCCAGCACCATCCACTGGCTTCTCCCTGAGAGGAATGAATGGAACCATTCAAGAACAGTCCCATCCAGACCCCCAGGTCACGCAGCCGTCCCAACAGCAGCCCATGGTCCACGGTGTCAAAAGCGGCCGAGAGATCTAGCAGGATGAGAAATGTTGAACATCCTGCATCCATCTCCCGGCGGAGATCGTCAACCAAGGCCACCAATGCCATCTCGGTGCCATAGCCAGGGCAGAACCCAGATTGAAATGGGTCCAGGAAACCGATGCCATGTAGATGCGCCTGGAGCTGGATTGCCACCGCCCGCTCAATAACCTTCCCTAAAAAGTTGTATCCAAACTCTAGTGCATCTAATACCTCTGTCCTCTGGAGAATGTTTGTCCAGGTATGACACTGAAAGAATGCACGTTGAATGTGGAATAGAATGCTTGAAGATGTCGGACACAATGCCTTAAAGTTAACAGTACCTTTCATCCAATGATAGTGCTCATACCTAGCAGCATCGCAAGTCCCAGCATCTGACCCTAGCACAAGTGCAATTAATCTTTCAGCATTACTGATCATGCTGTCAGAGAGAGGCATCTTTCCAAAACCTCTCAGGAGACATGCATTCTTAGTAGTAATCTTCAAAGCTGCATGTTTTGTGCCCATCTTACTTGTAGAGTCGCAGCAAGTTAAAGCATGTGCTGCCGGTAAAACCTGGATTAAATCAGGATCCATGTTGTCTGTCATTCTGTGTACTGGAACAAAACGGGTTGACTTCTCAACATCTCTCAGAACCCAAAGCTCCTTAAGTTCCAATGGCTGAAATGAGTTTCTGAAGTGATGTATTGCAGATATCAAAACGCCTGTATCAGCTGAAGCCAGAAGCCTTTTAACCGTATCAACACTTGTGGCTTGATAAATGTGTGCAATCATTCTGTCATCTGCTTCTTCATACTCACAACAAAGTGATTGAACAACTTCAGGTGTTGGATATGTTTTTGTTTTCCTTATGCCCACATCTCACATACACGTGTTTTGGCACACTACTTTGTTGAGTCTGCATCCAGTTAAGGAAGAACTGTTGGAAGAGGATTTTGTTCTTACTGGAGCCCCAGAACTTCTCAAGTTGAACTGGCAGTGGGGTTTGTGGCCCATGAATTACAAGAATTTGAGCTGTCATCCTATGCAGTCTTTTTTGATACTTGATTCTGGTTTCAAGGTATAAGTCAAACACAATATCTATTCTGACAGAACCCTGTGCCATATTGTAAAATGTGTTCCACAGATATCCAGCAAGGTCACAAAATGTTTTTAGTTTCAACAACTCCACTGGAACTTTGTGAGAATATGCCATAAAGTCTATCACAAGAGAAGTTGGAATACTTGAAACAGGCAGTTGATCTGGCTCACCTTCTGGCAAGTATGTACTAATTCCCTGCCAAACAAAGATTTCTCTGGTTTATGCAGATATCCACCTGAAGTAAGGAAGAATGACTTGAAGTCAGTTCATACTTCAGCAGCTTCTTCATATCATAAGATCGAGTTCTTGCTATCTCTATGAAGTGAAGTGCAGAACTTACATCTTTATTGATGCTGTATCCTGAGGTCCAACTTTCAGTTTTGGAAATATCTAAGAGGATCTAGAATTCCCTTCCTTTCTCAATACAGCTATGTAGGTATTAGCTTATCTCTGCATCAGATTGTACTCCTGTGACCATATCACCACGGTTGTCATCACTTCTAAAAATAAACGGATTCCCTCTTTTAAGAATGATGTCTATAATTCTGTTCATGCAAACCTTATCTTGCTGGATAAGTGAGTTTGAGTATTCATGATGCAGGAAAAATTAATCATCCTCATACATACCACAAACCTGATGTAGGAAGTGAACAACGGGCATTTTTACACACACCTTAAAGTTCCGGATTTTTCAATCTTCTGGGTTTACAAGTCCACAAGTAAGTTCCTGATGCATTTTTCACACACACACACTGCCCTGAGGCAGTTCCTGGATGCATTCTTCACACAAACACTGCCCTGAGGCAGCCTAAAGTAGCCGCAGCTGTAGACGTGACAGGCTGCCATGGAAACCAAGTGACCACAGCTGCCTGGAGCAAAGCAGTTTACCAGGAGAACCTTTTACACACAAAAGTTCTGGGAGAAGTTCAAAGATCCGGATGTTTAAGATCTGGGTGAGTGATTTAGACACACAGAAAGTTCAGGATGTAACAGCAAACATGCAGGAGAAATGTGTGTGTAAAAACACCCAGTCCCATCCTTTTCATGCTTCACAATGTCATGTTTAACTACTGCTTCTGCTTCTTTCCTTCTAATCACCCCTATTATTCCTCCTGCTCCCTTTGCAGGCTTGTTATATAGTGCTGTTCCAGTGCCTGATCAATAGCAACACTACTGAGTTTTCTGTTACTGTGCTGCACAGTGAAATGCCCCTTTCGGAGTTTGATACAAATTTCTGGATGTTTATCTGGTAACTGCATAAAAACATGGTAGTACACTGTTCCCCACCTTGCATAATTCATTTGATAAAATGCAAAGAACAATGGAAGTGTTTTCTGCACTGAGCGTACATGCATATCCCAGTTGCTTTCCCTGTCAGCACGTATGCAGTCATTTAGCATTGGGCACAGTGTTGCAACAAACAGATTCCAATAGGCAAAGCACCTACTTTTGAATATACCTTCCAAATGAAATCTTCTGAATGCAACCTTGATATCTGCCAGATTCTGTATGACTTCTGCAATCTTTTCTACAGTGGTTCCGTCTTTCAACTCATTTTGCAAGTTTGCAATCACAGACAACCATATTGTGACAAGTCAATTTGCTTTAAAAACTCCACTGAAGTGTCTGCATAGCCTCACAAAGCATAGTCAATGCCCGAACTCCACGTGAATAATGATGTCCTTGTAGAGCACTCTCTATAGAATGTGGTCGCATTGTGTCAGTCTCAACCAATATTTCATGTGCACCACTATTGGTGAGGTACATTCCAATGCAGCCTATTATGACCTTCTGCATGTGAAACCCACCCAATCCAATGAAGATATTCGAAATTTTTTCAGGGTTGAGAAGTTGAAGTTCTTTAGCAGTATGATACATACCTTCATCACACCATAGTGAACCTTCTGTCTGACTGAGTTGTAGGAGCACATCTTAAAAGTTAGCAAGGTTAGTATAAACTGTGTCATACTATGTGGCTAGATATGGAAGAATGGGTGTAAAACCAGTAAATATCTTTTGTGTTGAACCCCTTGTCACAGCACTCATAAATGCTTTATGTGATGGCACATCAACATCTTGAGGCATGCTACTACCTGTCAGCGGTTGGGGTGGGGAAAAGGGTACATGCACACACCACGCTCCACGCGCTCACCCTACGCCTGTGGGTATTTGAGGCTTGCTCCCTGGGAGGAGGAATGCCCGTCAGGATAGTGTGTGGGCCAACGCCTATGACACGAATGTCTGGGCTAGGCCCCTATCATCATAGGGCGCCAAGACTACAGGCAGAGCAAGGCCCTCACCGTGCGCCGCGACCACAAACACCCTATCTCTCGGGGAAGGTGAAGGTGAAGTGAGGAGGAGGCTGTGAGGGAGGCGTGGGCTAGGTCCCCAGGGATAAGGGGAAGGATCAAGGGTCTTACATGCACCGGAAACACAGGGGGGAAAGACCACGGGTACTGAGGCTGACACTCACACACACTCACTCACTCTTTCACTCGAATCCAGGCACAACAGGGAATTTTAGGGCACAACAATTTNCAAAAAGGCTTTAGTAACCACACTTATCTCCTCTCAAGCGGCCGGTCTGCGTTCGATCACCAGCAACGAACGCTTCTCCCCGCTCAGTCTATAAAGGGCTAGCCCCGCCTCCCTTCCGGCTTGCGAGCCGTGTGGAGCGGCGCACTGTGCGTGGCGCCGCTTCCGCTGCCTGCATGGGGGTCCCACCTGTCTGTGAAGTGGGCGGAGTCGTTGCGCTTTCTACGAAGGCGGGGGAAGCCCCGCCGGCCCCCAGGGGCGTGGCTCCCTCCCTGTCCGCCTCTGCCTCTAGTCCTGAGAGCGGGGATGTCCCCTCTGCGCCGACGGGGGTCTCCCCACTTGGAGGTCTCCCACGCCTCCCCTGTCTTTGCCAGGCACCGCAGCCCCTGGTGCTGGAGCCGCGGCTCCTGACAGTACCCCCCCTGTCGAGCCCCCCGCCCAAGGGGCCAGTATGGGCCCGGACGGGAGGGGTGGCGTAGATGAAAGCGACGCACTAAACGGGGTGCGGAAATATTAGAGGCGGGCTCCCAGGAGCGGTCAGCAGGTCCATAGCCTGCCCAATCCACCAAGTATTGGAGCCGACCATACCGGCGTCGGGAATCTAAAATAGCCCGGACCTCATATTCCGGGCCATGGGGGGGAGACCAGTATAGGCCCAGGGGGCGAAGAGGAAGTGGGGGGAGGCGTAGCCTTTTTTAGGAGGGAGACATGGAAGGTGGGGTGAATGCGAACATGGGGCGGCAAGAGGACTGTATAGGCTACGTCGTTGACCTGGTGCACAATGGGAAAGGGTCCCATATATCGGTGGTCCAACTTAGAAGATGGGCGCGTGGAAGGGTAATGGCGGCGGCTGACCCAGACGTAGTCACCTACTTGTAGGGGGTGGACGTCTTGTCGGTGTCTATCAGCATATTTTTTATATTGTTGCCGGGAATGTTCCAAAGTCCGACGGGCCAGAGCTTGAGCGGCACGGATTTGGTTAATCATGGCCCCAGCTGCTGGAACCTGCGTCGTTGGAAGGTCAGGGGTGCCAATGTGAGGGTGAAACCCATACGAGACGTGGAAGGGGGAATCTCCCAATGATGCATTAGGCGCATTGTTGTGAGCAAATTCAGCAAGCGGGAGCCAAGTATACCAATCGTCTTGTAAGTGATTGACGTAACAGCGGAGGTATTGTTCTAAACTTTGGTTGGCTCTCTCGACCTGCCCGTTCATCTGAGGGTGGTACGCGGTGGATGGTTTGAGAGTAACTTGAAGGGCTGAAAAAAGGGCCTTCCAAAAACGAGATACAAATTGGGTACCAAGATCAGAGATTATCTCACGGGGCCATCCATGAAGTTTTACTATATGACGTATGAAGAGGAGTGCCGTACGTTGTGCCGATGGTAAGCCCTTGCAGGCGATAAAATGCGCCATTTTTGTAAAATGGTCTGATACAACAAATACGGTATCATGGCCCCGGGATGGGGGAAGGTCTACAATAAAATCAATCCCTATTCGTTGCCAAGGCCCCTGGGGAAGGGGGGATAACTACAGTAGTCCAAGTGGGGCTCGTCGGGGTAGTTTCGTGCGAGCACAGGTAGGGCATGCCTCTACATAGCGTCGGACATCGGTTGTTAACAAAGGCCACCAAAAGGTCCGTTGTAACAGTTGACACGTCCGCTGGATTCCCGGATGCCCTGCTAACGGCGCATCATGATGGGCCCAAAGAAGTGAGGGACGACAAGATGCTGGCACTAGGATGAGTCCATCCTTTTTTCGTAATCCCTCTTCTATAGTGCAAGAGGTATTTTGAAGGCAATCCGGATCCATGGCACTGGTTTCTCGGAGTTGCTGGAGCTGCACATATGTTGCGGCGAAAACCTTTGGTTCTAAAATAGTCCCTTGTGGTTGGTCCCTTGCAGACCCTCCCTCATGATAGCGAGTTAAGGCATCCGCAAGGACATTTAATCATCCCGGATGGTATTTTACAGTAAAGGAGAAGCGGGCGAAAAACAGCGCCCAGCGTGCATGTCGTGCATTGGAGATATGCGCCGTTTGTAGAAATGTCAAATTCTTATGGTCCGTGACCACCGTGACCGGGTATTTGGCTCCTTCTAAATAGTGGCACCACGTTGCGAAGGCGGATTTAATGGCAAGGAGCTCTCGATCTAAAATGGTATAGTTCCGCTTGGCGGGTGTCAACTGGCGGGAGTAGTAGGCACAAGGTAGCAACTGTTGCGTCGCGGTGTCTTCTTGTAAAAGGATGGCTCCTAAGGCTCCACAGGAGGCGTCGGATTCCACGTGGAAAGGTTTATCGAAGGAAGGATGTTGCAGCAAGGGCGCTGAGGTAAAGGCCTTTTTCAGAAAGGTGAAACTGTGCTGTTGCTTGGATCCCCAGAGAAATACTTGATTCTTTTTTAACAGGCGGGTTAGCGGTCTAGTCACCTCGGCATAGTTTGGGATGTATTGCCTGTAATAGTTGGTGCTGCCCAGGAAGCACTGCAGGGCCTTCACAGAAGTTGGAGGAGGCCATTGTAATAGGGCGTCCACCTTGTGTGGGTCCATTTTGATGCCTGTGGGGTTGATCACGAATCCTAAGAATTCCACGGTGTCAAGGTGAAAGGCGCATTTTTCGCCTTTACAATATAAATGGTTCTGCCGCAGTCGTTATAATACTTGGTGCACGTGATCATAGTGCCGTTGAACAGATGTGGAGTAGATCAGAATAGCGTCCAAATAGGCGATTACAAATATGTCCAGTAGGTCTCGAAAAACATCGTTAATAAAATGCTGAAATGTGGCGGGGGCGTTTGCGAGCCCGAAGGGCATCACACGGTATTCAAAGTGGCCGTAGCGGGTTCGGAAGGCCGTCTTCCACTCGTCTCCCTTGCGCATTTGGACCAAATTGTAGGCCCCCCAGAGGTCTAATTTGGTGTAAATCGAGGCTCCTTGGAGCCGGTCCAATAACTCAGGAATCAGAGGGAGGGGATAACGGTTCTTAATCGTAATCTTGTTGAGTCCCCGATAATCAATACAGGGCCATAGCCCCCATCCTTCTTGGATACAAAAAAAATAGGGGCCCCCGCCGGGGAGGATGAATGTCGGATTGCCCCACTCTCGAGGTTTTCATCAAGATATTGTTGGAGAGCTTTTAATTCGGGGGCCGCTAAGGCGTAAATACGGCCAAACGGTGGTTCTGCCCCGGGGACAAGGTCGATAGGGCAGTCGTAAGACCGATGGGGTGGTAACTGAGTAGCTTGGAGCTTACTGAACACGTCCTGGAATTCTCGGTATTCTTTGGGCAGCCATGAAGGGCTAGGTTCCCTCCAGGTACTGGCCCCCAGTTTACAGTCTGCAGTAGGTGCAGGTTGGAGACAATGCTGCTGACAATGAAGGGAATCGAAGGAAAGGTGTTGGGTTGACCAGCTGATTTGCGGGTCGTGGTGGCGCAGCCAGGGGAGTCCCAACACTACAGTAAAAAAGGGAGTACTCAAAATGTCCAGGATTAATTCTTCCCGATGGTACACAATAGGGGTTGCGTCTGGCGGACCACAGGGCCTGATATTAACGGAGAGCCATCAATGGCTTGAACTCCTTCCGGAGTCTTCTTCACGTTGGTATTGATGATGCAAGATCGAACGAACCCGTCATCAACGAAATTTCCGGATGCCCCGGAGTCAATCAAGGCCCAAACAACTTGGGATCGTTGGGGCCCGGTGCAAAGAGTTATAGGTAGGCAAAGGTGTTGTCTCCGGGTGCCCGAGGTGCAGGGGATCGATCTTACGGCTGGGGTGACCCCTGTCCACTCCGGCTTTGGTCGTTTCCCGATCTTTTGGTTTCAGGAGGGAGAGCCGGGCATTCATTTATGAAATGGGTCAGGTCGCCACAGTAAAAACAAGATCTAGTTCGTCACCGTCGGTCCCGTTCCCTGGCCGAAATGGGACCTCGGGATGCCCCAAGCTGCATGGGTTCTGGCTCCTCATTCTTGGGGCTTGACGTGGAGTCCGACGGTTGGAACAAGGGTCGAGCTCCGAACGCACGAGGGTCCTGCCGGCGTTCTCGACGCCGCTCCCGCAAGCGTACCTCGATGCGCAAGGTCAAACTGGCCAGTTCCTCCCACGTCTCGGGCAACTCTGTAAATGCAAGCTGGTCTTTTATGTCCTCTGCCAGTCCTTTTCGAAACATCACCTTGAGTACGGCGTCTGGCCACTGAAGTTCCAGGGCCAGTTACTGGAACTGTGTAATATATTCTACCAGGCTCCCTTTCCCTTGTTTAATGGCAAGCATTGTTGTCTCCGCATCCTTAACCCGATGAGGGTCATCAAACAAGAAGGATAGTTCAGTTATAAAAATCAGCATAATGGGTGAGAAGGGGGCTGTTTCCTTTCAGCAGGGTGGTGGCCCACTCTAAGGCCACCTCACCTAGGTTTCCAATAATAAATGCCACCTTGAGCTCATCCGTGGCATACGTGGTGGGCTGGAGGGTAAATGTTAGTCTACATAGGGCCATAAATCCTTGAAAGGCCTTGCGATCCCCTGAAAATCTTTCCACCCGGGGACCCCGGGGTTCTCTAGGGAGGAGGCCGGGGATAGGGGGTACGGCCGCCGATACCTGGAAACCCCCCACAGGGGGTGGGGGGATCGCCCCCGTCGGGGGAGCGACTCCACCCACAGCCCCGTCTGCCAGGGGGGCCCCCGCAGGGGCAACCTCCTGGCCCACAAGGGCTACTAGCTCTTGTTGTTTTTCTTGGAGGTTCCGTACGTCCATTGCTAGGAACCGTACCACTCTGGCTAGCTCAGCCATCTCCTCTGCCAAACTCATGATCCCACCATTGGGAAAAGAGAACTTGCTGGTGATTCTGCCAGTGGTTGGGGTGGGGAAAAGGGTACATGTACACACCACGCTCCACGCGCTCGCCCTGCACCTGTGGGTATTTGAGGCTTGCTCCCTGGGAGGAGGAATGCCCGTCAGGATAATGTGTGGGCCAACGCCTATGACATGAATGTCTGGTCTAGGCCCCTATCATCATAGGGCGCCGAGACTACAGGCAGAGCAAGGCCCTCACCGTGCGCCGCGACCACAAACACCCTATCTCTTGGGGAAGGTGAAGTGAGGAGGCTGTGAGGGAGGCGTGGGCTAGGTCCCCAGGGATAAGGGGAAGGATCAAGGGTCTTACACGCACCGGAAACACAGGGGGGAAAGACCACGGGTACTGAGGCTGACACTCGCACACACTCACTCACTCTATCACACAAATCCAGTCACCACAGGGAAGTTCAGGGTACAACACTTCAAACACGAGCAAAAGGCTTTAGTAACCACACTTATCTCCTCTCAAGCGGCCGGTCTGCGTTCGATCACCAGCAACGAACGCTTCTCCCCGCTCAGTCTATAAAGGGCTAGCCCCGCCTCCCTTCCGGCTTGCGAGCCATGCGGAGTGGCGCACTGTGCGTGGCGCCGCTTCCGCTGCCTGCATGAGGGTCCCGCCTGTCTGTGAAGTGGGCGGAGTCGTTGCGCTTTCTACGAAGGCAGGGGAAGCCCCGCCGGCCCCCAGGGGCATGGCTCCCTCCCTGTCCGCCTCTGCCTCTAGCCCTGAGAGCGGGGCCGTCCCCTCTGCGCCAACGGGGGTCTCCCTGCTTGGAGCTCTCCCATGCCTCCCCTGTCTTTGCCAGGCGCCGCGGCCCCTGGTGCTGGAGCCGCGGCTCCTGACACTACCAGGAACATTATGATGAGTCAAGAATTGACACAAAAACCATACTAGATCTTCATTTTCACCATGCTCAATTGCTTCAGCCTCTGAATTATCTTCACATGTAAAGTCAGCAGCAATATTACCACGTTTGCTTGGTTTATGATAAGGAACAAGTTGTTGGCCAAGTATGGGTTTATCTAGTGTTTTCTTCCGGATATCAATACCAAAGGTCTAGGCATAACTTTCAGGAAAATTCACGTCACCTTCATCAATGTTTCCTATACCGTCAATGAGATCTCTGTCTTGAACTAGCACAGTGTCACATGTTTCTCCTATTCCAGATGGTGTTGCCTCTTCCCTGTCAACATTGTCCATTGTCCCAAGAATTGAAATTCCTGGCTTCCGCATGCGTCAATTCAATCCTATATATTCTAGTGTTTATACTATGCTACAATCAGGATTACTCAATCTAATCCAATCTGATGCCCTGTAAGCATGAAAATATTACATATTAATATGATCAATAGTGCGTATAGCTATTTTTAAACTGAAAAAATAGATGGCGTCACCATTCAGAAATGGGGACCATGTGACCAACCTTTTCTGACCCTCCAAATATGTCTACTGAAGTTACAAAAAAGAAACTGAGGGTACATAACAGTGCACACAGGATTTGGGTGGGGGAAACCGCAGAAGCAGAGAGCTTTTAAAATTAGGGCACTTACAGATGGAGCAGTGGGAGGGGGAACTCGAGTGCGCTTTTATCAGAGCGAGCACTGCTCCGGGTGGTGGGGGAAACTGCTGGGATGGAGAGCAGAGGGTTGGAGGGGGTTCTTTAAATTATGCTGCTTGCAGACGGGAGCAGGGGGTGGGGGAACTTCAGTGAGGCTCTGCTCATGTACGGGGGTGTGTGTGGTTTAGCCGCTTCAAAAGTGACGTTGCAGAGAAAGGACATGACATGGGAGACCCAGAAAACATCGCTCTGACTGTGTCTGCAAAGCAGTGTGGGATTGAAAGTCATCCTGGAAAGTCTTAATCCTGATTAACAGCAAGGTTGTATTCACACGGACAAATAAGGATTAACGTTAGCTAGGATTAAAACGTCCGTGTGAATAAATGGGAGTTTGTCAATCCTAGCTAATAAGTTAGGATTCTAATTCCTATTTAAATGTCCGTGTGAAAATGCCCATGGACACTATCTAGGATTAGTTTGATATCTGAATATCATAAACTCTAGCAATCGAGGGTTTATAAATACCAAATTTTTCCTTAATCCTTGATGATAAACTAGGGTTTATCATCCCTCCCACCACACACACACACTGGCGTGAACATCGACCCCCCCACCCCCCATGGGCCCATTTAAAAAGGGCCATTGAAGCAGGACCCCACAATACCAACACCCCCACCCCCACAAAGCCTGTGAATTCATTTATATTGACGGTCAGAATTTGCAAGACTGTACTAGTATTTCTTTGATACATTCAATAATCAAATAATATAACTGCTGATGGGAGAATTGCATTTTTGTCTGCTTTAGTCTCTTAGAGCTGTAGCTCATTATTTCCTTTGTGTTTGACAACAATAGCTGGGCGGTGTTATGGCCTCAGGGCTGGTGTTATTAACTAGAGCTGGTCACAGAGTTGGAGCTGCCAGAGTGCTGCCTTATATTGGTTGCTGATTCGCATAATGTCTGGAGGATGTTTGAACCTGGGCAGAATCCAAATAAACAAAATTTCCCCAACTACTACGCACTTTAGCCCAAACTGCACATCCTTTTCCTATTCAGGGCAGGCTTCAAACTCCGTGTTCTTGCTTGGGCAAAACGATCACCGAGTTCAGAATTAGATGACCAAGGATTGTAGGATAAAGCATTTAGTATCAAATACATACACACTGAAGTCCAATTTATTTCTGCAGCAAATTACATAATTAATGACTTTGCTTATATCAATATTTCCATTTGCATGGCAAGGGCAAAGCACGTATATCCAGCTCGTATTTCAAAAGCTCCCTAAGGCACAGTGATCTCCAGCTATCTCTTTTTTCCATCTGGCTTTTATGATTATGTGAGATGCACATCCTTTGATTACTTCTTGTTATAGTTATTCATACACTTATAGTTCTTCTGTTCATGTTATGTTTATTATTTGTAGTTCAGTAGAGCCTAGAAGTCCCCTATCAAAATCAGGGTCCTTTTGTACTGTGTACAGTCACAAGAAACATAATCCTGAGTGCACAGTGTTTAACATGTGCCGGAGTCCCATACACTGCAATGCAAAGTGCCAGCACTAGTGTCGTCTGCTCAGAGATTTATGCTCACAGTAAGGAACACTCTCTGTCCTGAAGAATTTGCTGTTTAACATACACAAAGGGCTATTTTACATGAGACGCCCCACCCCCTTGCCCACGTGGGCGATTGGGTGAGTGAGGAGACCGTCCGTGTGACCACTGGCGGGGATGAGTGCTCCCACGCTCCACCCATTGCCCATGCACGGAGGCACTGGGGGAAACGGAGGTGCTTCCGTGCGTGGAGAAGGGTGGAGGTGGGTGGGTGTCTGTGTGACCAGCTGCCCACGCACCACACACCTACCGCTGCCTCCACACCCATCCCCCACACCATGGCTCCTCTGGCAGCCCATTTAAAAGGGCCAAAGACTGCAGTTCCCAGACCACTTACTAATTGAAAACCAATGGGATTACTCAGGAGTAAGCATAAGAACATAAGAAGTGGCATACTGGGTCAGACCAATGGTCCATCTAGCCCAGCATCCTGTCTCCGCAAGTGGCCAATCACGGTGGCTTGGGAGAAGCACCCAACAGGTCACAATGGGGGATTCATTCACTGTTGTTTTCCCCCAGCTCCCGTCATATTCCCTGATCCTGTCTGGCTAATAGCTGCTAATGGACCTATCTTCCAGAAACTTGTCCAAACCTCTTTTAAACTCAGCTATAGTACTTGCCCTTACCACAGCCTCTGGCAGTAGATTCCACAACCCAATTATACGCTGAGTGAAAAAATATTTTCTTTTATTTGTTTTAAACTTGCCACCCATGAGTTTCATGGAGTGTCCCCTAGTTCTAGTACTAGCTGAGAGGGTAAATAACTGCTCCTTGTTTATTAGTTCCACACCACTCATGATTTTATAGACCTCTATCATATCTCCTCTCAGTCGTCTCTTCTCCAAACTGAAGAGCCCCAACCTACCAAGCCTCTCCTCATACGGGAGCCCTTCCATGCCCTTGATCATTTTTGTTGCCCTTCTCTGTACCTTTTCTAGTTCAGCTATGTCTTTTTTGAGATGGGGCGACCAGAACTGCACACAATATTCGAGGTGCGGTCGCACCATTGATTTGTATAGAGGCATTATGACATCCTCAGTTTTATTCTCTATCCCCTTCCGAATAATTCCTAACATTCTGTTTGCTTTTTTGACTGCTGCTGCGCACTGCGCTGTGGATTTCATTGTATTGTCCACAACCACCCCCAGATCCTTTTCCTGAGTGGTAACTCCTAGCTTAGTACCCAGCATTGTGTACTCATAGTTTGGATTATTTTTCCCTACGTGCATCACTTTGCACTTGTCCACATTAAATCTCATTTGTCATTTAGATAGATGCTCAGGCACCCAGTGTTGTAAGATCCCATTGCAGTTCCTCACAGTCTGCTTGTGTTTTAACTACCTTGAATAACTTGGTGTCGTCTGCAAATTTGATCACCTCACTCTTAACACCCTTTTCCAAATCATTAATGAAAACATTAAACAGCACTGGTCCCAATACAGATCCCTGAGGTACACCACATTATACATCTCTCACTGACCATTTAATTTAGTCCAACCCTTTGCTTTCTATCTTTCAACCAGTTTCTGAACCATAGTAAGACACTACCTCCTATCCCATGACTTTTAAATTTTCTCAAGAGTCTCTCATGTGGGACCTTATCAAATGCTTTCTGGAAATCCAGGTACACTATATCTACTGGGTCTCCCTTGCCCACATGCTTATTTACACCCTCAAAGCTTGCAGCTCAAAGCAGGTGGTGAAAACAAAAACAACAAATAAACAGACTTGAGTAGGAAAGGCACATTTTACAGTGACGGGGATATACAGTTGCATAGCTATGTGCAGAGTTAAGTGGTCTGAAGTCATTCATAGTTTTGCATGGTGAGTTTTTTTTTGTCCTTTGAGTGAGTATTCTTTGTGTTATGTGGTTTCATAGTTGCACTTGAGTGCATACTAATAGTAAGTTAATAGCCTGTGTTTCCTTTCCTATTGGAGGGTAGCCAAATGAACTATATATGCATGTCTCCTTTCAGAATTAAAAAAGGACTGTAATAAAAATGGCACAAAAATAGTAGGATTATTTTGGGAAGCTTTAGCACCCATTGGCTTCCCCACTCCTGCAAAGAATACAAATCTGAGGATGATCAGAAACAAGGAAGTCACTAAACTTCAACAACCATCATACTATAACTGATTCGTTCATATGTGCCAATAACTTCTTCTGTGTAAGACGTGACATTTTGAACCTAAATACATGATATATATTTCCACTGCTCTTTTCTCAGAAACTTTGGGTCACAGATAGAATTACTGTTTGAAGATTGTGCCAGGTGGTTAAGGAATAAGATATCAGCAAACAGCAGGGACCCGTGTTCACTGTGTTTTCCCCATTGGCAACAATGGGAAACACAGTGAACTTGGTTTCCTAGATATCAGTTTACATAGAGACATTAGTCCTGCAGCTTGAACAAGAAGAAACTGCTTGAAATCTCCATTTAGAGAGTTCATATATGTCTGCACAGATCAGTAAAACCAGAGCCATTGACTGCACTTTAAACTATGTTAGTGACATTATATAAATAACCAGTGGCAGACTAGGACCTAAAATCAGTTCTGACATTTTCAGTAATCTGGCCCCCATCATTAGAAAAATGCAATATTGACAAAAATATAAACACTAACTTTTAAAGGGGGTGGGGGGGAGCCCCCAACAGTACTGGCCCTTCTGGCATTTGCCAGAACTGCCAGATGGCCAGTCCACCACTGCAAAAGACAGAAACATACTGAAGCAGCAAGCATGGCCAAATAATGTATTAATTGTCAGAAGAGTAGATGTAAATGCAATGCCCAGAAACAATTAAATGAATGTGTATCACCAACGTATGCATCAAAGTCGATGCGGCTTAACTGACTGTGATCTTTATCTATTGTGTGGGTGTTTTTAAATGAGCAAGGCTTGGAGTGGGGCCGGTCTTTGGTGGCTGAGTAGCACAGGTGCGGAGCAGCCACTCAGGTGGAGTGTGTGGGGATGATTCCAACAAGCGGCTCCTATTGTGGTTACTGTGGCAGCTGCCACACATTCTCCCTGCCAATGACAAGGGTGGGGGAGGGCAAGAGTGCCAGGCTGGCCTCTGAAATTGACGTGTCCCGGGTGTGAGCACTGGGGAACAAGGCTTCCTAGCGCTTGCAGGCAATTCCTGTGACTTGCAAAGGCTGTGTCCCCTGGCCACAGTGTCTATGAGCGGGGGAGCTGTCTGCTGGCATGAGTGGCCATCCCAATTCCTACAGGCAGGGGATGCATGGTTGCCTGTTGCCATGCACTTTTGGGGTTTGCTGTGCATGACGCACTCTGAATTGCTTGGCAGTGCACCTTGAGTAGCTGGACTTAGGAATTTTGTGCCCCAGGCCCTTCTCAAGCTGCTGCCCCCCGGCCCAAGCCCTGCCCCTGAGTGGCTCCTGGCTTCGTGCTAATGCTGGTCAGCTGGCTGGTGCTAGCAGCAGCCATTATGCCCTGGCTGCACAGGAGCAGAAGCATGGGAGCCAAGCCACGCTTCTGTGTCTGTGCAGTTAGGGCTTAATGGCCAGGGGCAGCAGCAACAGGGCTTTGGTGGGAGAAGGGAGCCCAGGGGCATGGGAGGGCAGCTGTCTCAACACCCCGGGTCCCCACGGAGGGCAGCCAAAGCTACCAAGCTGCTAATGGGGCTGGCTGGGGCGGTGCAGGGCAGGAAAATTGGGGTCATGTGACCCCAATTCTGCCACCTCCCACAAAGCGTTGCCCCTTGGCCTGGGCCTAGTGGACCTTGCCCCAAGTCCGGGCCCAGAGTGGCTCATGGGAGTGCATATCCCCCCACATCACCTTCAGACGGGCAGTCAGACGAGTGGCCTCTGGGTGGCCATGTGTGGTAGAATCTTATATCTCATTTAGGAACACCCTGCGATTACCACTCACAGTAGATAATAGCCTGGATGTAACCACTGAATGGGTCAAAGAAATTCAAAGCCACCCATCCTACAACTAAAGGTTTTAGAAACTTCATACAGCAGGTAAGAAAGATGGTAGGTGCTGGGCAAAGAAAATGTAATGTCATTGGGCAACTGATGCTTATCTCTCACAGTGTCCCCACAGGAGATACATAGCATTAACTACCTGGGTTTTGTGATATTAGAGAAAGAAAGTAACAATATTTCGGTGTATTAAACAGAGAAAAATTAAATTGAAAGGAAAGAGATGGGGGAAAAGATGAAAGCAAATTAAGACATGCAAAAGAAGGAAAAAAATGTACGTTGAAAGAAAAAACAGAAGGGAGGAAAACAGCAAGTCAATATTTTTTTAAAAATAAACATTTTGAGGGGAGAAAAGCTCAGTCTTTGCTTGGTAAAGATTGTGAACTCCTTACTCCATTAACCGTCCTGCAACAAATACATGCTGGCAGGGCAGACTTTACCATGCAACCAGAAGGTACTTTAAGCCACCAAAGGAAAACATCTCTCCGTCTCTCTCAGCCCCCACCCCTGACGGTGGTTCACATATAACAGTAGCCCCAAAGTGTTCCCATGTCCGGGATTCCCAGCGCACAGCCTATTCTGTGGGGGGAGTGGAGGCGCCTGTTTCCTTCTGGTTAACTTAGGCAGAGAGCAAGGAACTGTCTCTGTGTGATTCATCCCCTCTTCCCCTCTGAATCCCTGACAGAAGGGGTTGGCCAACAGACCAGGCTGTCCTCTCAGAAAGTACCTGGAGATTGTCCCCCATTCAGAAGGGCTGTGGCTGTTCTCACACCTTTCCACACACGCTACTATCTATTCCCTTGCTATCCACCCCCTCAGAGAAAGGGAAAGAAAGAAACATGACAATATTTACAACAAACATGAGCCCCTTCTGTATGCCTTTTGAGTACTTCCGTTTTTATTTGCTTTTGTTTTTAATAAATAAATCCCCAAGACTCTAGCTTTCATGGGCCTTTTTCACATGAGAAATCGGGGTGTCCATGAGTGGGAGAGCCCTGTGTGAAGGACATGGCGTGGGCACGGGTGATGAGTGGGGGTGCGTACACGCTCCTGCCTCACACACATCCCCACGCACCAACACGCACGCAGCAACCGGGGATAACGGCGTGCGCATGCCCACCCCACCCACCGCAACTGCACTGGGGCCCCCATGGGGCCCCCACCCTGCGGGAGCCGTGTGAAAACGGCCATGGTTGCAGAGAAAAGCTGGGAAAGATTATTTATTGATTATTATTTATTAATTCTGGATTTGAACCCTGCTCTTGCCCACAAAGGATTCAAGGTGGCTTACAGAAAAAAGACTATCAAATACCCCAAAACACTACATCCACACACAAAATTATTTACATTTAAAATTGCAATTTAAAACCCAATTAAACTTGCAGTCTTTGCACACACACCCATGCCGCCCCTTCTCATTGAGGGGTCATGGCACACGCCACCACACTCCTACCTCATTTTAACCTCCGCTGTGTTCCCATAAGTAGTGGGTTAAAATGATGTTATATTTCCTTCTCCACAACGTTAGCATCAAAACAACAACATGACAGCGTTATACAATAAGTAAAGGCTTAGCCTTAGGAGGTAGGAGGCAAATAGTCAGCCTCCCTCTCCCTTTTGCTATTTTAAACAGCTCACAGGTTTTAAGCCAGTCTTGTGACTTTTAGGAGCTGCTTCACTCATGATTCTCGGAACATTTAGGGTTGGTAACTCTGAAGAAATTGATGTTGTGTTGGAGAGGAGACACAGGTTAATAAGCACGGTTTAATCTGTACAATAAATAAAAAGAATTAAGTAAATTGCACAAGTCCAAGCTTGCCCAGAAGTCCCGCCCTGCCTCAGAACTTGTCATAACAGGGAACGAAGCCCTAGTTTCCAGATAGTACCCCCAACCACCGAACCGGGCCCCTGCCTCTCTAAAGCTGAATAGAAAACAGGAGGTTCTTGGGATTTAAATCTATATGATGACCAGCACAGGGAGCAAGGCAGGAAAGTAATTAACAAAAGCCAGATAAACTATCCGGTTTTTGCCTTTCATTTCGAAACGTGAAATGTCAATTTTTTAAACTTTTCCTCCTATTGGGAACATTTCCCAGGGTGCAGCCTGTAGGGCCTTACATTTATTTACTGGGGCCGAGACCTGGGAATCCCCATCACAAATTAAGCCCTGAAGATAGGATTCCTTGTGCGGGGTATGGGATGTGTAAAAGGTGACATTGTGCAGGCGACAGTTCCTCAGGAAATGCAAGACATTTTTATTTCGCAAGGCAGAGACAGGGTTTGGGATGAAGGATTTTAATGATTTAGGATTTTGTGTTTTATAAACCGCCCTGAACCCTTCAAGATAGGGCGGGATAATAAATAAACGTCAATGGGAGTTTTGCCGTTTCACTTTAAATGGAGTCAGGATTTTTCTAAGGCAGGTTGAAAAGAAGGGGGCAGCAGCAGCAGCTCCCACTGCAGTGGCTCAACTGTAGCGACTAGCGCTACCAACAGCCGGGGAGAGCGGGGCTCTGCTCCCTGCCTTGTAAATCGCGTGAGGCGACTGGCTTTCCCCCTCCCGCCGCAGGAGGCTGATCCAGCATCGCCACCGCTAGAGGCGCGCGCACATACACAGCACTAGAGGTGGCAGTTGGGACCCTCGCGCTGCCGCCTACCTGCTCCGGCGCGCGCCTCTCGTCCTGGCTCCCGCCCCCACTCTAATCTTTCTCCAAGCAGGAGAAGACCAGCTCGGAGCAGAAGAGGCGGGCTCGTAAGGGAGGGTGTGACAGGCTTTCCACCCAGCCAGTTGCAGGCGGTGGTTTCCGACAAGCATCCCGATCAGCCAATCGCTGTGTCCATTGCAGCCCATCTGTCCAATCGCAGAGCGGGAGAAAGAGCGAGGAGACGTGCTTGTCCTGCGGCACCGGGGAGACGAGCTAGACACCAGGCATCGCTGTTGGCGGTGACTGAGGGAACCAGCAGCGTTTCTATTGTGTGTGTGCGCGCGCGTGCCGGAGCGGAGCGCTTTACCTGCCGCGCTGCCATGTCCTCGCCGTCGTCTGGGGAGCAGTATGAGGAGGAAGAGGATGGCGCATACGAGAGCCAGGCCAAACGGTTGAAGCCCAGCGCCGCCGCCGAGGAGGGCGAGATTGAGTACGGAGCTGAGGAGGGCGAGAGCCGGCGAGAGAAGGCCGCCCCCCGGGGCGGAGGTTTCTCGGGTGGAGGGGTAAGCGGAGAAGGGGGCGCATCCGGAGGGGCTGGGGCGTAGCGCGGCGGCTTGGAATGGTGGCGTTCCCTCCCCCCGTCAGGACAGCAGGGGCGAATAGTCCCCCCCGCGCGGCGGGAATAGACGGGGTTGCTAAGTATTTCTGTCCCCGCAGCAGGGAGTGTGTGTGCGGGCGCGCGGGGGGGGGGGAGGACTCGGTGTGACTGACCCCATCCTCCCCCTCCAGAATTGTGCGCGGGGGGGACGAGTCAGTGTGACCGACCCCATCCTCCTCCTCCAGAAATGTGTGCGGGCGGGGCGCGCTCGGGGGGGAACTCAGTATGACTGACCCCATCCTCCCCCTCCAGAATTGTGCGCGCGCATGCGGGGTGGGGGAGGAGGGACTGACTGACCCTATCATCCCCCTCCAAAGTGCGTGTGCGGGGTGGGGGACTCAGTGTGACTGACCCCATCATCCCCCTCCAAGCAAAAGTGTGTTTGGGGGTGGTGGATCCTTTCTGTTTCTCCATTAGCATGGGGGGGGGGGTATGTGTCTGTCTGTAGGGGGGGCATTTTTGACCCCATCTGCTCCCACTTCCCCACCAGAAATGTGTGTAGTAGCGGGGTGCTATTTCTATCCACATCCCCTTCGCACCCCAGGTGTTTGGGGAATGTGGATTGCCCCCTGCCAGTGGGAAGAGCAGAAATTGGAGATAGGGATGTAGAGGGCAAGGAGAGAGAGAGTTTCTCTTGGTCTGCACATTGTAAAATGGCTTAGTCTTTTGATGCTAGCGGTAATATCGGCTTTGTATTGAGCCCTGCACGCTGGGGGGGTGGAAGGTGCAATCGAAACCAAGTGGAGGGGAGAGAGATGGAATGTCTTGTTCTGCTTTTCTCTAGCAACATAAAAATAACGAAGGCAAATCTAAATCCATGGAAGATTCTGCCGCTCGTTTCCTTTCTTTAATTTATGATAGGATAAGTGAGGTTTATAAATCCTTCTTTTCTTCCTCTTCCTCATCTTTTCCCGTGGGTATGTCTGCATAAATGTTTCAATGTTTGTTGAAAGGTAGGTGTCTTCTTTGCACGAGGGCTATATACCATGGATCAACTAACACTTCTTGGTAAACATGTTAGAAATGCACAGTGCAACCTGTGTGTGTAGCTGCCCCATAAGTGCCATATGTCGGTCACTTCTGGTGGTGGTTAGCCATACACACTATCGGTGAAAGAAAAGTTCCCACAAGGAATTCTGGCATAAATCTGCCCTTAATGAGAACTCTTTTCTCTAGAGAGTAGTTTAAAAAAACTTTTCTGCTGTATTTGCTATATTAATGTTGGGATCTGTAAGGGTGGGAGGGGGTATTAAGATGGGGAATGGAGAAAAGGCTGTGGGGTTTTCAAGAAATAAATTGAACTATCAGTGCATATTTGAATTCTAACTGCTCAGAAGACTGGTGAAATTTTGAACACCCTAGTGGAAATTTTTACTTGTCTGACGGATGAGTAGGCTATGGCCTACTCCAGGATTTCTCTTTTCACTGAAGTATGTCAGAGAGTGTTTTTAAACTAGCAAGGTGATTGTGGGTGGGGGGGGTGGCATGGCTGCTGAGTGGCATCACCATAGAGCATCTGCTCAGGTGGGGAGTGATTCAAACAGGTGGCCTCTCAGGGTGGCCACAGAGGCAGCCCTCAGGCACTCTCCCTACCATGGGACAGGGGGAAGCAAACTAGGCTGGCCTGCGCAAGTGACCTGTCCCGAGCGCATGCGCTGGGGAAACGAGGCTTGTCAGCGCTCCCAGACAGGTCTTGTGACTTGCAAACGCCACTTTTCCCACGCAGAATGGCTCTGAGTGACAGCCTTGTTCACTGGCATGGCTGGCTGCCACCATTCATACGGGCAGGGCCTTCGTGGCCACCTGTTGCCACGGAGCGATTTCGCTTGTCCCGCACAAAGCACTCCAGATTTCCAAGCAGTGTTGCATGAGTGGCCATGAATGGGTGCGCCGTGGTTCATGGGAGCATGCACGCCCCCCCCTCCCCCCGTACTACCTTCAGATAGGCGGCGGGCTCCGTGGCTCCTGGGTGGCCATGTGGGGAAGCATCTCGTCTAAAAACACCCAGAAATGGGATATATGTGTAGACAATCCACTGCTCTGATCTGATATAGCAGTTCTTATGTTAAATTTAAAAGAAAAGCCTGTTGAGAAGCTGGAAACAAGCCGGAGGAGCCAACCTAGATGCTTCTTCCATTGGTATCTGTTCTGTGTGAAGAGGCAGGTGTTCTCTAAGAGTAGAGTGGAACTGTATCCGTTGCCAGGAAGCATAAGAGAATTTCCAGGGTAGCAGGGAATTAGCATCCTCAACAGAGAATTAAAGTTGCTAGGTACCATGTGCAGTGGAGGGAATCAAATGGCAGAAAAGAAATGTATACCGGTGAAAGAGGAGCATGATAACCAAGAGTGAGGATTAATCAAATAGCAAAAGTTTCATGTGGTTTAACTTGCCAAAATAATTAAACATGACATTAAATACAGATAAAATGCATACTTGTGTTCTGGTTGCTCTTAATCATGTTGCCACATCAACACTGATTGCAAATGGTTGAGTAGGTGGTCAACGAGAATTCAAGCAGAGGTTTGAGCTCAGATTGTCCCTATTACAGAGGGAACTAAACCTTAGTTCCAAGACTGATCTTTACAGTTCAGCAACTGGTTTTGTTTTTCTTTTAAAGCCATTGTATTTGTTTGCTGTTAAATGTTGGGCTTTTTTGTTTCTTTTCCAAAGGATATTTCTAGTTATGGGCTAAAAGTTGAAACCATATTAACATTTTTATCTTAGACCTCACTTAGCGTCTACTTTTTGTCTCTTGAGTCAATAAATTTAACTTTAAAAAATTCTAAATAAATGTAATTGCTTAATTAATCTTATACTTGGGATGCAGTCCTTCACCATCTTAAATCAACAGAAGTTTGGTCATTGACTTCAGCAAGTCCTCAGTAATGAGACTACAGAAACTTCTCAAGCATCCCTGGGTTGTCCATAAGCATTTAGGTGACTGCAGTTTGAACAGCATAGTAAAATTGTGTGTGCTTAATTTTCTCTTTGTTTCTGTAAGCCACAGAATGCTTGATTTAATTCAGGAAATATGTTCTGGCTTCTTATGCAAATAAGATTGTCGCAACCACCATTACCACATCCCCCTTTTTCAAAGCTTGTTTTTTTGTAAAGTAATATGTAAAATTACGTATGGCTTATAAGGGTTTTGGTATTGAAGCATTTTCAAGTTTGTAACGTGCACATATTATGGACTCTCCAGACTTGCAATATTAGGAGAAGAGTTTAAACTAAATTGGCCATCAAGAGAGAGGGAATTTGATGGTATAAAGAGAAAATGCATATAATGATTTTGCAGGACTCCTAATGGAGAGTAATTGCTGTGCGCTAATATGGAAAAGACTGAGCCTATGCCCATGTCTCTTTCCTTGAATTTGCAGGAGGTGGGAGAGGAAGAGAAGAATGAGCTAACCTGTGAGATTTTTTTTTTTTTGTCCTGCAGTTAAAGATGTTCTGTTTGCTTGGATCTTGGAGGGGGTTTCAGTAAGGGATTGTGCCCCATGTTGAGAAGACATTGTATTTTTTATAAATAAAATATTACAACAATGACCTGATTTTTCAAGTTACATTCAAGTTTCTGTGTCTAGTCTGCATTTGCAAGTAGAGAGTTTTAATATGCCTTCTAATAGTCTGGTTTTTTGATCCCCTTCAGTGTTAAACTTTGTTCAGGATCTTTATTGGTTTCTACTCAGACCTATTGTTGTGCACACTTTTAACCTAACTGTGTGGAAAGATGAACCAACTCATTGCTAAAGATTTCATTTTAGAAGATAATGCTTTGCTTTAGGCCATTTTTAAACTGACCTGACTGGGAGGTTTAAAAATGGGAGTGCACATGGACTTCCAGTAAGTGGGGGAGGGGGCATTCACATGGTGAGAGATGGTTGTGCACCTGCACCGCCCATTCATGCCTCCACACAGAGCAACCTAGGAAATACCCGGGTTGCTCTATATGAGGAGGGATGGGTGGAGGGGTGTGGGTCGTGGGAGCATGCACCCATCCACTGCCACTTTTAGATGGGCATTTGCACATGTGGCTAATTGGGTGGACATGCGTGTTAGTGTGTTGTCTAAAAATGGCCTACTTCACTGTCCGGATAACACAGATATCATCAGTATACCTGAGGTGTAAGGGAGATTTGTGCTAAGAACAGATATCCTAGAATTCCACCAAACTCCAACCTCTTATCAAAACAGCCTGTATTCCTGTTATGTGGGGTGAATAATGCAGGTTTGGTTTTCAAAATATTTGGCCCTGCATGTTTTCATTGCCCCTCTCATGGCCAGTGAATTCTTTTAAAGAATTGTTGAGGTGTGTTATCTACTTAGAAAAAAAATCAGGTAATTGCCTTTTTTGTTCCTACAGAGCTGTGAGAAACTTGGACCCTGGTTGGTTTTGGTCCAGAAAATGGTCTACAGTGGCTAGGATTATAATTGTCTTTGCCTTTTTTCGCCACAACAAGAAAATGCTTTAAACCAGTAGTTCCCAAATGTTTTGCCTGTGTGACTCCATTTTGAGACAAACAGGGAAGAAGATAGCAGAAGATTTGGAGATTAGCAAATGTAACTCCAGTCTCCTCTCCTTACGGGGATGGGTTGCCAGAAGCACGTTACACCAGTGCTCCGTTCTCTGCACTGGCTGCCTATAGTCTTCCGAGCCCGACTCAAGGTGTTGGTGCTTACCTATAAAGTCCTATATGGCCTGGGCCCCATCTATGGCTGTCTTTACGCAGATACCCACACCCACCAATGGGTGTTCGGGCAGGTCTTTGATAGGTGGGGGCGTCCGTGTAAAAGCTCCAGCGATGGGTGGGGGAATGGGTGTCTGCCTGTGTAAACAGCATGAGCGGTGGGTGTTTGTGAGTGCGTGTTCCCACGCAACACCCATCTCCACCCATGGAGCCATCTGGAAAACCAGAGGAGGCTCCGTGGGGGGAGATAGACGTGTGTCTGTGTGAAAGGAAACACACCCACCGCGTGAGCACATCCATCCAAAAATGGCCTGCCTGCGAGACTGCCTCACTCCCCAGGCTCTGGATCGACCCCTGCGGTTGGCCAGGAGCACTGTTCTTGAAGTCCCCCGGGTATCTCATGGGGGCGGCTATGAAGAGGGTGTTCTCAGTGGCCGCACCAAGGCTGCGGAACTCCCTTCCGGTAGAGGCCTGGGTGACCCTGGACCACTCCTTCTTTCAACGTCTGGCTGTTTTTACACGGACAGCCCTACCGACTGCTGGGTGTTCTAGCGGGTGTGTGTTGGTAGGGGCGTCAGTGTAAACGGGCCGGGGATGGGTGTGTGCTGGGTGTCCGCCCGTGTAAGCACCATGGGCGGTGGGTGTTTGTGCGTCCGTGCTCCTGGCACACACCCATCTACACCCACGGGGTCATCCAGAAAACCAGAGGAGGTCCCCATGGGTGGAGATATACATGTGTCTGTATAAAAGAACACACACCCATGTGAGCGCACCCATCCCCCTCATCCACCCCCGTCCCTCTAAAAATGGCCAATGCAAGACCTGGATGTTCTGCCAGGCTTTTGGTGAGGGAGACGGGCTGGTGTGGGGGGATTGGGTTAGGGTGGGAAGGGTTTGTTGCCTCCACTTAATGATGTTTTATTACTTAATATATATATTATTTATTGCTTAACTTATATTTTATTGGTATATTTTTTATGTTAGCCACCCTGAGCTGCTTTAGCAGGAGGGGCGGGATATAAGTCTGTTAAATAAATACATTAAATTTAAAAGGACTCCAGAGGTGACCCTGGAGGAAACTACAGACCATTAAGCCTGACATCATTACTGGGCAAACTGGTGGAGGCCATTGTTAAAAACAGAATTCCTAGGCATAGTTTGATGGTAAAAACATGGCTTTAGCAAAGGGAAGTCGTGCTTCAGTAATCTATTAGAATTTTATGTGAATGTCAACATGTGGATAGGGGTGATCTCATTGATTCTAGAGTGGTGGTAGCCACTCTAGAATTAAGGCGTGTTGCATGAACGTTGCATGAATTATAAAATCCATATGATTGAAGTTAGGATTGTGAAATTTGTGGTGGAGGATCACTTGAGTAAGAGGTTGCTGTCTGATTTCAGCCAAATCAGATGGAAAACAGCTGAGATCACAGTTGAAGAATTATTCTGATATCTTTTTTTTTTGGCCATTCCAACCATCTTGATCTAAGAGGCTGGAGGGGTTTACTGTTAATTGTGAGGCGGTGTAAACATTTTAGAAAATTCAAGGATGCTGTCTGGGTGTGCCATTGGTTTAGTGTTTGAAAATTCAGTTGTTAGTTTTTAAGTTATGACATCTGAAAATGTCAGTGTTATCCAATGGAGACAGTTGTATCTTTAACATGACATGGGTATATGACACAAGCAGGGGCTGCTTGTGGAGTGAATGTGAACATTCTAAATACACAGACACATGCAGATTCTTAATCTCTTTCTCAGCTGCCACCCCAACTCAACCACCTGTTAATTTCACAAGCGGGCTGGTTGTTACTTAGTCAGTATCGGCCCCATCTGTTGCCTTATTGCTAATACTACTGGGCTTTCACAAGTCTCCCCCGAGATCTCTGCTGGTCCCCTTAGCTGACTCCTGGGCCCTGCAACCACCCTGCATTCTCTCCTGTTCACAGGCTGCATCCAAGGACTTTTCTGATCATCCCGGCACCACCGTTTCAAACTCCCCAACAGCTCTTACGCGCTCTCACGCACGCACAGCGGCAGGGACAAGGGGGTTTGAGTATAAAGTAGGGATTAGGCTGGGGGACAGAGACCTGGATCCTAGAGGTGGGAAAAGACTCTGGAGTGGCTGGAGAGTAAGTAGGAGGCATGGACTAAATGGAGACAGCCTACAAATCACAATTCCATCAATTCGGCCCTACGTCTAAGGGGGTATGTGGGAGAGAGTAGGCTCTGCTGCTTGTGGGTGGGAAATCGAATCCCTGCAGCATTGCTTAGAGGGCAGAAGAGTGCCCACTGCAATCAGTCCCCACTTTCTTCTCCACCTTAATTTGTTGACTACATAGATCGTATTGCTGCCTGGCCAGTTAAGTCAAGGGCTGGCTGATGCCACCACTGGGATGTGGGAGGAGGGAGAGCCTGAGCCATTTAAACACCCCTCCCTAAGTCACACCTACAAAGGAACAGCAAAGACCCAACGTGGTTGGCTCAACATGGAGCGATCAGCTGCCTGCAAAGCCCCTATTATATTCGCCGATCAGTGAGAGCTGAGCAACTAGTATAATGGAGGAAAGGTGCTCTCAAATCCAAGGTGTGCATGCTAAAAATAAACTATGCAATGTGCTTGCCTCAGCTTCCAAGAGAAGCCAGAGCGGCTGCTTCATGTCCTACAGCATTCTTGCAGAGCTCCCTCGACCGTGGTTGCTAGCCTTGGGAATAACACACTTTCCCGGCTGCCTGCATGGCTGGAGGGTGGTGCAGACAAGGGGGACAAGCAGGTGACTTCTGCAGCAGCAATAGCAGCCTATGGCCCCTCCATCCTCCTACTGCTGGGGCTGTGATCTCCTCAACCCCTTTATATTCACCCCTGGAAACGGGCTGAGGTTGATTGGAGAAAAAATAATGCACAGCCTGAGCCGTCAGTCTTTCTTGCTCAGAAGAAGCTCTTATTGACCTGGAAGGTGGAGTGGGAGGATATGGTGTGATAATGATTATGAAACCAACATGCGTTATATATATGTTCCTCTGTAAATATCAAAGTTGTTGCATTCAGTATCTTGAAAAGTAGGGAAAGAACACCCTTGCTCTTGTTGACGTTGCACATCCTATTGAAGTACATGGTGTATGATACTGGGACATGTCTGGTGTCTTGCACTTTTTAATTTTTTGGGGAAATATTCTTTTGAAAAAGTGAGGATATTCCATGATAATCTACAATTTACAAAGACAGTTAAGGCTCTTACACATTCACTCATGCTGTGTAAATCATGGAAGTTGTAAATTAAGGCTCTTGCCTTAATTTACATGCCCTTTAAACAGTAGATGATGTGCTGTCACATATATTATGCTTGGTTAAAACTTAGGCTACATCTACTCAGAGTTTGCCTTGGTGTTTCATTTCCAGTCCTCTTTCTCTGCAGGTTGGGGAGAATACTGAAGTTGCCCCCACGAACCTCCTCTCTCCGTCGTCCCAATCCCTCCACTGTCCTCTGTATTGAGTCCCCTACAAAGATATGATCACATAACTATGATCCTGTTTACTTGAACTGGAGATCTGGACCAGAACAGATGTGACTACACAACACATCAGTCATTTCATTCAAAGGCCACATGTTCAAGTAGTTTATTGTGGGAGTGAGGGTTGTCATGAAATGTTGGAGATAGAAGTATATGACACGAATGTGGACACAATTTCAGTTAATAACAAGCTGTTAATTTAGAGGAAGTATAAATATTGTAGAGAATTCAAACGTACTGTCGCAATGTGCCTTTGCTTTAGCTTTGAAAATTCTGTGCAGTAGTTTTCTTATTATTAGATATTGAAGGTCCCATTTTATCCTATGGGACAAACGTTCAGGTGAACTTATGCCCAGCACAGCTGCGGTGGTTAAAACATCCCCCATCTGCCTGACTTGGGGGGTCGGGGGAACATCCTCAATAGGTTGCTGGCATTTAGTATGTACACACTTAAATCAACGGAGAAGGCTGCCAGGGGGGTCAGTGCAGGGGTGTGGGACGTGCACGTGGGAGCCGGAGTGGGGTGTGAAGGGTAAGTGCAGGGGTGGGAATGTGCACAGGGGGCTGAGAGCTGGTGCAGGGGTCAATGCAGGGGTGAAAGATGTATGTGGGGGATGGGGGATGTCCAAGGCAGGAAGTGGGGGTTGGAGATGCTTGCCGGGGGATGGCAGGTGGAGTGGGGTCTGTGCAGGGGTGGGGATGTATTCTGGGAGCTAGTGTAAAAGTGTGAGTCGTCATGAAATATAGGATATGGGAATATACACTGAAATGGACACAATCACCACTGCTATAGCAATCACTATCAACAAAGACCTATACACGATCAACGTCTGCAATGAGAGAGGATTTTGAAGTAAAGGGCTAATGTGGTCACAGTGGGGAGAGAGTTCAAACAGACCATATTAGAGAGGAGGTTTGTGTGTGCATCTTCAGTATTCTCCCCAACCTACAGAGAAAGGATTGGAAATAAACACCAAGGCAAACAGTACGTAAATGTAGCCTAAGTTTTAACCAACACAGCATGTCTACTGCTTAAAGGGCATGTAAGTTACAGTAAGAGCCTTAATTTACAATTTCTGTGCTTTTTACAGCATGAGTGAATGTGTAAGAGTCTTTACTGTCTTTTGTAAACGGTAGGTTTTTTGATTATGGAATATAGTATATTAGGATTTTCAAAAAGCGTTTGGCAGGGTCCCTTACCAGAGACTCTTGAGCAAACTAAGCAGTCATGGGATAAGGGGAAGGGAGTCCTGTCATGGATTGGTAGCTGGTTAAAAGATAGCAAACAAAGTGTAGGAATAAATGGTAATCTTTCAAGTTGGAGAGGTAGATAGTGGTGTGCCTCAAGAGTCAATACTGGGACCAGTACTGTTTAACATGTTCATTAATCTGGAAAAGGGGGTAAAAAGTGAGGTCGCTAAATTTGCAAATGACACCAAATTATTCAAGATAGATAAGACCTAGGCTGGCTTTGAGGAACTACAGAGGGTGTAACCACTCAGGAGAAGGATTTTGGAGTCATTGTGCATAGTTCCTTGACATCAGCCAGTAGCATAACTAGCTTCAATTGGATCATTTCTTGGAGGATAGCATCATAAACGCCTACTAGTTGGAGCCTAAACCCCTGGCTGCTGGTAAGTTGAGCACAGTCAGTAGGAGATGGGTCAAACCTCCATGACCTGTATGTGTACTTCTCTTGAGCTACCCTGGCCACTGTGAGAGACAGAATGCTAGGCTAGATGGACTGCTGATCCAAATCGGTATGGTGGTACTTATGACATGCAGCATATATCAAATATATTGGGACGATGACTTCATTCACAGGAATGCATGACCCAGCTTGGGAGCCTCTCTTCTAAATTCTTTTGGATGAGGGTTGAAAAACGGGGTTTATCCATTGGGTTCATCTAGTGGTGGCTGTGTGGGATGTTATCTGTATTGCACCTGGGGCAGCCCCAGAGTACAAGTGAGCTCTGTTAAAGGTTTTTTTGGGGTGGTAAGTGAATACTACTAAAGCGATAAGATCTTGATAACAAATAAGCTTTCAAGCTACGTTCTTGGCTGACGAAATGTGTCTCTTGATAACGCCACAGATTTGCTTTGACTTGCTGTTTTTAAAGTATGACTTGATAGAGTAGGGGTGCTTCATAATTGGCTAATGATAACCATTTTAAAGCCTAAAAATAACCAGTAATGCAATTTTTGCTAGGATGCAGGTGGAAGTCATCACAAAGTTTCTGTTTCTCCTGTTGTCCATGTCCGGGGACTCTGTGAATCAGTCGTAGAAGCAGACCTTGTGGAGGCTCTTGAAAAATTTGGAACCATATGGTATGTTGAATGTAGTGTGTATCTCTGTCTGAAAGGAATGTCACAAACTTTAGTTTGAAGATTACTTTAAAGAGCAAAACTAATTATCTGATGACCTTCTGTAGAGACATTTCTAAACCTTAAAACTTCTGCTTTTGTCAGTAAATAAGTTTCTAGCACAGGATGTGCTGAGTTCTCTGGCAGTAACTGCAGCTGCAGATGACTTATTCCCTATACACAAGATGGCTAACTAAATTGTTGTATTCTCTAAACTTGCTTTTTGTTACCAAGCTTTCAACAGCACAGCCATCCTTGGAATTAACTGGAATATAATTAAGCTGTAAAGGCCATAAAGCTTTAAAACCTCTCTCAAATGGGAAGACAGCAGTAACTGTTTGTTTCCTCCACCTTGAAGGAGATGTGCTTCATTCCTGACAACATCCTTATGCCGTTAGTCCGAGATGTTTACTTGTCTCAAAAAATCTAAAATACAGACTTCCTATGCATTAGATGTTTTAAAGATGCTGTGTAGCAAGGGGTAGAAATCTTTTCCCTCCTAGGAGCTAATTTGAAAATTAGTACAAATTCCAAGGGCTGTAGAGAAGTGCTTAAGGGCATGCTCAGGAACAGGAAGATCTATGTTCTGGATCTGACCCCTATTCTTGTATCGATGCCCTTATCACTGCTCCCTTATGCTGAGCTCAGTGCTTGGGGATAGGAATGAATCCAGGGGCCAGTCAGAAACGAAAAAGGCCACACACAAACTAGATGTGGGCTGCATTTGGCCCCCAGACGGAGGTTCCCCACCCCTGCTATATAGAAAGCAAGTGGCCTGTTTTGTGTCTTTTTTACTGTGTTTTAAATACTTTGTTGTGCAACCATAAGGTTCTTCCATGTGGTGTTGAAGTTCTAATTTTTTAATAGAGGAAAAAATTAGCACTGAAAGCAACTGACTTAACCATAAAGATTATATACGAGATAGGATTCCAATTTCCTATCCCTCCCACTAGAGCTACAGCTGTTCAAAAATGTAGCAAAAACATCTTAATAGTAGATGTTGAGTTCTCAGACATATGTGGAATGATTTAAATACTTCATGCTCTATTTTAAAATGAAATTGCCTTTGGGGAGGGAGAAATCTTAACCTAAAAGGCAAGTTTTCGCTGTTGTAAGGAGCAACATTAGGAAAGAGACTGAAGAAAATGAGCTGTTCAGAGAAAAGGAGAACTCCATCTTAAAAAATCATGATTGCAAGAAGCTCATGAGTAGAATGATGAAAGATTCCTGTGTAGAAACCACTGTAAAGCTATCTCTATTTTAAAGCTGGAGACTGTGTCCCTGAAATCACTAGCTTGGGGGTTAAGAAAACTTTACACATTTTTAAAAAGCGGAAGAGAAGCAGTAGCTCTAACAAGCCGCAAAGTTTGTTTACGTATATGTATTGTAAATTATAGAACTTCTGGTAGATGTTGCAGTGCTAGACTACTGTTTCCTTTACCTCCTCCAGGAGGTACTTAAATATGGCTTTCTACAGTAGTAGGTTTCTGACATAGCTCTCGAACACTGCAATAGCTCTGTATCCCCCCCCCCTTTTTATTTGTGGCTTTAATACTTTATTAGCTATAGGAAACATTTGTAAACTTGATTTAAGGGTAAAAATTCTTACAGACTAATCAGAAAAATTCTTATTGTGTCTAGGAGACCTAATAACTCATTTTGTTATTTATTAATTAGGCATTATTGACCATGATCCGAGACACAAGCAGGATGAGGTTTGGATAACTCAGTTTAGTTAGTTCAGCCACAGGCCTCAGGCTGACACTATCCAACTAGGCCCATGAGAATAAAGTTGTCAAAATCACTTTCTAAGCAGAAAGGGAGGTACCCTCCCCTACGAATAAACAGTAACTCCCTAAAACTCCCCCAAAATGCCAAAGTAGCTTGGTGGCTGTGCTCCAAGTGATAGCATAATGAATAGTCAGCATATTCTCTGCACCTGGCAGAGGGGACCCTGCAACATGAATTCCTAATAAATAAAAACTATAAAAGAGGGAGCCCAGCTCCTTGTCACTTGTCATTAACGTTAGCGGCCACTAGCATCGCAGTGAGCCATGTGGGCTTTTGACCCTTACTGTCGCTCTCAAAGATCCAGAGACTCCTGCCCAGCTACCTGCTGGGCCCCCTCCTCTTCTCTGAACCAGCTTGCATCTCAGACTGGCCTCTGACACGTAAGATATTCTAGGTTGGGTTACTGGGGTTCACAACTAGTAACACACACACACTGCTATGTCTAGCTGTTATGTGTCTATCCAATCAAATTAAGTTGTACCTATATACTTTGGCTTGTTAATTGACAACCTTCGATCCCATTCGGGTAAACTGAGGCAGCAACCTCAGTTATTCCTTTCAATTTGTTGACTTGATATGAGTGTTACAAATTAATAGGAATGCTATTTAAATTTTAAAATTTAAAACTTTTTAAATTTTAAGAAGGGTTGGGGGGAATCCGCTTGTGGCTTACCTGATTTGATTTTTTTACTGTGCGTTGTATAAACTTGCAGACCAGTCCTTGGCATTGCCATGTTTTAGTAATCTTGTGCTGAAGGAGCATTTGGATTGGGTTGTTACTTTATGTTCATTGTCGATAGAACTAGATTTAGAGAGAAAATAAGTTAATTTGCAAAGGTCGGACACGATAGGAAAGGAATCTTCTTATTGACTTTATTCCATTTGACAACTAATACATGACCTTAAATAAAATATATGGGGAATTTATTGTCACACTTCTCTAACCAGCTATGTGATGATGATGCCATTTAAACGTCAAGCTTTGGTGGAGTTTGAAAACATAGAAAGCGCCAAGAAGTGTGTAACATTTGCAGCAGATGAGCCAGTGTATATTGCTGGGCAACAAGCATTTTTCAACTATTCCACAAGCAAAAGGATTACTCGGCCAGGAAACACTGATGACCCATCTGGTGGAAACAAAGTTCTCCTCCTGTCAATTCAGAATCCTCTCTATCCAATAACAGTGGTAAGTCTTATTTAAGCATAATTTTCAACAGTTTCAGTCTATTCCAACGTGCAGGATAGGCATGTAAAGTGGGCTTCCATCACTTCACTAAATGCAACCCATATTTAAATTGTCCACTCACATGAACATGCTTTTACTGTTCAGCCAAAGTTGTGATTTCTTTTATAGAAAGTAAAATATCTGACTAACAGGCTTGAATAACTGGAGAACTTAATTCTGTTTTATATTTGGGTTTTTTCACTTTTAATTTTGCCCCTTTCCCCACTAGTACCTGTTGTGTCAGACTTTCTACTTGTAAAACTTTTTTACAGCACTATAATTCTTAGCAATATTTCAGATCGTTTCTGTAGGACTTGCATCAAGGCTAAACAGTTTGGGGATTACACTGTAAGTGGGCAGAATACTTGACTATTGGCACACCCTAAAAGTATGAATAGTGAGATTAGAGTGAGCAAATGACTTGGGTTTATTTTTTATTTTTTTAAAAAGCTTCCATGTGAGAGATCCATGCTGCTTGCATTCCATTTCCACAAGAGATAAAATTTATGGCACAGTCCTCCATCTATTAAAGTCAACTACTCCACTCTGGTTGACAATAATGGAGGTTTTTGCCCACCGTTTATGAATGCTTGCAGAAAACAAATTTTTAAGCCTGCATTTTTTAGGCTTTTTCTTAGGCTGGAATTCCAGGCTGTGCTGATAAAGCTTTGCAAATACCAACGTAAGAACTAGTTCTGTATTGGCAAATAGTCTAAAATAACTGCAGATAAGCTTCTCCTGCAACTCGTTTTCTTAAATAGAAGAGCAGTAACCACATCTGATTCAGCCATGGCACGCTTGCTCTAACCAGACACGGATTTGGCCAATGAGGGCCAGGTATACAGTTTTTTCTTGTGAATATGAGAGAAAATCACTGAATCTAGGCAATAAATCTTAAGCATTCCTGATGTGCCTAAGTGATGCCTTGGGCAAGGCTGGCCTAGAATGGAAAGAGTTAACTTAAATTTCTGACTTTCTCAAAACACCTTTCAGTCAAGGAACTGAAATAATGCTTTTGGGAGTGGAGTATTCACAATTCAAAATCAAGTATTGAATATTTGTAACCAATAATTTAATCCGTCACTTATATAAAACTTCCATCTGTTCAGTGACATTTCACATAAGAGGCTAAACCTATCTCAATTTGCTTGCACTCACCTTCTGTAAAGCTTAAGGTCGGTGATCAACTAATGTTGGTGCTGTGGACTTGTATAGCACTTTGTACTCCAGTATCTGAAAGCATAATAAAAATGATAAATTAAGGCTTCTTTCACATGTTGCTGGGAGTCAGGGGGACTTCCATGAGGGCAATCTCGACTGTATTCTCACAGGAATTGGCACACGTAGGAATGTGCTAGTCTGCTTTTATGCTGCGAGATAACTTGTGCATGTAGCTTTTACAATAACGTGTTCTTGCAAATTCCTACATGCAATAATCCCTGTGAGAATACAGCCACAGTTGCTCTCATGGAATTTCCTCTCCTCCCAGGTAATGTGTGAAAGCAGCCTTAGCCTTGCCTCATTCCTGGGAGACTATTGTCCTAATTTACAGAAGTTAAACTGAGGTAGCAAGATTGATTGTGATTTATCCAAAGTCACATGGGAAGTTTGCAAACCTAACAGGTATGCGGTTTGATTCTGAAATCTATTCTGAATAGATTTCCAATGGGATGTCTGGATGCTGTTCACAGTAGAGATGTAAAATGTGACTTCACATCTCCTGTTCCAGGAAGGCCTTGTTCCTGTAGGGGTGTTCCTGTCCTGGGTGGTGGGGAGTTTGCTCTGAATAAGTAGCTGAGAGAGATAATCAGCTAACTATCAGCAGCTCTCACTCTTCCCATCTTGTTTTCCACCCTTTTGCATTGTGGACCTCCTACCTGGGACTCCTCACCTTCTCTTCCCCTCTCTTTGCTATTGTTTTCAATCACTGTATATACCTCCCTGCTTTGCTTAGTCTATAGTTCTAACTCCTGACTTGCCTGATGGACCCTGTGAGGGATGAAAGCTTGCATACCTCTGCTGGTCTAATAAAAGCTATTACTGTACTACTTTGTCTCTGTTGCCTTGCTTTTAATTTTGACTCCTGAGCAATAGTGGTTTTAATAGGGTCATTTCCTAATCTGCATGGGAAAAGACTCTAATATGAGCGGTAACTGAGCTGATCATTGTTTGAATCTTAATTGCTGATATGAGGATGTTAAATGCAGATATGAACTGGACACACATGTACCCCTAACAAATATTTCACTAACGTTTTCTTCTTCTGTAGGATGTCTTGTATACAGTGTGCAATCCTGTTGGGAAAGTACAGCGTATTGTCATCTTCAAGAGAAATGGAATACAGGCCATGGTTGAATATCCTTTTGACAACTTTATGTTCTCAGTCACAGATAAGACATTGATGGGTCTTATTTATTTTCTTTCTTTGTTTAATATAGTTATACCCCACCCCTCCTGCAAACAGCTCAGGGCGGCTAAGTAGGAGTGTAGCTACTCAGACTTCACAGTGAAGTCTGCCTCAGTCAGATTTTCCCAACTGTGTTGAGCAGTTTGACTTATCAGAAATTCTACTTAAGCAGGCCTTAAGGACAAAACTGATGATCAATGAAGTGAAAACTGGTTTCTTTGTCTCCAGAAGCAGAGTCGGAGTAGACAGTAGGACAGGGAACTTGCACTTGCTCGCTGGGTGTTGTGAGAGAGTGGGTAATCCTGTCAGTCCTAGGTTGAGTGGACTGGAGATTTTTTATTTTACAAAAAATGTATAACCCGCATCCTCCTGCACATTGACAACCCGGTGTGGCATACAGCATAAAAATATAACAACATCATTAAAAATACAGCATATCGTATATATAAATAAAATGGGAACATATAAGATATAAAATACATAAAAAAGCAGCTGAAAAATACCCCCCTCCTCGAAGGCCCGGCGGAACAACCAGGTCTTACAGCACCTACGGAAAGAGGGGCGATCAGGGGAAAGACGGGCCTCCAGAGGGAGAAAGTTCCACAGCTGAGGTGCAGCCACCAAGAACGCCCTCTCCGCCGTTACCACCTGGTGTACCCGGAGGACCTTGAGTTGGGTGCGAAATGCCCGGAGGCTTGAGTTGGTCTCCCAGGTAACCAGCACCCAAACCATTTAGGGCTTTATAAGTCATAACCAACACCTTGAATTGGGCCTGGAAAACAATAGGCAGCAAGTGCAGAGTCTGGAGCACCGGTGTAATGTGCTTGCGGCGACCAGTCTCTGTTAGGAGGCGGGCCGCCGCATTTTGCACCAGCTGCAGCCTCTAGACCATCACCAAGGGTAGCCCCACGTACAGTGCGTTACAGCAATCCAGTCGGGAGGTCATGAAAGCATGGATGATGGTGGCCAGATCCGAGTCCGAGACATACGACTGAAGCTGTCGTACCAGGTGTAATTGGCGAAATGGCCTCTTGCCAAAGCCTCCACCTGACAATCCAGGCGGCATTGTGGGTCGAGGAGCACCCCCAGACTATGGACCTGAGCGGCCGAGGGGGGGGGGCAAACACCACCCCCTCAGCCCCACCCACCAACATCACCTCGGGATTCAGCCTCAGACGGCTCGTCCTCATCCAGTCCCCTACAGCTGACAAGCACTGGGTAAGCACCGAGACTCACGGGCCTGGGTCTCCAGAAAAGAAGAGGTAGAGTTGTGTATCATCGGCGTACTGATGGCATCATATGCCAAACTCTCGCATGACCGCACTCAGCGGTTGCATATACACGTTAAACAGGAGAGGGGACAGAATTGAACCCTGTGGGAGTTAGGGAAACCTGACGTTCACTCCCACTATTGATTGAGACTCCCACGGTCAATACTGATGGGATTTTTCATGCGCACACACAGCTCTGCCCTGCTGTCATGGCAGCAACTGATGATCCCCCCCAACTCCTGCTTTCGGTCCATCTGAGATGCAGACTCACTCGCTGATAGTATATGCTACAGTATTTTAACCACATGTTTGCAAGAAATTATATAGTACGCTCCGAGGTAGTGTATCCTATGGTGTATCCTCCTTCACTGCTATCCCTCTTTCAGTTGGTGTCCCATAGGGCTCCGTCCTGGGTCCTCTTCTCTCTCCACCCACTTCCTTGAGGATCTAATCTCCTCCCATGGCTCTCAATGCCATCTTCATGCTGATGATTAGCAAATCTACCTTTCTGTACCTGAACAGAAAGTATCCAGTCTCAAATCTCTGCGTGCCTGTCGGGCATGATTGCCTGGAGTCTCATCACCACATTAACCACCTCCACCTCCTGCAGGCAGGAGGGGCGGGATAAAAATCTTTTATAAAATAAATTAAAAAATTAAACTTAATATGGCCGAGGATGGAAGTTCTCTCTCTGTAAAAAAGTCATCCTTCCTGTCCCCTCAGCCCATAATCTTGAGGTCGTCTTTGACTTTGCTCTCTCCTTCTCTGCTCACATCCAAAACACTGCTAAAACTTGTTGCTTCTTTCTTTATAACCAGGGCCCCGATTCTTCTGCAAAACATTTTCCAAAATTCTGCGACCCAAAATGGAAAATTCTGCGACCCATATGGCAAAATTCTGCGACTCACATGATAAAGCAGGAAACCCACCCAGAAAAACCACATGGCAAAGCAGGAAACCCACCCACAAAAACACATGGCAAAGTGTGTTTTTACCATGTTACACACACATTACACACACAAATTGTAAAATGCAGAGCGTGCAGCGGGACCCCCTCCCCCCCCAA